>VJWM01000209.1:0-333410 GCA_010909165.1 Anthoceros angustus
AAGGCCGATCGCTCCACGGCGGGCCTGTATGACGCCTTCATGTCCATTCGGTATGACTTGTCGTGCAGCTGTTTAGCGCGGCAACTCCTCCTCATCAGCAGTCGCATGCAGGTTGGTTAGTGGCCCATGTCTCCGGCCGTCCTCGGGCTCTATGGCTCCCCTAGATCGAGGCCGGGTCCTACGTCTTCAATGGCACCGGGAGCCTCGCCATGGCGGTAGTGCGATCCAATGATAGAAGCCTTCTATTGTCCCCACATCGAAAGCTCCAACCCCGGACGACCACCGCCGCAAAGAACCCTCCCGTGTCTATCCGGCGTCCTCGCCGCCTTCTCCATAATCGAGTGCACTTCGTCAACACCGCACGGGTCCGACTTCTCATCCTCGCATTTCCGCGCTACCGCGCAGATGTAAAACTTTTGGCCTCACGCCAAGCATTCCGCTGGTGATGGACAGCAGCCTCCGTGAGGACGGAAGGCAGATCGCCATGCCGCAACCACCGCTCGTAGTTTCGTAATCACGCTGGCGGCGGGATGGCCGTGCGCGCTCCTACCGCGACGGATGCTCGCGGCGATCGTCATCGAAGGGCCGCCAGGGCGCCGCCATTCTTTCATCTCGCTGGAATCGTCAATGACTACGAAGGCCCCACTGCGGCACTATGTGCTCGAGGCTCGCGTCGCCTGAAGCCACTTGGTCGGGTCGGATCTCGCCATCCGACCGAGATCGAGTCCTCGCCCGCCCACCACCGGTGCACGCCATCTCCGAAGCTTCCCGCCGCAGCTCCATCCTCCTCTTCCAAGACCCTCGCTTCAGGTAGTTGGACTATGAACGAACGGCGCCATTCGGGATACAGGATCCCGCATACAACAAGCGCACCTTGCAAAACGAGCGCCTGTGATGCCAAGTGAACAGAGGGGTCATCCGTGAGGATCGCAATGGCGAATGCGGGCTTGCACCTTCATTACTGGCGAAGTAAAGTGGCCCAAATTGCCGCTGGAAGTAAGAGGTCGCCACCGGTCCACGAGTGCGGCCGCCATGCCCCTGATCAAACTAACCATCATACTCGCTCCCACTGCATGGCACCTGCAGTACGGGCAACTCCACCATCGCAACTGGCCGCAGCAATCCTCCGACATACCGCCTCCCCATCTCGCCTCGGGTCCTAAGTGGATGGCTCGTAATGCGATTCGCTGGAACTGATAGCGAGCTTCTTCATGTGCACTCGCCCCGCACCGCCAGATGCGCCTCGCCGTCCCCCAGAACCATAATCGGGTGATTGCGGCGTTGTGTGAAGGGGATGTTTCCCATCGCCGCACGCACCGTTGCAGGTTCCGGCGCCGTGGAGGGAACATGCACCGCCACCCTCACTGTCCCCGGAAGGTACCGCTGCGCCACGCGCCTGCACCGGACGCCGAGCTCGCAATCGACACTGCCAAGGCTCCGGCCGCACAGTGTCTGCAACACCGGAGGAGCCTTGCGGATTGCCTCACGACCGTAATTCTAGCAGCGGCAGAGGCTTGAAACGCGAGGCCGACCTTGGCGGGGGATTTGATCGAAGACATTTGCATCCTCGTCCGGAGTTCACCCAATCTCTCGAGAATGTCATCACCGCCATCGTGCACGGCATTCACGGCGACCAAGGCCCGCCTCCTCGCGCCATGTTTTCACTTGGATTGGTGCAGAGTCCACCAGAAAAAAGATGTGTGTGCCTCGGTCACGGCCTCCAGCTCCGCGATTTCCAGTCAAGGGGTGGGAGATGGCAGAGGGGCGGTGGTCCGCTGATGGCGAACCACCGCCGATGTGAAGGAAGATACGGAGCGCCGTCTCCCCGTCTTCACAGTTTTTCTGCATGACAAGAGTGCAGAGGACCATTATTTCGTGGAGTCGTGCCCCCAAACGCCTCAAACCCCGCTTAGGATTAACAGCAAATGCCCGCCTGTACGCGGGACACGACATTCATTACATCGGAAAGACGGAGATGGCGCGCAGGCCGCTCTCCAAAGATGCACCTCGTCGGATGGCCGCATTGTTTAAGGCGATGGAGATGAGGACATGTGCTTTAAACGCGCCTTCTAGAAGACGCGTTGTTTATGTTTGAAGTATTCGTGCGAGGGACCGGACAGAGGCCGTGGACAAGAATGCCCCGCGACGCTTGGGAAGACGCGTACATCTTCAAACAGGGCTATGCTCTGCACGGTGGCGTGGAATCAAGGTTCGCAGCCTCCCTTCAAAACATCGCTGCCAAGAACGCGATGACCAAGGACGGCCCTCGTCAGCAATTGCGGTTTATGTCAAATCACTCTCCATACCATTTTCAACCCAAGCATATAGTGAATTTGTCCTGCATTCGAACTTGAATGGATGGAATAATGGATGGATATTGAGTATGATTTTTGTTCACACATGTAGTAGGAGTTTTGGGCCAAACTATAAGGCCCAAAAAAGGATGGAACATAATGCATAATGTTCCAATTTTCAAAGGCCAAGATAGTGGTACATATAGTAAGGACATGACAACCTTGGCCTTTGGGATATTTGAAAGGAGGAAACATCATGCATGGTGTGTCCATGCCAAAGGCCAAGGAAGGAGAGGCATATACTACAAAGGACATGTCATCCTTGGCATTTGGGATTTGTCACAAAACGAAACATCATGCATGTTGTTTCAACCACCAAAGGCCAAGGAAGTTAGTGCTACATATACTACAGGTAGGCTTGCTCTTCCCATATGTGTGTGTTAGTAGTTGGATGGCATAGTAGATTTAAAGGTAAAACATCTTTAGGGTTTAGCGAAGGGACGTTGGCCTGTAAGAGCATGTGCACATATGCATCTAATCCTGCATATATAGACATAAATATTAGATATGTCTAGTTCCTTGGACTTTGGCCTATAGTAGGATTGACAGGACATGCTAGCGTCCTTGAAAGGTTGGTATATAATATATGGATATATATGTAGGAGAAAGTTGAAAACGATCTTCGCAAGATGTGCTCGTTTTTCTTCCTCTATCCCTTGCAAGCAAATTTTCCATGCATCGTCGATAAAGTTCCTTGGCATATGCCTAAGGATCTTTGTGCAGCAATGGAAAAGCTTCTTATTTTTTTTTTCCCTTTTGTATGTATCGCGAAAGGGTTTTCCTTTATATGCATCAATGAAAAGGGTCCTTGCACTTTGGTACAATGATAATGTCTTCGTCTTGGAAAAGGTATATTATGTCTATATATGCGGGAAAACACTATACACGCATGATATGTGAGAAGTTGTGCTCTCTAGTTTTGCCTTCTTCTATCCTTCGTCGATGGCAATGTTTCCCATGCATCATTAACAAAGTTCCTTGGGCCATGGGGAATGAACTTTGTCCATGATGCATGCGAAAACTGCCTATTGTTTTTGCCCTTCAGTGTGCTTCGCAGCTGGGTTTTTTCGTGCGAAGCATCAGCGAAAATGGTCCTTGGCCTTTGGTAGAAGTGAATGGTAATGTCTTCATCTTAGAACTAAGGTATATTATGTATGTCTATATGTGCAAGAATAACACTAGCTTTGCATGATAGGATAGAAGTTGTGTTGTTTTTCTTCCTTTGTGCGCATCGCTTTTTCCATGCATCATCAGAGAGTTCCTTGGCCTATGGCGAGAAGGCTTTCAGTGCATTGTCCTTTCCATATGTTACCTTTGTATGCTTCGTGCATCTTTCCGACATGTGGAAAAGGCTCCTTGGCCTTTGGTACATGTGACTATGAATGTATTAAATCGTTGAGCGAGGTATATCATGTATGTCTATGTGCGAGAATAACAACGTAAACTTGACATGGCGAAGTTTTGTTTTGGTTTTGTCTTCTTTGTAATCTTGGCAATTATTTTTGCATCCTCAAAAAGTTCCTTGGCCCATGGGATTGATTTTTTCCCGATGCATTGAAAATTTTCCTTTTTTTTTTCGTATGCTTGGCCTGTGTATGCTTGTTGGAATTGTCTCTACATGCATCATGAAAAGGGTCCTTGGCCTATGGTACAAGTCATTGTTCATGACCTGGTCTTTGAAAACAGTTATATCATACATGGCTATATATGTAGGAATGACGTGGAAAACCAACATGGTGGTTGCGAAGTTGGTTTGCGGTTTTCCCCTCCGCTATCCTAGCCCATTGGCAATGTTTGCATGCATCGTGGACAAAAATCCTTGGCCAAATGGCGAAGGACGTTTTTCCAGGATGGATGCCAATACGTTGTCCTGCATGACTACACTTAATTTGTTGCATCCTTGAATCAAAGCGCGAGCGAGCTAAAGGTGGGCTATAACTAGGTTTTAACTGCGAGGCTGCGAGGTTGCCATAACTGTGATGAGGGTAGGTTACTGCGGACGCAATCGATTTCTGCATGGCGAAGGACATACGGGGATCGGGTGGTGTATAAATCACATGGAATAACGGAATGTATGCGCCTGAAGCGGTTGGCGGTGCAGCAACTCAGTTGTGAGAAGTCTGGCGGGCGCGGCAAAGCGGTCCGTCCGGGTTCCAGACGGCGGTGGTGAGCGTTGGGAAGCGGTGGAACTTCGCGTGATGGGTGAGCGAACTTGGGCATACGAGGAAAGAGGCGGGGAAGAATGGCGAAGGGGCGGAGCGGACCGGACGGTGCATAGGCGGGTGAGTGGCCTCGTTCTCTCTTGTAGGCGATTGGTGTGGAGGTGATGTGCGTCGAGGACTGCAGGTGTAGCGAACATGGGCAGCAGTGTGATGTGATGGATGAAGGAAGGATGAGGTATGGTCGCGTGCTCACCGTTGATAGCGATGGGCAGCGGTGGGCAGCGCCTTTTCCGTTGCGCATCCTTGGAATGGGCGGAGGAGTTTGCATGAGTGGCTGGTGGAAGCAGGAGGTGCGGAAGGGTGAAGGAGGACTTACTGAGGTGACTGCAGTCACAACCTGGCAGAGGCAGAAAGGGCAGTTGTGTCGGCAGTGCCGTCTTGCCGAATGAGGTGAAGCTTCCGGTGGGACAAAGAGAGAATCGAGGGAGACGGGCGGTGGCCCAAGCGGGGATAGCCGTTGTGGAGGCAGGCGGTGGAGGCGGGAGTGCCATGGATGGCATGGGAGAGCGGTGGGATCACGGTGTCTTGAGGCAGCGAGGAAGGTCTACTTGAGCTACACTTTTGTGTTGCTATGTTTGCGTCTTATCGTCATCCACGATTATGACCTTGCCATCTTTGTCTGATAGTAGCAATAGATATCTTGGCAGTGATGACTTGACCTAGATATGGGGACCGGGTGACGGATCGGCGTCATTATATGTACAGTGGTAAAACCCCGAAATGATTACGAATAGTGATGTGTGTTAGGCGGTCGACTCGCTCCACTGCGAGTGTCATGTGAAGAGAGGGGTTGGCAGTTGGGACCCGAACAAAGGAGGGCCAAAGGGTTGACAAATCGCTGCCATAAATGTCATAGTTGCCATGCCGGTTAAGCGAGCGGGGTGGGCGACAATTCGAGTTCATAACAGTGATGGCGAGCCTGTGCGCAGCTACTGATTGCGCGTCTTATGCAGAGAAAATTTGCGGTCCGTCAATGAGGCGGCCCGTCTGAGCGCCCAGGGACATTATAGCAAAGCGGAGGGCGTCGCCACGGCGGACATGCCATCACTTAAAGGCAGGCGGTGGGCTCGGATACCAAAGCGCGGTGGCGGGGGCAGGCGAGGGTGGAAATTCGGTGAAGGAGGCGGGAGTGATGGAAGGAGAGGCGGTGAGGCGGCGAAGGAGGCGGGACGGCGGCATGGTGCCGCAGCTGGCCATGTGGAGGAGCAATTACCCTCATGGCGGGCGGGCAGCGAGCGGCGGCGGGGAAGGGGTCGAGGGAGGCGTCCTCCCCGCCGCCATAAGCGGGCGGCGAGAGAAGGCGGAGGGGGCAGGCGGGGGAGAGCATCGCCTCCCCATGGAGAAAGGCGGGTGGGGGCGGGCGCCTCCCGGCGATGGTGGCGGCAGCAGCGGGAGCCCCGGCGGCGGCGGGGCGTGCCCTCCCCATGGCGAGGCAGCAGGCGGGGAGGCGGGTAACCTCCGCCCTCAAGGAAAGGGGGCAGCATGGCCTCCCGTGGAGGCGGCGGCGGGGTGCCCGGAGCGCGGCCGAGACTCTGCCCTCCCCATGGAGAGAAGGCGGGGCGGGGCGGGCGAGCGCACCTCCATGATGGGCAGTGTGCCCTCGCGCTTAGTGAGGCCCAGGCAGAGGCGCGGGGGAGGCCTTGCCCCTCCCCATGGCGATGGAGGCAGGCGGGGAGGCGGGCGCCTCCGCCTCGAGAAGGCAAGGGGCAGCATGGCCTCCCCTGGCGATGGGCGGGCGGCCAGGGGCCCGAAGGCGGTCTGGTAGAGTGGGGAGGCACCATCACCCTCCCCATGGCGATGGGCCAGAGGCGGGGAGGCGGGCGCCTCCGCCTCGAAGGAGCAGAGACGGCATAGCTCCCACAGCGATGGAGGCCCGGAGGCGTGAGCAGGGAAGCGGCCGCCGGGGGCAGGCGGGGGAAGTGCTATGCCCTCCCCATGGCTTGGAAAATAGGCGGGGCGGCACTACTAGGAAAAGCGGGCCTTTACAACGGAAATTACAACGGCATTACAACGCCTTTACTAAGTCTCAGAGTAAAACCCCGTAGTAAACACACCTTAGTAATATCCATAGTAAAAGTATATACGCATTATACGAGGGCTATATCATGTATTGAATACGGTATTGTCCAACCCATACGGTGTATGGCTTGACGTGGTCCGTACCTGGTTAAACTTTAGCGGAACCCCTTTACTGGACATTACTACGGTACACTTACAACGCATTTTACAACTTCAATAACCATGGTTAATATACTAGAGTTAAAATCTGTGACCGCGTTTATTAAGCGGGGTTAAATCGGATTCGATTACCACAAACTAGTTGGCGTTAGTTAACCATGATTAACCTAAGCGAATGGCGTTGTAATCAATGCGTAACTTTCACGAGCCCTGTTGTAATAAGTATGTACCTTTACAACGGACCTTGTTGTAAATGGACCACGTGTATGAGGTTCTTTAAAAGTACTTTTCATTTACAACCCGTTGTAAAAGGCTCTTGTAAAGTTTCGGAGTAGAGATAGGGTTGTAAATGAATGCGTTGCAATGAAACAAGTTTGTTGTAAAATCTACGAGGTGCATTGTAAAAACTCCACTAATGCTATCTTGGCAAAGCCTACTACACCATGCATCCTACAATCGGTAGTAGATTAGTTTGTCACTGCGGCCTCCATTTGACAACCGCCAACCCTCTTTCACAAACATACAAGCATGAACAAAGCCCACATAACGAGATGAACTTCAACAATTACGGTTGAAGATTACATGAAATTACGAAGTGCAAGCTCTATTGTCGACTGAACTATGGTGAGGCTTTCTTAGCCTTTTATCTGTCAGGGAAGAAGATGTTCCACCATGAAACCTTCATCCGGACCCTCTTCTTCGAATGGCCTCCATTACCTGTTCATCACACTCTACACTCTCATATCACCTTCATGCAATAGATTCGAGACATTCACAACCTTATCGACTTTCCCTTAGAATCCACTTGAGGACCCAAGGATGGAATTGTGGTTTTAGTCTCCTTCAATGCGCTCTCGTTCAACCAATTTCCATGCCTAGATCCCTGATCTCCTCTAAAGTTGCTTGCCTATCAAACTTGGCTCTGAACATCCATGAATTGCTTTTGACCTCCAAACCCAAAGCAAGAATAGGGCTTACCGACGTTTTCCCCTCGCAGCAATCTTTTGTTATTTGGGTGCAACAACACCATCCGACTTATCTTTCTCTGTTTGAGAGAACATCCCAATACTCCTTCTTCAAGCTCTTGGGCACATACTTATCACCCTTTCTTCCCATGTAAAGTGCCTAGCCTCCTTTCTCAAGTTATTCTTCCAATGCCTCGGTGCCACTAAGCGAGCTACAATACAATAAGCTCCATGGGCACAGAAATTGTTTGTGAGGTGCTTTCAATAAGAAGCACTTGACATCAGTGTGCCCAAAAATCGAGCGATGGGTTGCACATGTGCCGGATTGTGTAGTGCACCCTATCCTTGGAAACCAAGGCGAGTCACGTAGTATGTAACTGCACATTCAAAACACATAGAACAATTGTGCTTTAGAACATTCTATGCAACATAACCTCATGAAATCGCCTCAACCCAAATTAAATGACCATGGAGTTAGCCAAGCCTACTTTTGCAGTGTAACTCCGGGTAACTCAGGGCTGGTTCGCAACAATTCCGAACTGTAACACGTGCTCGAGCACGTGGGCACGAGATCGACTGCCTCTGAGCACGATACATCGCTGGTGATGATCCTGACCGAACTGCACAATACGATGCTGTGTCGCACAACTGTGCCATTTGGCATACGGCACGTAACATCGCATGTCACGCATATATTCCATCCCCCCTCGCAAAACAACCATGGATCCTCCCTCTGACCATCTTCCTCACAGATAGAATACCCGCTTTCATGCATATGAGGCTAGAACCTCATCTTTGGATGTCGAAATTCCTCTTCCGCTTTGGTGCCGCGCTTGTTGCCCTCGAAGTCAACGTCCATACATGTAGGGATTTCGCCATGTACGCATGAGCATCCCCTGATGCTCATGATGGGGTTGACAACCCGGTTGTGTGGCGACCCGTATTATTCGCATCATCCGTCGGTGGCAAGGGTGTCCTAGAAGCAAATGAATCCGGATCACAGCCCCATTTCCCGATCTCGCGGCATCTTCCAAAATATCGGCTATCTCACGATCACAGGCTATCACAAACCACCACGTCGAATCGTGCCAATCCTTCATCTTTGTCCGAGCTCACCTTGAGAATTTGGTTTAGAATTGGCCGTGTATTCGACGCGAAGGCACCTTGACTGCGGCTAGTTGTTGGTCCCTTTTCACCGTGGTGCAGTCACGAATCACACCCTACCGGTCGAGTGAACTCCGACCTCCTCTTCGGCCTCCTCAACGGCATCCTTGGTTAAGGTCGCCTCCTCTTCGTCCTTCCTTGCCTCGAGGTCGGCGGCGCGGGCGGGGATTCCGGCGGCCACCGCATGGCATACACCCATGTCGGCATGTGGGCCTTCCCACTCTTGGACAATCAAGCGGATGTCAGGGTCACCATTGTGCAAACTCGTTCAAACCCCTGTTGTGGCACATTTCCCATTGTGAGGCCCGGTTGTGTTGGAAGGACATCTTCATCGAGGTAAGGCGCGGACCTTGTGGAACTTGTCCTCCTCATCTTGTCGCCTCTTGGACCTCGACTCCACGAACATGGGTGAAGCCAAAACCGTCAACCCCGTTTTGTAGGCATTTGGGCGATAGTTCTGAGCCCTTGAGACTCTTGGTTAAACTCCCTCCATCGTGCTTGATCCTACTCTCCGACCTCGCGTTGGCCTCCCCAAGCCATCCATGCAGAACTTGGTAGCTTGCCTTGCCATTTGTCACCCTTAACCACCGCTTAGCTCGTCACGATCACCCCTTGCCACCTCTTGTCTGCTGATGTCTTCCATTTGTGCTCATCCTCGTCACCATTGGCCTCTTCTTCTTGTGCTGCCTCCTCAACTTCTTCACGCACCCACTTACCTTTTAGGATTGAGGCGCGGCCCTAAGATCGGCGGCATCAAGTTCTTGTTTTTCACCATCTGGGTCCGACGTCGCAGTTCCTTCCAGTGTAGCCTCGGCAGGCTGCATCCCAGTATGACGCCGTTGCTGCGCCTTGTCTCGATGTCCATCTCGGCATGGCATTCTATCTTCACGGCTTTTGGCATACGCATTCTTTGGTTGTGAAAAGCAGGGCTACGTAAACGACGGCATGAGAAAACATCAACACGGACACATGAATGTGATAAAATAGCTTACTATTAGGGCACTTTTCACTAGGGCACCTAGGACTTACCTAGAGCAAGGTTTGTATGGTATAGCGATCAGGGCAAATTGGAACTTAACCATACATGTACAACTTATTGGGAGAGGATTTAAGCAAAGCCGGTGATGCTTGTATGTACATCCTAATATCCGCAATGATATATTTTATCTTCTACTTTATGTTGATGATGTTTTATGGCAACAAACTCCCTCACTCTCCTAGCGAAACTAAAGCATGGCTTAGGACTCTATTTGAGATGTCCGATCTAGGAGAAATGACATATGCACTTGGTGTTAATATTATACGAAATAGAGGTAATAAGACTCTAAGTATAGTTCAAACCAAGTATATTAAGGAGAGTTTAGCTAAATTTGGACTTGAGGATGCAAAGCTGCACCCACACCTTTTGCAAGTGGTGTTAGGCTTACCTCGGATATGAGTCCCAAAAGCATGAAGAAAAGCTAGAAATGTCGTTCCATACCGACATCTGTTGGCACTCTAATATATTTATGCAATTTTACGAGACCGGATATATCTTTTGAAGTCGGGTTCCCTCACAATTCTTGGAGAACCACGGCGTGAGCCTTTGGATGTCTGAGCGTATATTCGGATACCTTAAAGGCACTATGTACACAGGTGATGTTCAAGCATACACCAGCTATCAACAACATTAACTCTAACGGCATATCGATGCCGACTATCGTGACCCGACACCGAAAATCAGTCGGGGTATGTATTACTCTTGGGAGGAGCACCAATATCACGGTCAAGTAAGAAACAACCTACTATAGCTTTGTCAATCAGAATCGAGTGCAGGTACTAACCTCGGTTCTAAAGACATAGTGTGGTCCGAGGTTAGTTTTGAGTGAACTTCACCATCCTCAACTTAAGCCTACATCTTTGTTTAGTGATAGCCGGTGCCATTGCACTTGCGAAATCTGTTTTCATTCTAGAACTAAACATATATGTTGAGTATCACTACATAAGGGAAAAGTTAGAAGATCAAACCATAAATATTAGTTATGTTCAAACTTTAGACAATCTGATTTATTAACAAAGTCATTGGGAATTGAGTTACATAGGAAACACATGAAATGTTTGGGTATAATGGACACACCTGTCCAAACCTTTAACCTAATACTCACCCTAGCGCCTTAGGGCCGATTTAAGATAACCTTAAAATCTTAGCCCAAAAATTATTGTCTTACTATTTTTCTGAACATTTTTCTTCTTCTATCTCAAAATAGCTTAGGTCATCCTGCCTTCCTCTTCATAGACGGCCAACATAGAACCTGGAATATTTATATTAAAAATAAAAATAATATTTAAGCAGTATTTATGTGATTAAAACAATAAATTCCCTTAGCACCAAAGGCACCTACGGAAAATATGTTTGATATGTCCTGGAAATTCCTCACATGGGAGACTTGCTATTTTATCATGTGGATGGTAGTTTCCTCACATATATAGGAGTCAGGACATCTCCTTTTCACTTAAACCTAAGGTGAGTATGTATACTTTATTTTCCTGGTCACCTTTTGGTAGAATTCGCTTATAATAGCCCATGTTTTTGTCTTTAATACACTTAGGAAACAAAATGTGTTTACATCAAATGCAGAAAATTTATGCTAGGTTATTCGATCCTAAAACTCATATAGAAATTAGGATGCTTAAAATCTTGGATAACCCTTATTTAATATATTGCACCTTTCTTTTTTCTTCCTTGTCATATCCTCCCATGCCGTCTCCACCCATCTACGCAAGCGTCACACGACCTCTTTATCCATCAAGTCTTAGCATCCTTGTAATCCACTTGTGTCATAGCTTCTTCTTAGAAGCATAAGATGGGCGCAATCTTTCCTACAAACACTTTTGGCGGTGGGCATTTTGCGGCGGGAGCATCATTCATTGAGAGGGGAGGGCACGTCCTCATCACCTGCTTCCTCCCCTTTGGTGAGCACATCCGACAATTGCTTCACAAATGAAGACATGGCGGAAATGAAGACATGGCGAGAAAATGAAGACGCAATCTTACATACGGACTTGAGCTTTCCCTCTTACGGGTGAGCGTCCTGTAGGATCCTTAGGCATCTCTGGTTCGTTTCATCCTCCGAGGATGAGGTCGGATCAATGACAAATGCGGAGATTTCTTTACGAAAGGCTGCGGAAGGGCGAGTGCATGGAGGCGAGACTCTTCATCGGGGACCACGACCGATGCATCGGCGGTGGGCGCCCTCTGTCCTTTTGTTTGGGCGCCCAGTAGCGCCCGTGGCGTCCTGCAAGGGCCTTGAGATGGATTTGGGAGGCGGCGCAGCGGAAGGCCATGAGGCTCGGGACAGGCGCGATGGCGCCCTGGCGCCTCCTCCCGTGGGCGGTGGGCGCATGTCGCGCGGCCGCATGGTCGCATGCCTACCTAGCCTGTCTACAAAGCTAAGTCGCTAAACACCACTGCTGCGATCTCCTTGGCCTTGGCCCGGGGAGCAACAATCATAAATTGTCCTTGGCCTATGACCAAGGGCAAGGCTAAAAAGTGGGTGCCTAAGAGGCAGGCCGGGGCCGAGCGACCCCACAGGAAACTTGGAGGCCTAGCCACGGTTTCCCACAAAAGTGTTTAGACCATCTTGGCCTAGAAAACAAACAACTACTTACCAACGTCCCCACCGAGCGTAGCTTGTCCAACACGCGGTGGTTACGCAGGAGGAGGAATGGCGTCATCTTGAGATCCTCATCATCGATGGGTCTTCTTGTGCCTCTGCAATCGTAATCTCATTGGCGGCTTGAATCGGAGGCGTCAACTGTTCTTCCACAAAGCGCTTACGTGCATCGAGTGAAAGCAGGATGTATGCCATCTGTCCGGCATCCATGTCATTGTAAGCTTCATGTTGGATAATTGAAAAGCGGTAACTTCGAAGTGTAGAGGAGTGAGATGTGTGAGTGCGAGCGCGAGTCTCCCGAGAAGCTTGAGCTTCTCTCCTCTCGAGTCCAAGCACGTTGATCAACATGAGGGGTCCTCAATTTGTTGGTCGAATGTAAGCGCGAGGCCATCCTACCACATGATGCCAGCATGGTGGAAAACTCGAAACCACTCTTTGAGAAAAATCAAGCGGCGGTATGTGTCTCCCGTCAACTCTGCGGCAACCTCATCCCATCAAACCATTGATGCATTTGGAAGTGATGCTGCAACTTCCTCCATGCACCCTCACATAACTTGTCGGTCCGGGGTAGCGCTTGTGACCCCGCTGGAGCTCAAACAAATCCGGTGTTCCGGGATAATGCTCCACCGGTTTCATGATGCTCCTCAACATCTGATGAAGATATGAAGCTCATCATAACTTCGGTGGAATACCCGTTAGATCATCTTGGCGGAGTAGAAGATGCTCCACTTGCATCTTCATCATCCACAAATTGGGGTCCCATCCATCACGAAACTTGCTTGAATTGGCCTCATAGCACACCACAGAGGCACATTCTCCACTCCACGTCGCGAGACCTCCTCCATGGCTGTGATGAAAAGCCCTAGGTGCAACCACATCAGCACTGCGGAAAGCCGACAATCATGGTGTACACGGGCTGAGAGCGCTCAGTTGCCTTGGGAGGTGGGCGGTGTGCTCCAGCCTTTCTGCGGCGATCTTGGTGTTCTCCTGCTCGGCCGTGTCCGCTCCACTTGAGACCGTTCTCGACTCTTCTGGCTTTCCATGTTCGGATGCTTGCGTGATCGTCCCCTCTTGCGCTTGAGTGGCGGTGGCGCTTCCTCTCGACGCTTCACCCAGCGGATAGGGCAAGACTTTTCGCCTTCTCCTATGCACGTGTAAACGGGCGACCATGGCTCCTCCGGCTCCAAGCGTGAAACCACCTTTAGAAATACATGAGGAATTCTCAACGCAGCTTGGTTAGCTTGTGCATGCAAGGCTCGATATCCTTCCTCGTAGCTACCTGCCCCAATTTAGCTCCTTGTTTCGGAATTAGACCCTTGTCGGGCAGATCCTCTGTGCCTCATAATTCCTCTTTCACAATTCCTTGCACATGCGAGGCTTCTCAACAACTCTGTCGCCCCTTAGCATGCGGCATCCCATTTTAATTTGGCCCCAAGCATCTTGTGTCCTTCTTCATGCTGTCACATCAGCTTTTTTGACTTCCAACGTGTGTGAATTTAAGACAACATCGGTACCACCTTACATAAGAGCCACGTTCACACTTAGCACATTGATTGCTCACATAGCCATTCTCCTTGGAACCTTTGTCGGTCTTGGTTTGAGGCAAAGCGAGATGGTAACCACGGTTACACACATAGCAACATGAATTCTTAAATCGGTTGTGTGCCCACACTCCTCCGAACCGTCTGGTGGCGTCCAGTGCGAGGCCGCGATTCGTGTATCCGGATCGGGCAAATGGCATGGAGCCAAATGCTTCATGTGTTCCTTGCACCTTACGCCATCTCTTCCTTCAAGTTCAACCACACCTTGCTCACCAACTGGACAACTCTCAAATAAGCCTCCACTGTCGACATCTAACGTGCTTGCGGGCTGTCTGCAAGTACACATAATCTCGGATGCAAACTTGCGGGCTTTGGGCTTCCACGAGCCCCAGCGTATAAGCATACCTCGGTGGTCCGATCTTTGGGCCACCAAATTGTCCATAGCCATGGGAAGAATTCTTTGAAATACACTCGGCTTGAACATGCAACACATTTGCATCTTTGCTCCGATCAGGATGGAGTAAGTGTCCTTCACCACATTCGGCAACAACTGCGTTGCGAATAACAAAAAGTATGGTGAAACTTCCAAGAGCTGCTTGCACCGACACCCCCAACACGATGTAAGGAGCAATTCATCCCAACACTTGGGCTCCACGGATGTCTGATTTCCTTAGTGCATCCTTGAAGGTGCACTAGCCTTTTACGGGCCATCGGCTGTGGATGATCCTCGATGTCCTCACATGATCAATGAGACTCACCTGTCTAGCAAGGTGCATTCACCTCGAAACTCGTTACCACAGTGCAGAGCACCTCCGCGACTCCCAAATCGGTGAGCACACCTGCGAGAAAAGCTCTGCTGGTGTAATGCGAGGTTCTCTGTAAGAACGCTACTTCAACCCACTTAGAGAAATGCTCAATCATGACCATGCAATGTCGGTTACCTTGCTTTGTGAGAGGAAGCTCGCATAAGGTCAACCGACCATCTAAAGAATAGCCCCACGATTGGAGTGCAACACCACATCACAGGTGTTAAATCTAGCTTTGATGCATCACATGCGACACTTAGCCACCACCTTCTCGACATCATACATCACGACCATCGTACTCTTCAACATGTGGTGTGTCCTCTTCACACCAAAGTGGCCAAGGGTTTCGTGCACCTTGGTCACTATGCCCACTCTTTCCTCGGGACTTGGTACTTTCCTTACGAGTTCTCCTTGATGTGACTCACCATCTTCCCATGAGTATCGGCCCGCGAGTTTAGCCAAGCTGCTTGATCATTCCGCATGCCTTCCTTGACAAGCCTGGCTTGAGGATGTCTCCAAACATCCAGCGGACTCTGTCGGCACATGTCCTTCTTCATGATCATCTATCCGCCATGAGTGCCATGAAGCTGGGTGCACCATCTATGTGCCCCTCATCTGTCGAGCTCTGTGACATCCTTGTCACTTTCCAGTGAGTTTCTTAGCCCATCGCATTGTGATGTACCTTGCCCGCCTGCACGATCTCCATATCGTACTCGAGCGCGCCCACACAGCTACCACTCAACTTCATGTTGGTCATCACCAATGAAGTGGGCGTGATCTGTGACCATTAACGCCTTCCATACAGATAGACCACGAAATGCAGGCGCCCATCTGCAAGACACTCTCCCTCATATGAGGTAGTTCACTTGATGAGTTGTTAGATCGGCTTGCATAAGCTATCACTCGCTCAACACCATCGCACCATGTTGTGACAACACGCTCCAATTCCATGATGCTCCGATGCGTGTCTGAGTGAAAGGGTGATCAAAATTCGGCTGGCGGCCATAGGCTTCTACTTGGCGGTCCAAGATCTTGCCAAGCCAACTCCGGTCTTGGTCCCATTTCCACACAATGTCTTTCTTCAAGTTCATACGAGGTTTACACGTGGGCGAGGTCCTTCATAAACCTCTGTAATAGTTCACCAAACCGGAAGGCTCTAAGAGCGGCTACATCCTTTGGTCTAGGCATTTGCATCACGGCTGCACCTTAGCCGGTGAGGCATGATGCCTCCTGGTACTATCTCATGCCCCGGATACTCGATCTGGAAAGCAAACTTGCATTTCTTAGGATGAGCTTTCAAACTGAGCTTGACCGACCTGTGCAATATCTCTAGATGCTCCATATGTTCTTGATTGTCTCACGAAGACCGGGATATCATCTATGTAACAACGCACAAATGGCCCTGCGACTCGATCCGCAATTCTTTGGAAATATATAGAAGCATTTTCATTAAGCGGCATTGTCTCCCACTCCCAAAGCTGGTCCTTCCCCAGGAAGTCTTGCACTTGTCCCGCTCTTCAATCACAATTTGGTTGAAGCTGGCGGAAGTCAAGGCGGTAAAGAACTTTGCCTTACCTATGGCATCGAAAATCTAAATGGAGTAGGCATGGGGTGCAGTTCCATAGGAGTCACCTCGTTTAGAGGTCGGTGATCCACACATCCTCCTGTCCTTCCATTCACCGTTCTCATCCTTCTTGGCGGTAGGCGGTCGCGGCATATTGAGAGCTTGATTTTCTTATCAACCCCGCTTGAACAACTCTTGGCGTTTGTCAACAATCTCCCATTCTGTGAGCGAGGCGGTGCCTCCTTGAAAAGGCTCTTCATGAGTCGTCACTACTTTGAACTTGATCTTCTCATACCGACTCCTTCCAGATGCAAAAGCACCCTTGTTTTTCTCAAGCATGTTGATGATTTTTGCTTATCTTCCGGGCTCACATCTTACGCAATGTGCCATACATGAACCTCTTCGTCACACTCTTGGTACGATTCGGTATCCACAGCCATCTTGAATCTCTCCAGACTCATCTTCCTGCCTTAGGAACCTCTTTATCCTGCGAGTTGGAGGAAGGCTTTCGCTTCCTTCGCAAGTTGGAACGCAAGCTGCTTACCACCACCTCGGTGTCTGGTCAAATGCCTCCAAGCATCCGCATCTTGCAGTTACGTGATGCCCATGGTGCAGTGTCCTTCTTGGCAAAGCCCATCGCTTGCTCGCGTTCCTCAACATTGAGCTCTCAAGCTCATTCCCTTCAAATCCGAATCACACCATCTCCTCCGTGAAGGCATAAGATTGCGGTGTGCTCACGAGTTGGCCATGCCCTTGGCTTCCCCTACTCGATTCACGGTAAAATGGCAACTTGTCCATCCTCTTCACTGTGAGCACCTTCCCAACTCTAGGATGTCATCCACAACCTTCCTTGGAGTCAAATTCTGTCTTGTCGAGCACCTCCGGTCCGACATTTGTCCGATGCTGACTGTGTGCATATGAGCCACACCGCACGCGTCCATGATCAACTCATTGCGAACCACGCCCGAATCTCTTCATACGGGGCCCTAACGGTGGGCGTTTGTCCATGGTCGCACACATTCTCGAATGTACCAACATCGTGGATTCGCAATCTGGACTTCTCGCGTGATTTGCGAGCTCGCCAACGAAACGCCTTCACCTTTGCCTCACTGCGAAAATGTCTTGCATTCCCATCCCGCGATCGGCATATCCACGGCTTGACAAGGCTTCTAGCCGCTTCCCAACCAGTTCACGTCGTGCGGCAGCCTCGGACCTCGAGCGCTTCTCGCTCGAGTGTTGGATCGCTTGCGAACACGAGATTCGACCCTAGCGGCGCTCGAATCTTCTCATCCTTTTCCACGCAGTATATTGCCGTATCTTGACGCCACACGCACACGCTTCGGGCCGCTGATTCTGGCGAGCTCCAACAAATGGATGCCTTGACCCACCTTCCATCGTACTAGAGCATCGTCGATCGTCGATCTCCGACTTGGCGGGCCTCATACAGGATCGACCTCTCGGGACATGTATGTGAGATTCCACGGTCGATCCTCCTTCCTTCATTGGTTTTCTCGAACCCTCGCTTGATCCAAATATTACGGCGCACAACCTTAAGCACCCTTGTTTTTCTCAAGCATGTTGATGATTTTCCGCTTATCTTCCGGGCTCACATCTTACGCAATGTGCCATACATGAACCTCTTCGTCACACTCTTGGTGACAGTGATCCACAGGCCATCAATCTCTCCCAGACTCATCTTCCTCGCCTTAGGAACCTCTTTATCCTGCAGTAGTTGGAGGAAGGCTTTCGCTTCCTTCAGTTGGAGCCAAGCTGCTTACCAGCCACCTCGATCCAGGTCAAATGCTCCAAGCATCCGCACCTCTTGCTCGTGATGCCCATGGTCCGAGTGTCCTTCTTGGCAAAGCCCATCGCTTGCTCGCGTTCCTCAACATTGAGCTCCAAGCTCATTCCCTTCAAATCCGAATCACACCATCTCCTCCCAGTCGAAGGCATAAGATTGCGGTGTGCTCACGAGTTGGCCATGCCCTTGGCTTCCCCTACTCGATTCACGGTAAAATGGCAACTTGTCCATCCTCTTCACTGTGAGCACCTTCCCAACTCTAGGATGTCATCCACAACCTTCCGGAGTTGTCAAATTCTGTCTTGTCGAGCACCTCCCACATTTGTCCGATCGCTAAGCTGTGTGCATATGAGCCACACCGCACGCGTCCATGATCAACTCATTGCGAACCACGCCCGAATCTCTTCATACAGGCCCTAACTGGACGTTTGTCCATGGTCGCACACATTCTCGAATGTACCAACATCGTGGATTCGCAATCTGGACTTCTCGCGTGATTTGCGAGCTCGCCGCCAATGAAACGCCTTCACCTTTGCCTCACTGCCGAAAATGTCTTGCATTCCCATCCCGATCGATATCCACCGGGCTTGACAAGGCTTCTAGCCGCCGCTTCCCAACCAGTTCACGTCAGGGCAGCTCGCTCGCTGACCTCGCTTCTCGCTCGAGTGTTGGATCGCTTGCGAACACGAGATTCGACCCTAGCGACCGAATCTTCTCATCCTTTTCCACGCAGTATATTGCCGTATCTTGACGCCACACCGCAACACCGCCTGTGCCAGGGCGAGCGAGCTCCAACAAATGGATGCCTTGACCCACCTTCCATCGTACTAGAGCATCGTCGATCGTCGATCTCCGACTTGGCGGGCCTCATACTCGGATCGTGACATGTGTCCGTGAGATTCCACGTCGATCCTCCTTCCTGGTTTTCTCGAACCCTCGCTTGATCCAAATATTCGGCACAACCTTAAGCACACCCTTACGCTCTCTTGGCTTGGCATCTCCGGAGAGGATAACTCCTGCGTTCCTCCCACATCTCATGTCGATGCTCACTCGAGCCATGGCAATCATGGCGCCTGTCATCCTCGTCCCTCTTGCCACCACTCCTATTCATCCTTAGAGGAATTCGCAACATCGTGAAATCTCCTCTCCACCGTAATGGTCAGAGAAAGCTTGATGCAAGGGATCAACCCCATGGCGGGGCGGTGAGTTCCGTCCGACCCAAGACATCATATGTCTTTGCACCGTGACCAAACATCTCACTTCAACGATCTGGCATCCTTCGTGCGAGCTTCAATTCAATCTTCACGGGCCTCCTCGTCATTCCCGGTACATTCCTTGGTACTGCAGGTGGTGATGTTCACGTCGCTCGAGCGAGCTTGTGTCCGTCTGACTTTAGTGCCTCCGTGCTCCAGCGATTGGATCCGCTCCGTGTCTACAAAGCGTTCTTTGGAGCATAGCCATCAAAGGTCACGTCCGTCCGTGTTATCAATCATGGCAACACCTCCTTCACCTCGCTCCTCGGCATCGGATGCTCGCCACACAAGCGGCCATACTAGGAAGAGATCCTGCGGATTCAAGCTCCTTCTCGGCCATTCTCGCATGATGTTTTTGAAGTTGTTGCCCTTCACTCCCGGATCCACAAGACTTCTGCGAGGCACCTCCATGGCCTTGTCCAGCGCCTCAACGTCTCGACGATCTTGACACCTTCGTCGTGGAGTTTTCCTCGACCGGAAACTCTCGGCATCTTGGTCGATTCCGTTCGGCACTCCCTTCGCGATGACGCCTTCACCAAAGTCAACAACACCTTTTCTTTTCTTGCGCACCGCCATCATGCCAAACGCCTCATCATCGCCAGTCGAGAACAAAATCCTGCCTGCTCACGCGCCATGTTGGCCATCTCCTTCTTGAGCTCCTCCACTTGCCCGAGGAGAGCCTTACGACTTGGGCCCTTGCCCTTCTCCTTCTCGGTGATGCAAGCTTGGGCTTCACTGGATGAGCTTCCCAACACGCTGCCTCCATGTGACCCCATCGCCACAAGACTTACAGCTTCTTGCCCTTGCCGGACCACAGCTTGTAGTCGCATTGACGCCTTGTGCGCTCCACGGCATCGCCACACTTCACGTACTTGACTGCATTGTTAGTGGCCTCTCCTTGGCACATGTGGTCTTGCCATGTCCCGAGGATCGTGCTCCCGATTGGATCCGCTCCGTGTCTACAAGTCGTTCTTTGGAGCATAGCCATCAAAGGTCACGTCCGTCCGTGTTATCAATCATGGCAACACCTCCTTCACCTCGCTCCTCGGCATCGGATGCCACACAAGCGGCCATACTAGGAAGAGATCCTGCGGATTCAAGCTCCTTTCTCAGCCATTCTCGCATGATGTTTTTGAAGTTGTTGCCCTTCACTCCCGGATCCACAAGACTTCTGCGAGGCACCTCCATGGCCTTGTCCGAACGCCTCAACGTCTCGACGATCTTGACACCTCGTATCGTGGAGTTTTCCTCGACCGGAAACTCTCGGCATCTTGGTCGATTCCGTTCCGGCACTCCCAGCGATGGCGCCTTCACCAAAGTCAACAACGACCTTTTCTTTTCTTGCGCACCGCCATCATGCCAAACGCCTCATCATCGCCAGTCGAGAACAAAATCCTGCGCCTACGCTGGCCATGTTGGCCATCTCCTTCTTGAGCTCCTCCACTTGCCCGAGGAGAGCCTTACGACTTGGGCCCTTGCCCTTCTCCTTCTCGGTGATGCAAGCTTGGGCTTCACTGGATGAGCTTCCCAACACGCTGCCTCCATGTGACCCCATCCGCCACAAGACTTACAGCTTCTTGCCCGCCGGACCACGGCTTGTAGTCGCATTCACGCCTTATGCGCTCCACGGCATCGCCACACTTCACGTACTTGACTGCATTGTTAGGCGGCCTCTCCTTGCACATGTGGCTTGCCATGTCACGAGGGATGCTTGCTCCGTCTTGGTACCTTGGAACAAACACAGAATTCCGTGTCCTCCGGACCCGTCTGCGAAGGGCCCTTCACGACTCGTGATCCTCCAAGTAAGCAGCTTCGCATCTCCTTTGAGCACCTTCTCGGCAATTTGATAGGCGTCTATCAAGCGATATCTCTCTCCCATCGCTCCATGCGTGAAATCTCCTCTCCACCGTAATGGTCTCTTGAGCGTGCAAGGGATCAACCCCATGGCGGTGAGTTCCGTCACCCGACAAGACATCATATGTCTTTGCACCGTGACCAAACATCTCACTTCAACGATCTGGCATCCTTCGTGCGAGCTTCAATTCAATCTTCACGGGCCTCCTCGTCATTCCCGATGTTCCTTGGTACTGCAGAGGTGGTGATGTTCACGTCGCTCGGAGCGAGCTTGTGTCCGTCTGACTTTAGTGCCTCCACCGTGCTCCCAGTGATCGGATCCGCTCCGTGTCTACAAATCGTTCGGAGCATAGCCATCAAAGTCACGTCACGTCCGTGTTATCAATCATGGCAACACCTCCTTCACCTCGCTCCTCGGCATCGGATGCTCGCCACACAAGCGGCCATACTAGGAAGAGATCCTGATTCAAGCTCCTTTCTCAGCCATTCTCGCATGATGTTTTTGAAGTTGTTGCCCTTCACTCCCGGATCCACAAGACTTCTGCAGGCACCTCCATGGCCTTGTCCAGAACGCCTCAACGTCTCGACGATCTTGACACCTTCGTGGAGTTTTCCTCGACCGGAAACTCTCCGGCATCTTGGTCGATTCCGTTCGGCACTCCCAGCTGGCGCCTTCACCAAAGTCAACAACTCCTTTTCTTTTCTTGCGCGCCATCATGCCAAACGCCTCATCTTCGCCAGTCGAGAACAAAATCCTCTGCTCACGCGCCATGTTGGCCATCTCCTTCTTGAGCTCCTCCACTTGCCCGAGGAGAGCCTTACGACTTGGGCCCTTGCCCTTCTCCTTCTCGGTGATGCAAGCTTGGGCTTGACTCTGGATGAGCTTCCCACGCTGCCTCCATGTGACCCCATCGCCACAAGACTTACAGCTTCCTTGCCCTTCGGGACCACGGCTTGTAGTCGCATTGACGCCTTGTGCGCTCCACGGCATCGCCACACTTCACGGTTGACTGCATTGTTAGTGGCCTCTCCTTGGCACATGTGGTCTTGCCATGTCATCGAGGCGTGCTTGCTCCGATCTTGGTACCTTGGAACAAACACAGAATTCCGTGTCCTCCGGACCCGTCTGCGAAGGGCCCTTCACGACTCGTGATCCTCCAAGTAAGCCAGCTTCGCATCTCCTTTGAGCACCTTCTCGGCAATTTGATAGGCGTCTATCAACGATATCTCTCCCATCGCTCCATGCGGCGAGTCCATCACCTTCCTTCTTTGTCGGCAATGCGCCATGAAGATCTCGGCCTCCTCATCGTCTTGACATCCGTGTCTTCCACGGAACCTTCAATCGAGGTAAGATGCACGCAATGTCTCGTTAGGCTGAAAGAAAACCTCGACATTCTGGATCTTTTCAGTATAGGAAACATGGTGGTTAACTTGGCGAACATCAAGTCCACGGATGCTCGAGCTTGTCCTCGTCGATGGGGGTGCGGTCGAACCAGCCCTCTTGGCGCCTCGTGCGCTTCTCTTCTCTCGGCCACCTTGGGATCCCAGCCTTCTCATCTCTGTAATACATTAGAGCCTCACCGCAAGGTAGGATGACATCTTCATGAACGCCATCCTCCAGTGAACTCGTCCTTGTATTTCATCTTGTTTTCCGCCATTGCCCAACGAAACTTCTCCTCGAAATGCAAGAGACATGCTTCCATGTTTTCCTGTGAAGACATCGTTCTTACTTGGTGTGAACTCAAGCTCCATTCTTGCAGACTCTCCGCTCCAATCAGCTGTCTCCTTGTATGGGCGTTGTCTCTGTTCGGTGTCCTCTTGAATGGCGAGTAGTAGGCGTCGTGCACTTCTCCGTGAAAGGCGCGGTGTCCTTTCGTCGATCCACCACGATCTCGGGAACACCATCAATGGTTACTTCTCCTATGCGACCCTTTGCGGATGTTGTCAAAGGCAAATTGTTCCACCGTTAGCCCAACTAGCGAAAAGTACATCCACGCCTCTATCCACAAGCGGCTCCACGTATGCGGGCTCTTCTCCGATTAACTAACTCAGCAATCGTGAGACTACCACACCTAAGCATGTATAATCAATGGCGAAATTCACATCCCGAAAAACATCGCCTATCTCTTAGTTGCCTTCGCAACACTCAACCTTCTCGGATCGCGGTGTCTCACAGGTTGGATGGTGGGCGACTTCCGCCTCTTCCTCCAATCTCCGGTAGCGCCCCAGTCTCCTCGAAATGCAAGAGACATGCTTCCATGTTTTCTGTGAAGACATCGTTCTTACTTGGTGTGAACTCAAGCTCCATTCTTGCAGACTCTCCGCCCAATCGAACTGTCTCCGGATCGGGCGCGTTGTCTCGTATTGTTCGGTGTCCTCTTGAATGGCGAGTAGTAGACGCCGTGCACTTCTCCGTGAAGACGCGCAGTGTCCTTTTCGTCACCCACCACGATCTCGTGAACACCATCAATGGTTACTTCTCCTATGCACCACCGCATTTGGATGTTGTGGCAAATTGTTCCACCGTTAGCCCAACCAGCTAGCCAGAAAAGTACATCCACTGCCTCTATCCACAAACGGCTCCAGACGTATGCAGGCTCTTCTCCAGACAGTTCTGCTAACTCAGCAATCGTGAGACTACCACACCTAAGCTGTATAATCAATGGCAGAATTCCTGTCCATTAGAAAAACATCAGCCTATCTCTTAGTGCTGCCTTCTGCAACACCCAACCTTCTCGGATCGCAGCTGTCTCCTGGGTTGGATGGTGGACGACTTTCGCCTCTTCCTCCAATCTCCAGCACGCCTCTCCTCCAAGATCAGTATCTTAGTCCCCAACAAGGAGGATTGTTGATGTGGTGAAATCAAGATGGAAAATTCTCCCAACGTAATGCAACGAACCACAAGAACCTCTAGGAGACAAAGACACGAGGACAAGTATGGCTGTCTATTAGAACAAGACAAACATCAACAATCCAAGAATCCATGGCTGGGTGCCTACATATATAGGCAAAACCCCCCAGGAGTTCTCGATGAAGTGTCCACCCGTATCGATGGTGGGCACTTTATAATCCTACTTTCCTTGGCCTTCGAAATAATAATATTTTATGTGTTTAACAGCCTATTCGTCCTTTTCCTTGATTTACGATTTTTATGTATTTTCTAATATAAATCTGCTATCTATATATGCGTCATAGCATCGCGCCTTACATGCACAACCATGCATATAGATTGCATGCGCCATGACACATCACCTGCCACATGTCCACATACATCACATGTCATCCTTCATCTCCATACGCATGCATGCATACATGGCACACATGCATACATGGCACACATGCATACATGGCATACATGTCATGTGCAGGCCATCCATGGGCCATGTACATGACATCATCAAGCACTTCAGTATCAGGGCTTATGCCCGAGATGCTCCAGTCAGTATCTAGTTCATTTCAGGATTCAGGGCTTATGCCCAGGATGCTCTAGTCAGTATCCAGTCATAGAGTCTTAGGTGCTCTGTTTCCCATACAGCAACAGCATGACACGCACCTTGCTGCGGGTAGCCACCCCTCCTGCCATCGCCATCACCTGCACATGTACCAACCACCAAGTTGTCAGGATCGCGTTTCGTGAAGTTTGAGGAAGAAGGGGTATTACCCATTATCCTTTTGTTTTTCCTTTTCGGAAATTAGGGTATTTTCTGGATTTCCCCTATATATAAATTCCATTAAATACTTTTAATTAGTTTTAATTCCACCTATTTACTGAAGTTGGATCATTAGTTTCTCATCTCAGTTCTTCTTAAGTGGGAGTTATTTTAATAGTGATTATTACTTTCAGTTTTTACCTTAAGTTTTACTTTATGCCTTTAAGTAAAGTTTAGTTAGGGACTAGTTTTACTAGACTAGTTTTTCCTAGACCTCTTTTTGGTGAAAATCACCCCTAGTTCATAGTGAGTGGGAGTGATAAAATAGCTTACTATTAGGGCACTCTTCACTAGGGCACCTAGGACTTAATAATTAATTTAGTCCTTAGGGCTCTAGGTAGTTTCTTTTAGTAGTTATTTTAATTGGTTAGTTGTTACAACCACTTATTGGTTACAACTACCTTGCCTACATAAAGGCATGTACTTTCTATTATGAATGTAATGCAACACATATTGCTTGAGCTTGTGTATGATTCTCATCAGTCCTTACCACCCTTAGCTCGGGAGGTTGCTGTATCTTGGTTTGGGTCTTCATCTTCAAGGTTGAAGAAATCTGCAGTAATAGGATCTTCATTCACAGTCGAAGTGCCCTCAACTGTAAAGCTCCAAATATCAATAGACCCTGGAGTGCCACAAAATTTTTGGTTTGTGCCCAAGAAGAAGTCCATCTGCTCAAAAAAGGGCCAAGAGCCTGGTGTCCCCTTGATACATGCTTTACCTTTTCTCCTTCATCGTATTTCTTCTTCAGCGCCTCTACTTTACCTTTTGCATAACGTCGGTCCAAGTACAGTATGGTGAAACCAGGCTGCAAATTTCATGCGAATGCTTCACCTCCAAATTGCCATTGTTCACTTTGAAATATTTCTCTTCAACATCAAAATTAGTTTTTGGGTGCCTTCATCTGTTCAAGTCGTCTTCTCCAAACCAACCTGCTGGCTGCATTATTCCACATGACCGTGGGAAAAATCTGCGCCGTAATGCAAAAGATCCGCCATGGCTTCCTTTTCAAGGCTAGCTAGGGCGCAACGTGACTTGGTATGGCTTTGTGAATCTCAATGTGTATTATTTAATACAATACATAACATCTTGGGGCGACCAATATGCACCCGGGATGAAGCACGAGTGAGGGCAATGTATGCCGTAAACACTTCGACTATGAGGTCTACCCGTAGTCGTAGTGGGGAATACTATATAAAGGCACAACATCTTTTTATAAACTAGCTAGGCTGGTCAATCTACGCAGTGAAAAGGGCAAAACGAACAGCAGCTTGGTTATTCTATGTGAATAGGCCATCAGTTTCGCAGTTACAAGCAAACCACTTCACGATCACATTTACTTCCTGATTAAGTATATTTCCTGCTGGTCCTAATTAAGTATAGTGAATGAATCACCACCGTTTGTGAATAAAGTTGAACTTCAAGTTTCTTTAGGCTCTGTCTCCTAAGGCTCTATCTCTTTAGGCTGTGTTAAAGAAACATTTGTGAATGGTGTTTCAAAAAACTAGACAATATCGTTGAAGTAAACACGTAGTGTGGTTTTTTTAATACAAAATATGCTCAAATAAACCAAATAATATGGTGGAAAAACATGTATATTTTATTTTCGAAAACACATATTTTTGAAGAAACATGGATTGGGATTTATGAAATTTAAAAGACAGCTTGAAGACATACTTGAACAAACATACATTATGTTGTAAAAACATGTATAGTGTTTGAGGAAACAAGCATTGTGTTTCAAAAACCATAAAAGAATTGCTTGAAGAAACATTATAGTTAGAAGAAATATTACATTTTTCAAGTCTTGCCATTGTGCAATGTAAAATTGATGTTGGGTATAGGCATGTAAATCCTCTATGTCACTGCAAAAGAAAGGACTGAAGATTCAAGCTAGGATGCTTGAACGTGGCTTACCGTGCTGAATTGGTGCCATTAATTTCAACTTAAATGAAGGAGAAGGCATAGCAATCTCAGCACACTTAGCACAACCTGGATGAAGGAATTACACCAACTACTTGTTGTACTTGCACCTGGTGCAAGTGCTAAGACTCCAGCTCAATCCATTTTCGTTGTCATCTCCATTCAAGTGTGTGACCACGCAGGAATTGGCGCGCACAAAGCTGATAACGGGCTTATCACGGGCCCGGGAAGTAGAGCATTTAAATATGATTTACGAAACAGGAACACCAAAAGTGAAGCATGGATAAATGAAAACCGTTTTGGTTTTAAAACCGCACGCGACACAGGTACAGTATTCACATGGATGCGAGTCTTCATCGTACATGCCACATGCACGGACATGGAGGCAACGACCGTATACGGACCGCATACGGGATGGAGGTGCACAGGCTGCCCGGATGGTCGGGCCAATCTGCTTTTAAAGAATTCCTTGCAGCGCTGCTACTGGGGGGAGGGACTGCAGCTGCCTCTGCGTGCTTGAAATGCATTCCAGTCATTGAAAGTATCGCAGGGGCAGTCACGGACGTGGTATTGGTTGTGGGGATTGGAGTGGCGCTTGCAGCTACGAGAGGATGAGCTGGTCGCACGCCTCAACTTGCCTTCACACTTCACAGCATTGATGCTGAGCATTGTGTGACCTCCACAGCTCATGAAGCTGAGCATTGTGTGAAGTGGGAGGGAGTGCAGCTGCCTCTGCCTCTGCATTCTTGAGTTGAATGCCGTTGTTGAAATAATCGGAGGCAGCCATGGAAGTGACATTGGGTGTGGAGATTGGAGTGGCGCTTGCAATTGCGGTGCTAGCTGTGGCCTGGCCAGTGTGGAGGTACTGGGAGCGGAGGGGATGTGGGCGCCCAAGGGCTCAAGCAGCTGCCGGGGACCATGGGCTTCCCCTGCTGGGAGAGACGATGGAGCTGCTGGGCTACTTCAAGGTCGGGGATCCGGAGACATTCACGGCCAAGCGCTTTCGCAAGTATGGCGATGTGTTCAAGTCGCACCGTGTTAGGAGTCCGTATGTGTTTTCACGGGCGCCGAGGCGGCCAAGCTCTTGCTCTCAATGGAGCACAAGCTGGTACAGGCGCACCAGTTCCTCCCGCGAGGCAGTTGGTGGGCAAGGAGTCGCTCCTCAATGTGCACGGCCCCACGCACAAGTTCTATCGCAAAATTCTCAACGAATCCTTCATGGGCGAAGGCATTAGGAAGTATCTGCCGGTGTCGGAGCAATCGGCTCTAGAGACCCTCAGTTCCTGGAAACTGGGCGACGTCCCCGTCATGAGACACGACATGGCCAAGGTGCGTGCACCAGGAATGGGCCACTCTTACCGTTTGTCTGCAATCTAATTGCAATGTTTGTGCAGAGCTCGTGATGTTTGCTAACTGGTAGTTGCTGACGGTGCGCAGTTCGCTTATCATGTGATCGCGGGACTGGTGCTGAGCTGGGGTCCTGGTTCAGTGCGTGACAGGAGCTTGGAGCTCACCGAAACAGTGAGTACCAGCTTGATCACGGTGCCCATCAATCTTCCTGGATTCGCCTTTCACAAGGCCATGCAGGTGGAATTCATTCAGGCCCAATTTGGAGCACAGGTGTCCAATTTCTCCCAGGGCTTGCAATGGGCAATAAATCTAACAGTGCAAGTGGACTGGGCGTGCAGGCAAGAAAGGAGCTGGGTAAAATGTTCGACACCGAATTTGCGCTGAGAAGGAGCGGAAAATTTGTTCGCAGCGACCTGCTGAACGAAATGATGAAGGCAGTCGACCCCGATTCTTCAAGCGACAAGCCTGCCCTGGACGACGAGCAGCTGAGGGACAATGTGCTCACCATGATCGTTGCTGGCTTTGAGACCACCACCAACACACTCACCTGGCTTGCCAAGCTGCTGCATGAGAATCCCAGCGTCAAGGAGAAGCTGCTGGTGAGCCTGGCCCTGGGGATATATCAAGACGTCGTCCATAGGAATCGAAATTGGTTTGGAACAGCTTGGATCCAAGCGAGCCCACCTTGTTGTTTGGTTTTCTGTCTGTTTAACTGTAGGCTGAGCATTTGGCTCTGAGAAGAAACAAACAAGCTGGAGAGGCACTGACATGGGCGGATCTCGGCCAACCGATGGCCTACACCTTGAAAGTGAGACTCGAATCCCTCAACATCCTCCAACCTAGTAGTAGCCCAATACTCACTGGAATCTGGCGTAAGCTAAGATCCATCTGTCTTGTCTCCTGTGTGCATGCAGGTGATCAACGAGGCACTCCGAGTGTCTTCTATCGCTTTCTGGTTGCATCGACAGGTCAAGGAGGACTTTACATTCAACGGTATGTATGCTGCACCTGGCATTGGCAACCGTAAATATTCCTTCCCTACTCCAAGCGGGGAGTCCTAACATGGGTCCTTTCTCGCTACCTGACACGCATGTGCCACCTGCAGGATACCACATTCCTAAAGGCTGGAACTTTGTGCTCGACACTCAAAACTTGCACCATAGTCCAGACATCTTCCAAGACCCAGAGATCTTCAATCCCTCTCGCTTCGATGTAAGAGCCTGATGCTTGAATTCAACACTAGAATCATTACAGACGTCCGAATCATAGACAACGAACAACATCTTGGGAGTTATCTTGTGACACTGCGTTCTGATGCTACCAACAGGTGCCACCGAAGCCCTTCACCCTGCTGCCGTGGGAGGTGGAAGCAGATTGTGCCTTGGGAAGGAGCTGGCACTAATGAACATGAAAGTGATGTTGCATCACATGATGCTTAAATTCAGGTGAGTCCCCATAATTCTTCTGCAATAGCTCACAAGTCATTTACAGTGCCCCTCTCTACATGTACTTCTTTGCTAACCGATGGGTGCCGACCCGTGTTGAAACAGGTGGACAGTAGACAAGCCAGACACTGGCCTAGTCGTTTCAGGTCTGCCATACCCCAAAACCGGTGTCCCCATACGCATCGAGGCTGTCCAGGACTACTCGTCTGCCAACCGAGCTATGTAATACATCAGAGCTTGGCGTAAACCTTGGGATAAAGTGATCCTGCCGTCGAAGGTTATGGGTCCGACAAGGTCTCCAACTGTAGTGCTTCAATATTTTATCCAGTGGGTTTTAGTAAAAGGTGAGGTAGGACGTCTGGGACTATGGATCTTTCTGACAGTCCATTCCAGTTTTAGCAAAGGTGAGGTACGGACGTCTGCGTCCTCTGGCAGTCCCATTGCTGTCGCACGTTTCGACGGCACTGTATTCAGAAAAGTTGGAGATTCTTTGAGAAAAAGCTGCAGCATCTGCTTGCGACTTGACAAGTTCATACTTCATACTGGAGTCAGCAATGTGCGAAAGCAGGAGGGATTGCTGCAGCATGGCATTCTTGAAATTGCATTCCGTCCTTCAAAGAATCGCAGGGCAGCCATGGACGTGACGAGGGGCCTAACACGCGTATGATCAATCCTGCGTGGCGAGGAGATGACCAATTTGCTAATGTATCTGAAATATCTCCATGTATCTCAAATACGTGCAGAGATCCAGCCGCGTGCTACGCTTAGCCGTAGAAATCAGGTGGCCAGGTGCGGGGCCCGCTGACATTGGTGTACTTCATGGTCATGTCTCGCACATTGCCATTAACATCCATGACGTAGAGATCGTCTATACGGTCCAGCAATTCACCGGCCACCGGCCGGGGTCCTTGTCCGAGGCATTTTTGTCTTTTGGTTTGTATATGATTACACTTGTCTAGCATGAAGTCATCGCAGATGCTTTGGTTTAGTGGTCGGATCAGCCCCCTGCACCGAAGCGATCCCGGTCTTAATCCGTCTAGTCTGCATTTTGTGTGTCGGACACCCTTATGTCTAGTTTGCATTTTGTGTGTCGGACACCCTATGTCTGGACGCGATAACCCTTGTTGGGTTTGGCGTCACCAGGTTGCCCTTGTTGGGTCCCTTGTTGGTTGTTGCCCTTGTTGGGTCCCTTGTTGGGTTTGGCGTCACCCGGGTTGCCCTTGTTGGGTCTGGCGTGACCCGGGTTGCCCGCGGCATACAGAGGTATATACATATGAATGCATACAGAGGTATATACATATTCATATGGCAGATTGAGAGGGTATGGACTACATGGTCCTGGGTTGCCGGTGGCATACAGAGGTATATACATATGAATGCATATAGAGGTATATACATATTCTGCCATAGGACCGATGCAAAGCCGAGAGGCATGAGGCCGGCATGCGGGCATGCCTCTCTTTCTTTCCGGCGTCTCCCTTTCCGGCAACGGGGCGTCCGTCGTCGCTCCTCTCAACGGCTCCTTCCACCCTCCTCTCAACGGCTCCCGTCCGCGCTCCTTTCAACGCCGTCCAACGCCGTCCTTCCGCACCTGCTCACTCGTATGTGGTCCCAACTTGTTCCCACATCCCCTATTCTCGTTCCTAATGCGCTCCAAAACGAACGTTTCAAGTATCATAACCCACTTCTAATGCGGCTCAGTTCAGAGGGAAGCTTGACGGGTACGATCGAGCAAGCAAGCGGTAGTCTCTCCAATATCGTGATGTCAGCGGAATGGAACATTTGCCTCACACTCACTCAAGTGCAGACACCGGAGCCCGGCATCTTCACCAAGGAGCCTCACACTCAAGTGCAGACACCGGAGCCCGGCATCTTCACCAAGGAGCATTTGTCATGGGCTGTGGGCGATCATCGAGGGAAGATCAAAATGCACATGAATGTGAAGCGCGCTTACATTCCTTCTGACCGTGTAGGTGATTTTATTGCAGGTGAGAAAACATAATCTATTACAGTATGTTCAAAATGAACAGGACAGTGGGAGTTCGTGATCGAGTGCTTGGTGAAGAGGTTGAGACCCGAGACAGTTGAGACCCGAGACGGGTGACCATGAGAGGAGCGCGGACGGAGCCGTTAAGAGGAGCGACGACGGATGCCCCGTTGCCGGAAAGGGAGACGCCAGAAAGAAAGAGAGGCATGCCCGCATGTCGGCCTCATGCCTCTCGGCTTTGCATCGGGGTGCGTGGCCACACGGGCGATACGAATGGCAGGGCTCATTAAGTTTGCGTAAGCCTTAGGCGACGGGGGTCATGCACGAGGGAGTCAGCGGGCCCCGCACCTGGCCACCTGATTTTCACGTCTAGCCGCGTGCTACTGTCTCTGAAATATATGCGGAGCTCGAGCCGCGTGCCAACGTGTTCTAGACTCTGAAATTATGTGCCGAGCTCCAACCGCGTGCCGAAGAATTTGACATATGTGCGGAGGTACAGCCGCGTGGGCCGGGTCTCTTATTATTTAAACCCGCACAGTTCCTGCAGATGCTCGTATAAATGTGAGGCCCGCAAATCTGAGGCCCGCTTTTTACTGACCGGCGGTTGCGTCCCATGTATGAAATTCACCAGCCTGCTTGTCTGCTGCCTCGCGTCGCTAGCCCCGGCGAACATCGCATGTTTCGAGGGGTGAGGCCTGTCAGTCTTGGGCTGGTCAGGCGTCGTCTCTCGTCAGCCTCTCGACGCTCTGACATGCCTGGTAATGCCACTGGAGGCCACAAGTTTTTGCGACCCCCGGTGGATGTAAAACCAAAATCACGAGTCTGTCCAATGCCCATCACCCACGCATACACCGGCGGTCGAATGTGACAAAAGTTTTCAACTACGATTCGGCCAGGGTCACTTTGACTTGTCGTACGAAAAAGCGTTTCATGACATCACGAGGACGTAAAAGCGTCCAGTGTCAGTGAAGTGCAGCTTGCGTGCATGTAATACAGAATTCTGTGTGTAAGGTAACGTACAAGTGAAGCTTGCATGCCTTGTAGACTTTGGGCCATAATATTATAGAAGTCATAGAATACCCCGTCCCTTAGGCTATAATGCCCCGCCGTTTAATCATTCCGGCGAAGTCAGTTGTGTTGCCCAAGTGCTCACGGTCATCAGGAATGGCTGCAGCGACTGTCACAAGAGCAGCAGCTGCAGCTGCTTCTCCGACCAGCTCAAGGTGGTGTCCGCAACGCCAACGCGGAGTGGCCAAGATACTCGGGGGGAGCATCGATATCGTCCAGTCGATCAAGAGAAGTAGAGGATGCAAGGCTTCCAAGGCGGCACATGTCGAGGCTTGGCAGGTGCATGCGTCCGCTGCGCATGGGCTTGGGCCGCTGCAAGCTCAGGCCACAGATTTACAAGCTGCAGAGCGCGAAGTGGAGGTGCTGGAGCGGCTGTGCTTCCGGATGATCGATATGATCCGGATGCAGATGCGGATGCGGAGATCCAGGAGTCGATCCGAAGCATCCAGAGTATGCTGCGGTCACTCGGGGACAGGGCCATCTCCGGAGCCCTACGACGCGGCCTGGGTGGCCATGGTGCCGGCGGCGGGCGGCGTCCGGGGCCGCACTTCCCGAGGCGCTGGAGTGGGTGGTGCGTTCGCAGCTGCCGGAAGGCTGCTGGGCGGGCGACGCGCACCTCTTTAACGTCTACGATCGCCTGGTGGCGACTCTGGCGTGCGTGGTAGCGCTGCGAACATGGAGCGTGCATCCCGATGCCGTGCGGAAAGGGTGCGCCTTCATCCGGCAGCATATGCACCACGTGGATTCCGAGAACCACATCCACAGAACCGTGGGGTTCGAGATGGTGTTCCCGGCTATGCTGGAGCGGGCGAGCGCGCTGGAGCTGGATCTGCCGTACGACGCGCCCGCAACCAGCACCCTTCTGCGGGAGCGGGAGCGCAAGCTGAAGCAGATTCCGGTGGAGTTGGTGCAGTCGCAGCCCACGACGCTGCTGGCGTCGCTGGAAGGGATGGACGCCCTGAAGGGCTTCGACTGGGACAAGATCCGGAGGCTGCAGTCGCCGGCGGGCCACATGCTCACCTCTCCGGCCTCCACCGCCTGCTTGTACATGCACACCGGGGACAGCAAGGCGCTGCAGTACCTCACCCTGCTGGTGGAGACGACGGGGTGTTATCCCCAACCACTCGCCTGTCGACATCTTCGAGCGGCTGTGGATCGTGGACAGGCTGCAGCGTCTGGGTATCGCGCGCTACTTCAAGCCCGAGATCAAGGACATCCTGGACTTCGCCTTCCAGCGGTGGACGGAACGGGGCCTGAGCTGGGCCACCGATTGCAATGTCACCGACCTGGACGACACCAGCATGGGCTTTCGCTTGCTGCGCCAGCATGGCTATCCTGTCTCTGCAGGTGCCCTCTGTACACTCACGCATGTATCTTGGCATCCTTGGGCTTGCTCCCGCTTATCACACTTGTGGTGACTGTGTCTGTCTACTACTCATGTGATGCAGATGTGTTCAAGGCATTCTGCAAGGAGACCACTTCTCGTGCTGGGTCGACCACGGGTGCGACCTGGACACCGATGTCACCCCATGTTCAATCTGCACCGCGCGTCCGAGATGCGCTTCCCACACGAGGACTTGCTGGACAAGGCCTGGGAGTACACGCGCTTTCATCTGGGAGAAACAGCGACAGCCGCAGCTGTCGGACAGGTGGGTTGTGTCCAAAGATCTCCGAGGAGAGCTGGAGTACGCTTTGAGCTGCCCTGGTACGCCAGTATGCCTCGCTTTGAGACCAGGGCTTATATCGACCACTACGGCCCTGGCGACGTGTGGATCGCCAAGAGCCTCTACAGGTGAGTACCTTCCGTCTCACATCGCTTTCACGCATTGGCGAGCTCCTGACAGCTGAGAAATCAATTGGGCATCCATGTAACTGCATCCATCTCTTTCCAAATTGTACAGGATGTATGGCGTCTGCAATTCAACATTCCTATCCCTTGCAAAAGCAGACTTCAACAAATTGCAAACCATGTACCGCGCGGAGCTGGAGGCATTGAAGGAGTACGTGCAGTTCAAGTTTCCCATCATCCGATCCTCACTAATAGCCACAATGTCTGAAGAGGAAAGACTTAAGCTTGCCTATTAACTTCGCTTCCAATTCGCTCTGTGCACCGGTAGATGGGTATCAGAATGTCGCTTCGACCGTCTCCCATTTGCTCGCCACGACAGGGTGATTCCAGGCTTCCGTGCGCGGCTGCCACCTCCTTCGAACCGGAGATGGCTGCGGTGCGCAGAGCCAGGACCCAACTCATGCTCCTGGCCACCATACTCGACGATTACACCACCCTGTCAGGAGTTCCCCAGGACGAGCTCGACCGGTTCCAGGCTGCCACCAAAGGTACCGTTGCTAGCCGGTCATCCACTCGTAGCCATGCCACTGTCACTCGCCGACCGGACCGGCTGTCCTTCTCACTGCCTGCAATTGCTTGCTTCAACACATCTGTGTCCTTCTGCAGCTGGGACCCGTCCATGATCGACCACACCAACCACAGGCAGCGCATCGTTTTCATGGGCATCTTCGACACCATCGTCGAGATAGCCGACAAAGCATCCAAGGAGCAGGGCCGCGATGTCAGCAGGCATGTAATCGCATCGGTGAGTGACTTCTCTCTGGGGCTCTACTGTCCGCATCCCTAACAGCCTAGTGCATCCTCACTTGCTTGTTCAAGCATTGGCTCACCTACCCCCACGCGCAGTGGCAACGCTACGCCGAATGCGTGAGCATCCGAGCCAAGTGGAAGCGGAAGACATCATTCCCACCTGGAACCAATTCATCCCAGTCGGCGCAATCTGCATCAGCGCGGAGCTCTGCAGTTTGGGACCTGGCTTCTTGATACCCGGTGTGGGGGTGAGCGAAGAGGCCATCAACTCGGAATACTACGACCTCCACATGAAGGTCTCAATTGTAGCGCGCCTCTTGAACGACCTCAGATCGTACCAGGTACGCTAATATGTAGTCAAGGTGAGGTTGCACATGTCTGATACATCACACAGCATACATGCATATGACCCGTCCCATGTCCAATCCTGGAATTGCCACAGAAGGGGATATCGGAAGTGAACAGTATGGTTGTTCATATGAGAGAGTACCCGGAGAAGAGCGAGGAGGAAGCGGACCACGACATCCGAGCTATAGTGGAATCAACATGATACAGCTGGTGCAACATGTCTTCACTCCATCGGCTGTGCCCACACCTGCAAACTCGTCTTTTGCACAATGCCATTGTCGCATATTACCTCTACGCAGACAACGACGGCTGGTCCTCCCCTCAGCCAAGATGCAGCACCACTTTAACCAGCTTCTTTTCAACCGTGTGATTTGATGTACTTCAGCCACCTCTATCAACTTCACTGCAGAAGTCGTTACCACAAGTAGTAACCTAAGAAACCTGTGTACATTTTGGAAATCTCACAGTTCAGCAAGTGTGTGCGTGCAAACCCTTTCCTGCCAACCTCTTTTTCTGCAGACGGAACCATATTCCATGTGTAGCGTCCCACGCTACCTGCCCTGTACACCTGCACAAGTTCCTCCGCCACACGTGGCAAGCCACCATGTACCGACTCAGCGAGGATTTTCAACAGGCCTGACAAGGCCTGCATTTGCTCGTCCACCAAGCCTTCCATCTCCTGCATATCATAGAGGTTCCCTTGGAATGACCGATTTTTGCAGCCAGGGTGTGCCGGACATCTGGTACCCTGTCAGGCACAGCCTGCGAGTAATATATGTCACAAAAGTTTATCTGCAGTCGGGAACCATATCCCATGTGTAGCGTCCCAAGGTACCTGCTCTGTACACCTGCACAAGCTCCTGCGCCACACGTGGCGAGCCACCATGTACCAACGCAGCGAGCATTTTCAACAGGCCTGACAAGGCTTCATTTGGTTCCCGTTGAATGACCGATATGTTGCAGCCAGGGTGTGCCGGACATCTGATACCCTGTCAGGCACAGACTTCGAGTATATATATGACACAATGTTATAATAGGGGAATGCACAAAAGTTTCCATCTCCCCCACACCTCATACCTCTGGACCATTAGGTTGCTCAGCATTACCATGCAGCTTCCAGCTCGAGTAGACATCACGCGCATTATTCAGTAACGAGGCAGTACCTTGCAATCCGCTCATCTCCTACCACGGACTCTTTTGTGGCTCCTGAAGAGCAGGCAGCAACATCAGCCAACAGAGTTTCAAGTGTTTCTAACAAAAGCACCGGGCCTGTAGGTGGTGGGGAGACTGTACCAGTCAATGACAGCTTCAACCTTGTCTCAACATCACGGATCTATTGTACCAGCAATCCAGGTGTGTCAAGCGCATAGATGCTTGGATGTCTACCAACTTGGCACGACGCATGTTACCCACCTATGTCAATTGCCAGCAGGCAAAGGCTATCACCACTCGCCTCAGGCTGGAAGATGATGACATATATCAAGTGCTGGTAAGGACATATCCCAGACCTGGGAGCCTGATCTGTTTCGGTGACTCCAGGCAGAGGTCCAAGTTTGCTTTTTCAAATGCTCCTGCAGTAGACAAAAGCTACGATCTCAGATAGACAAGGCTTGGCCTCCAAAGGCTCAATGACTCTCCTGATGCTATATGACTCTCATGTGCAACAAACAGCGCTAGCAACAAACAGTACCTGGAAACCCCGATCTTGTGAGCTGACCCATCTTGTTCAGAATAGCTGACTTGCGCACGCCCTGGCGACATCAGCAGCAAGGTGGGCTCTTTCACTGGCTCTCTTTCAGCCAATCCCTTGCTTTCACGCATCAGCGCCTGAAAGCTGAGAAATCAACAATCCATGTGACTGCATCCATCAAGGGTCCACCAAGCTTTCCATCTCCTGCAGGTCATCCAGGTTCCCATTGAATGACCGATATGTTGCAGCCAGGGTGTGCCGTACATCCGAGACCCTGCCAGGCACAGCCAGCGAGCATGACATATATCAAGTGCTGGTAAGGACATATCCCAGACCTGGGAGCCTGATCTGTTTCGGGTGACTCCAGGCAGAGGTCCAAGTTTGCTTTTTTCAAATGCTCCTGCGGTAGACAAAAGCTACGATCTCAGATAGACAAGGCTTGGCCTCCAAAGGCTCCAATGACTCTCCTGATGCTATATGACTCTCATGTGCAACAAACAGCGCTAGCAGCAAACAGTACCTGGAAACCCCGATCTTGTGAGCTGACCCATCTTGTTCAGAATAGCTGACTTGCGCACGCCCTGGCGACATCAGCAGCAAGGTGGGCTCTTTCACTGGCCTCTTTCAGCCAATCCCTTGCTTTCACGCATCAGCGCCTGAAAGCTGAGAAATCAACAATCCATGTGACTGCATCCATCAAGGGTCCACCAAGCTTCCATCTCCTGCAGGTCATCCAGGTTCCCATTGAATGACCGATATGTTGCAGCCAGGGTGTGCCGTACATCCGAGACCCTGCCAGGCACAGCCAGCGAGCATGACATAATATTAGAGGAACAAGACTGAACGAAAGTTTCCATCTCCCCACACCAACTTGGAGAAGGCTTCATACCTTTGGACCGTCAGGTTGCTCAGCGTTCCCATCCAGCTTCCACCTTGAGTAAACATGGCGCGTATTGAGAAGCGAGAGCAAGTACCTCGCAATCCGCTCTTCTCCTACAACCGAGTCTTCTATGGTTCCTGAGGATTAAGCAGCAACATCAGCCAAATAGAGTTTCATATGGTTCTAACGATGACACCAGTCCTGTAGGTGGAGGGGAGGCTGCAATACCAGTCAACTACCATCTTTAGGGTGGAACACTAATCTTACCTGGCCCAAACAGGCAATGGCTAGCCAAGACCCTTATTAGGGCCTGCGGAGAGAGAGGCACATGTCTTCAGAGCTTCGTCAGGATAAGAACTTTGGGGGTTTCGAACCGACGCTGTAGAACATGGTTCCCATGGCCAGGCACAAAGCAATTCATTGCAAGACGTAGCCAGTAGTAACCTACGTCTCTGGACATGTTGATGAAGGACCTTCGAGTGAGGGTAAAACACTGCATCAGGGTGCTGGCTTCGCTTCCTGTCGACTCTTGCAAGGAGCGGGAATCTGCCATGGTGGACAAGGTATACCAGCATCCACAAAATGCTGATTCAACACGCGTACGGGACATCCAGTCACCACATGGAAATGACAGGAGCACGCATTCAAATCGCGACGCCTGCTCCACCAATCTGATTATCCTCTACACGGCACCAACGTAGATCGTCCTGCAGAACTAGGTCGTTGAACAGCTCAAAGACTTCGCTGCTGGGCTGGTGAATAGAAGTGATGACAGTCCGTCCATCTGGAGCCAAATTCTTCAAGGTAGTCGTAACAAAGAAGGCTGCAGCACTGCAACAAGCCCACCTTCCATTTTAGCACTGAATGAGGAGTAGAAGCAACAAAAAAATAACTCCGAATGTGCACCATCCCCGCACACCTATCCAAGTCACTGATAGGCTCATCCAGATGCAAAAAGCGAGGCTTGGTAAGCAGCTCCAAGGCAATGGTGACCCATCTCCTCTCACCTCCGCTCACCCCTCTGAGATGTTAATTCTCTATGGGCGTGTGCAAAGCTTACTGAAGACCCATTCCTCGATCGTGGTGTTAATGATCTCCATCTTCTGTGCCCTGGGCATCCTGACCGGAAGCCGGAAGAAAGCCGAGTACACCATAGTCTCAAATACGGTGAGCGTCCCGGGCAAGTTGTCATTCTGCGTCACATAGGCCTACAATCACAGCAGCGATGAGCTCCCGAAGTGACAGTAACTGTCCCAGTCCCAGCCCCAAAACTCATTCCCACTTACCGCCACGCCGCACGACAGCCACTACTTGCTGCCATTGAGATAAATGTGCCCCGGGCGTCTGCCTCGCATTCTTGGCCAACCTCCTGCCCAAACGACATTAGATCCATCACACCGGTCACTTCCTGTGACGCGTTGTGCGAGATCAAGCCCTTCCCCAAGGACTCAACAAAACTGTCACGTCCCACATGCCTGCCAGAGTGTCGAGAAGGGTTGATTTGCCGGAGCCAGAAGGCCCCATGATGTAGCACGTCATTCCTTATTTAGGCTTTCGTCTGTGACGCCTTCGTGTGATGATGGCATTGTACTTCTCGGTGTGGTGATGCCCGTCTGTGCTTCTTGGTGTGATCCTCCCCAAACGTCAAACATTTTGAATCTGGTAATCGTCATCTCTCCAGGGAATCGAGACTTGTGATGGTGATCCCAATTGCAACCGGAGGGGATCCGGAGTGTCACAGTGTGTGTGAGAGCAGCAGAGCCTCCGCGAAATTTGGCAGCCTTGAAACGGGTCTGCGCGATGTGGTAACCACCATGGTGGTTCCCGCCGGAGATCCAGAGAAGAAATCGCACGAGAACGAAAGGTGTGAGATCCGTAGCCTGGATCAGCTCATCCCCAACGTGTACGTGCCCCTTCTCCTGCTGTTCGATAAAACCCCGAGATCGGGATTGGCGGGACTGGTGGAGGAGCTCAAACAGTCGCTGGCTAGGGTGCTGGTGCTCTTCTATCCCATGGCGGGCAGGGTGGTGGAGAGGGCGGGCCAGCCGCCGCATCTGGTGTGCAACAATGCCGGTGCCGTCTTCACCTCCGCGCACGTGGACGCTCCCATGAGCCAAGTGTGTGGAGTCGGCATTCACTTCCAGCCGGTGCCACAAATCCAAGGGACATTGATGAGGCACAAAGTTGAGATTGCAGAGGCGGAGGTGGAGGTGGGAAGCAAGCCCTTGTGGTTCATGTAAGCCTCAGCCTCTGAGTGTTGTGCAAATGGAAATCTTCCATGGGTGCTGTGGAATTCAGGTGGCGGGGCTGCGGCATATGCATGCAGGTGACGGATTTGAGTGTGGAATTCAGGTAGCGTGGCCCTGGCTGTCAGCTGGCTGCATGCCAGAGCATGGCATGACACGGAAGCGTAAAGAGGAAAGGCAGAAAAACAATTGAGAGTGAAACAACCACGTCGAGGAGAACATATAAAAGTAGTTATAAAACCCAATCTAGGATACCTACTCATATGTCAGTAACCTAAGTAATAACTAAAAGTATTGTTCAAACGTGCCCTAAGTAGGGCTCTAACTTGCACAATCTCAACACTCCCACTCACGTTTGGAACAACGTGAAATGAGACTAACAAGCTAACATGTCCAGTTCACTCTTGATAAGAACATAAATGTATAGCAAGTTAACATATGATGAAGAAAAGCTCCCACTTATGAAGAACCACTTGATAAATCCACAAGGCCTAAAGCGGAAGAGAAATACTCATGCTTGGCCTTAGATAAACCTTTAGTAAATATATCGGCGAGGTTCTCCTCCGTGGGAACATACTCAATGGCGAGGTTCTCCTCCGTGGGAACATACTCAATAGCCACGTGATGCTTCGCAACTAATTGTCTTATAAAATGATGATGAACACCAATATGCTTAGTTCGAGCATGGTACTTGGCATTCTTAGTTAACGCTATTGCCGACATATTGTCACAATACAATAAAGTTGGTGAGCCTTGAACTTGATCCATCTCCGCTAATAAGGATCTTCCAGCTATAGCTTCCTTACCAGCTAGTGTCAAGGAAGCATACTCACTCTCAATTGAGCTGTCACAATACAATAAAGTTGGTGAGCCTTGAACTTGATCCATCTCCGCTAATAAGGATCTTCCAGCTACAGCTTCCTTACCAGCTAGTGTCAAGGAAGCATACTCACTCTCAATTGAGCTAAGAGACACACTCTGTTGCTTCTTACATGTCCATGAAACAGCAGCACTACACATGGTGAAACAATAGCTAGATAAGCTTTTCCTTGTAACAGGATCAGCTGCCCAGTTGGCATCAGACCAACCCTGAAGTAGCAACCTTCTTGTTCCAGATCTCTTGTACTGAAGCCCAACATACATAGTTCCATATAGGAAGCGATAGATGCGTTTTACCCAACCCAATGTGCTAAACCAGGATTAGAAAGGAATTGCGACACAATGGAAACAGCATGTGTGATGTCTGGACGAGTCCAACCACTAAGGAAAAGTAAACATCCTCGCTTCCTATAAGGTGTATGAAGCATCCTCTCATTCCTCGGTTGTAGTAAATCTTGAGTAGATAGGGTTTGCCCAATTTGCAAGTGGAGTGGCTGCGGGACATCTTTCTGCTTGAAGTGATTAAGAAGCTCTTTAACATACTTAGATTGATAAATGCTAAGTGTACCTTCTTCCCTATTCCAGAAAACAATCGAACTCCAAGGCAATAAGTAAGAGTTCCAATATCCTTCATCTTGTACTTGGAACTAAGAGTTGCCTTAACTTCTGATAAGAGGTCTTGGCTATTCGTAGCAATTATTATGTCATCCACATATAAAGCAATAATAACAAGCTTCCCATCCTTGCGTAGGAAATATACATTCTCATCAGAATCTGACAAAGCCAATCTCTACAAGAGTGCCATCTATATCGACATACCACTTCAAAGGAGATTGTTTGAGTCAGTAAATACATTCAAAGTCGCAACTAAGTCTCTAGTTTTAGGATCTACAAACCCTTGGGTTGCTCCATATAAATAAGCTCCTCTAATTTACCATATAGAAAAGCAAAGGTAACATCCATTTGTTGTAGATCTAAATCTAACTCATTGCTAATGCTAACAAGTATCTAATTGTCTCCAACTTAACAAGCGTGAAAAGGTCTCATGATAATCTACTCCGGGAACTTGACTATATCCCTTAGCACACAAACGTGCCTTGTAACGTTCTACACTACCATCAGCTTTCAATTTGATACGAAATACCCACTTACATTGAATTGGTTTCCTACCATAAGGGAGCTTAACTAATTCCCAAGTATTATTCTCTATCAAACTATTATATTCGGATAATATAGCTGCCTCCCACTTCTCCTTATCCGGTCCAGATAATGCCTCTTCACGTGTAGCAGGTTCAATAAGATTAGTAGCTGCTATGTAGGCTTGGACTAATGAGGCAGAGGCAGGAGTTAATGAGTTCACATCTAAATTGGGTTCATTTCTCAAATTAGATAAAGGGGCAGCTAAAGAATTATTATTTTGGGTGTTGGAAATGGTTGGTGCAGAAACGGGCGCTGAAACAGGATCTACGGATGAGACTTGGGCAGATTCTATGTGCAAAGAGGCATCGGTGGTCACGGGATCAGATGTGTGCCAAGATGCGGCCTGGACATCCTCCCAGATGCTCTTGCGCACCTCGGTGATACGGCTCAAGCCAGGCTGGAGATCTACGCGTCCTTGTGGAGCGACGCGCGGCAGGCGCTGCTGGATCGGGAGGAGGCTTGTAGCTGGGGTTGCACTGTGATGGTGCCAGGAGATGTGCAAGGTGAGGCAAGCGCCCTATTGGATCGGTGACTGCAGCTGATTTTGCTTTCTGGGAGGCCTGCAGGCAGGTTTCTAGACACTGTGGGAGCAAGTGCTGCAGGATATGATGGCTGATTTGGCAGCTGTAAGGCAGTGCGGTACCTTGTTGGGCGGCCCTTGTCGGGTGTGTGCGGTGCGCTCCCACTGTCCCAGTCCCACTCGGACGTGCTGGTCATCAGCTCCCACTCATCTGCAAGGTCGAGTCAAAGGAGCAACCTTGCACATGTCTGCTGGTTCGACGATAATGGATGGTGCTCCTCCAATTCTCTCCCTCGGTGGGCAGAGATTGCTCAATAACAACACTCCTGAATACATGATCCGCGAGTCTCGGGGTTCACCTTGTATCCCTTTATGCCTTGATTATATCCCACAAACAGCATCTTGTTGGCCTTAGCATCGAGCTTCTGACGAAGTTGTTTGGATATATGAGCATATGCAGTGCTCAAAATCTGAAGATGCGAAATGGGGTTTGAGTCCTAACGTCTCTCGGCATAGGGTTATTCTCCATTAAAGAGGTTTGGGTCCCTAAAGACCAAAAATGACCCCAGGCCAAAAATGCATCATCTTTAGCAAAACCACTCTTTAGACATGTCTTTGAAGACATTGACCATGTTATTTTCTCGTGAATACTTACGCTAACAGGTTAAGCGAAGAAGGTTTTGATTTCACCTTCACAAGGAAGGGATTTCAAGGATTTTAACGGTGCTAGGAATCCTAAACACCTCTTTCGCAGTATAGTACTTCCTAGTAGGGTGAACAGTAGGCAAACCAAACAAAACTAGTCCAGCAAGCCAAACTGCGCCGGACGTCCGGCGCAACCAACATGCAAAAGCAGCAATTCGCAAGCCGAAAAGAAGCAACTACGTCGGACGTCCAGCGCAATTGTGATAGAACATTAACCGATAGCTTGATCATGGCCATCTCGAGCAAACTACGACTCTAGAAAGTAGCGCGGGACGTCTGGTGCACTGTGAGTACACAACCCAGGGATCTCCATTGTTAGAGTGAAAAACATAGGAAGGAATTGGAGCAATGCGCCGGACGTTCGGCACATTGGTGCGAGTCTGCTAAAGCCTGCGCCGGACGTCCGGCGCATTTTCTGGAGACCCCAATCTTGCGGGCGTCCAGCGAGATGGAAATGGTGGAGTGGATGCGCCGGACGTCCGGCGCAAATGTATATATATTGTTTGTATCCCTTCTAAAGCATCCACTCGGGTAAGGGTGGAGATAGACACACTGGTATAAGACGGGTAAGGGTGGAGATAGACACACTGGTATAAGAACTCCGAGATTAAGCACCCTCGGGTCGGATCAGTATCAGGATGGGGTGCTTTGACTTTGGTGCTTTGAGAACTCCACGGATACGCACTTCTTGGGTCGGATTAGTCCTAGGACGGGTTGCTTGTTTTTGGCATAAGAACTCCAAGGTTAAGCACCCCCGGGTCGGATCAGTACCAGGATGGGGTGCTTGACTTTGGTGCTTTGAGAACTCCACAGTTAAGCACTCTTGGGTCGGATTAGTACTAGGATGGGTTGCTTGTTTTTGGCGCTTTGAAAACTTTGTAACAACTCCACTGTTAAGCAACCTAGGCGTATCAATACCGGGATGGAGTGTTGATTTTAGTGGTTTGAAAATTTGTAAATCATCCGGTATCTAGGCGTAAAGTCATGAATATTATTTTTGAAAATCATTTGTTGGTTGATGTTATATTCTCACATTAGCTTTTCTTGATGTCACCGTGACGGTGACATCAAAATTTAAGAATATTGACTCTCATCTGCATGCGCGTGGGTCGAGAGAGGATGGAAAGGGCTCCAAAGGCGGGGCGGAGGGCGCCATCGCCTCCTCGTCTGGACCTCAATTCTTCATCCTCTCGCGATTTTCCTCACTTCACAAAATTAGAAAATCCGACATGAAAGCCATACTTCTTATCACAATTGTGCTCATGGGAAGGATCAAAAAATATGGCTCGATACCATATCGAGTTGTGTGGATTGTGGGTGAGAGCACGCAGGGAGGCGAGAGTGCACGAGGCCGAGGCGGCGGTAGTTATCGTTATGATCAAAGAAAAAAATAAAAAGAGTATATATGAGTATTTAGGTATTTAATTAAGTATATAACCTGATTATGAAACTAACCTAAACTAACATAATTTCCTTTAAGCTCGGGAGGTTGCTGTATCTTGGTTTGGGTCTTCATCTTCAAGGTTGAAGAAATCTGCAGTAATAGGATCTTCATTCACAGTCGAAGTGCACTCAACTGTAAAGCTCCAAATATCAACAGACCCTGGAGTGCCACAAAATTTTTGGTTTGTGCCCAAGAAGAAGTCCATCTGCTCAAAAAAGGGCCAAGAGCACAGTGTCCCCTTGATACATGCTTTTCTCCTTCATCGATTTCTTCTCTACAGTGCTAATCCAAGTGCATGGTGAAACCAGTGCATTTCTTCTTCACCTCAATTGCCATTGTTCTTTGAAATATTTCTCTTCATTTGGTCGCCTTCTCCACATGACACGTGGAAAAATCTGCCGTAATGCAAAGATCCGCCATGGCTTCCTTTTCAAGGCTAGCTAGGGCATAGCGTGACAGTATGGCTTTGTGAATCTCAATGTGTATTATACATAACATCTTGGGGCTAATATGCACCCGGGATGAAGCAGTGAGGGGCAATGTGCAGTAAACACTTGACTACGAGGTCTACCGTAGTCGTAGTGGGGAATACTATATAAAGGCACAACATCTTTTTATAAACTAGCTAGGCTGGTCAATCTACGCAGTGAAAAGGGCAACGAAAGCAAAACGACTTGGTTATTCTATGTGAATAGGCCATCAGTGCATTACAAGCAAACCACTTCACGATCACATTTACTTCCCGATTAAGTATATTTCCTGGTCCTAATTAAGTATAGTGAATGAATCACCGTTTGTGAATAAAGTTGAACTTCAAGTTTCTTTGGGCTCGCTCCTAAGGCTCTATCTCTTTAGGGCGTTAAAGAAACATTTGTGAATGGTGTTTCAAAAACTAGACAATATCGTTGAAGTAAACACGTAGTGTGGTTTTTAATACAAAATATGCTCAAATAAACCAAATAATATGGTGGAAAAACATGTATTTTATTTTCGAACATATATTTTTGAAGAAACATGGATTGGGATTTATGAAATTTAAAAAGACAGCTTGAAGACATACTTGAACAAACATACATTATGTTGTAAAAACATGTATAGTGTTTGAGAAACAAGCATTGTGTTTCAAAAACCATAAAAGAATTGCTTGAAGAAACATTATAGTTAGAAGAAATATTACATTTTTCAAGTCTTGCCATTGTGCAATGTAAAATTGATGTTGGGTATAGGCATGTAAATCCTCTATGTCACTGCAAAGAAAGGACTGAAGATTCAAGCTAGGATGCTTGAACGTGGCTTACCATGAATTGGTGCCATTAATTTCAACAAATGAAGGAGAAGGCATAGCAATCTCAGCACACTTAGCACAACCTGGATGAAGGAATTACACCAACTACTTGTTGTACTTGCACCTGGTGAAAGTGCTGAGAACTCAGCTCAATCCATTTTCGTTGTCATCTCCATTCAAGTGTGTGACCACGCAGGAATTGGCGCGCACAAAGCTGATAACGGGCTTATCACGGGCCCGGGAAGTAGAGCATTTAAATATGATTTACGAAACAGGAAACACCAAAAGTGAAGCTTGGATAAATGAAAACCGTTTTGGTTTTAAAACCGCACGCGACACAGGTACAGTATTCACATGGATGCGAGTCTTCATCGTACATGCCACATGCACGGACATGGAGGCAACGACCGTATACTGACCGCATACGGGATGGAGGTGGGGCCGACGGAGGCTGCCCGGATGGTCGGGCCAATCTGTTTTTTTTAAAGAATTCCTTGCAGCGCTGCTACTGGGGGGAGGGACTGCAGCTGCCTCTGCGTGCTTGAAATGCATTCCAGTCACTGAAAGTATCGCAGGGGCAGCCACGGACGTGGTATTGGTTGTGGGGATTGGAGTGGCGCTTGCAGCTACGAGAGGATGAGCTGGTCGCACGCCTCAACGCCTTCACACTTCACAGCATTGGCTGAGCATTGTGTGACCTCCACAGCTCATGAAGCTGAGCATTGTGTGAAGTGGGAGGAGTGCAGCTGCCTCTGCCTCTGCATTCTTGAGGTTGAATGCCGTTGTTGAAATAATCGGAGGGCAGCCATGGAAGTGACATTGGGTGTGGAGATTGGAGTGGCGCTTGCAATTGCGGTGCTAGCTGTGGCCTGGCCAGTGTGGAGGTACTGGGAGCGGAGGGGATGTGGGCGCCCAAGGGCTCAAGCAGCTGCCGGGGACCATGGCTTCCCCTGCTGGGAGAGACGATGGAGCTGCTGGGCTACTTCAAGGTCGGGGATCCGAGACATTCACGGCCAAGCGCTTTCGCAAGTATGGCGATGTGTTCAAGTCACGTGTTAGGAGTCCGTATGTGTTTTCACGGGCGCCGAGGCGGCCAAGCTCTTGCTCTCAATGGAGCACAAGCTGGTACAGGCGCACCAGTTCCTCCCCACGAGGCAGCTGGTGGGCAAGGAGTCGCTCCTCAATGTACACGGCCCCACGCACAAGTTCTATCGCAAAATTCTCAACGAATCCTTCATGGGCGAAGGCATTAGGAAGTATCTGCCGGTGTCGGAGCAATCGGCTCTAGAGACCCTCAGTTCCTGGAACTGGGCGACGTCCCTGTCATGAGACACGACATGGGCAAGGTGCGTGCAAGGAATGGGCCACTCTTACCGTTTGTCTGCAATCTAATTGCAATGTTTGTGCAGAGCTCGTGATGTTTGCTAACTGGTAGTTGCTGACGGTGCGCAGTTCGCTTATCATGTGATCGTGGGACTGGTGCTGAGCTGGGGTCCTGGTTCAGTGCGTGACAGGAGCTTGGAGCTCACCGAAACAGTGAGTACCAGCTTGATCACGGTGCCCATCAATCTTCCTGGATTCGCCTTCACAAGGCCATGCAGGTGGGAATTCGTTCCAGGCCCAATTTGGAGCACAGGTGTCCAATTTCTCCCAGGGCTTGCAATGGGCGCAATAAATCTAACAGTGCAAGTGGACTGGGCGTGCAGGCAAGAAAGGAGCTGGGTAAAATGTTCGACACCGAATTTGCGCTGAGAAGGAGCGGAAAATTTGTTCGCAGCGACCTGCTGAAATGATGAAGGCAGTCGACCCCGATTCTTCAAGCGACAAGCCTGCCCTGGACGACGAGCAGCTGAGGGACAATGTGCTCACCATGATCGTTGCTGGCTCTGAGACCACCACCAACACACTCACCTGGCTTGCCAAACTGCATGAGAATCCCAGCGTCAAGGAGAAGCTGCTGGTGAGCCTGGCCCTGGGGATATATCAAGACGTCGTCCATAGGAATCGAAATTGGTTTGGAACAGCTTGGATCCAAGCGAGCCCCACCTTGTTGTTTGGTTTTTCTGTCTGTTTAACTGTAGGCTGAGCATTTGGCTCTGAGAAGAAACAAACAAGCTGGAGAGCACTGACATGGGCGGATCTCGGCCAACCGATGGCCTACACCTTGAAAGTGAGACTCGAATCCCTCAACATCCTCCAACCTAGTAGTGGCCCAATACTCACTGGAATCTGGCGCAAGCTAAGATCCATCTGTCTTGTCTCCTGTGTGCATGCAGGTGATCAACGAGGCACTGAGTGTCTTCTATCGCTTTCTGTGGTTGCATCGACAGGTCAAGGAGGACTTTACATTCAACGGTATGTATGCTGCACCTGGCATTGGCAACCGTAAATATTCCTTCCCTACTCCAAGCGGGAGTCCTAACATGGGTCCTTTCTCACTACCTGACACGCATGTGCCACCTGCAGGATACCACATTCCTAAAGGCTGGAACTTTGTGCTCGACACTCAAAACTTGCACCATAGTCCAGACATCTTCCAAGACCCAGAGATCTTCAATCCCTCTCGCTTCGATGTAAGAGCCTGATCCTTGAATTCAACACTAGAATCATTACAGACGTCTCCGAATCATAGACAACGAACAACATCTTGGGAGTTATCTTGTGACACTGCGTTCTGATGCTACCAACAGGTGCCACTGAAGCCCTTCACCCTGCTGCCGTGGGAGGTGGAAGCAGATTGTGCCTTGGGAAGGAGCTGGCACTAATGAACATGAAAGTGATGTTGCATCACATGATGCTTAAATTCAGGTGAGTCCCCATAATTCTTCTGCAATAGCTCACAAGTCATTTACAGTGCCTCTCTACATGTATACTTCTTTGCTAACCGATGGGTGCCGACCCCGTGTTGAAACAGGTGGACAGTAGACAAGCCAGACACTGGCCTAGTCGTTTCGGGTCTGCCATACCCCAAAACCGGTGTCCCCATACGCATCGAGGCTGTCCAGGACTACTCGTCTGCCAACCGAGCTATGTAATACATCAGAGCTTGGCGTAAACCTTGGGATAAAGTGATCCTGCCGTCGAAGGTTATGGGTCCGACAAGGTCTCCAACTGTAGTGCTTCAATATTTTATCCAGTGGGTTTTATTAAAAGGTGAGGTAGGACGTCTGGGACTATGGATCTTTCTGACAGTCCATTCCAGTTTTAGCAAAAGGTGAGGTACGGACGTCTGCGTCCCTCTGGCAGTCCCATTGCTGTCGCACGTTTCGACGGCACTGTATTCAGAAAAGTTGGAGATTCTTTGAGAAAAGAGCTGCAGCATCTGCTTGCGACTTGACAAGTTCATACTTCATACTGGAGTCAGCAATGTGCGAAAGCAGGAGGGATTGCTGCAGCATGGCATTCTTGAAATTGCATTCCGTCCTTCAAAGAATCGCAGGGCAGCCATGGACGTGACGAGGGGCCTAACACGCGTATGATCAATCCTGCGTGGCGAGGAGATGACCAATTTGCTAATGTATCTGAAATATCTCCATGTATCTCAAATACGTGCAGAGATCCAGCCGCGTGCTACGCTTAGCCGTAGAAATCAGGTGGCCAGGTGCGGGGCCCGCTGACATTGGTGTACTTCATGGTCATGTCTCGCACATTGCCATTAACATCCATGACGTAGAGATCGTCTATACGGTCCAGCAATTCACCACCGGCCGGGTCCTTGTCCGAGGCATTTTTGTCTTTTGGTTTGTATATGATTACACTTGTCTAGCATGAAGTCATCGCAGATGCTTTGGTTTAGTGGTCGGATCAGCCCCTGCACCGAAGCGATCCGGTCTTAATCCGTCTAGTCTGCATTTTGTGTGTCGGACACCCTTATGTCTAGTTTGCATTTTGTGTGTCGGACACCCTATGTCTGGACGCGATAACCCTTGTTGGGTTTGGCGTCACCCGGGTTGCCCTTGTTGGGTCCCTTGTTGGTTGTTGCCCTTGTTGGGTCCCTTGTTGGGTTTGGCGTCACCCGGGTTGCCCTTGTTGGGTCTGGCGTGACCCGGGTTGCCCGCGGCATACAGAGGTATATACATATGAATGCATACAGAGGTATACATATTCATATGATTGAGAGGGTATGGACTACATGGTCCTGGGTTGCCCGGTGGCATACAGAGGTATATACATATGAATGCATATAGAGGTATATACATATTCTGCCATAGGACCGATGCAAAGCCGAGGCATGAGGCCGGCATGCGGGCATGCCTCTCTTTCTTTCCGGCGTCTCCCTTTCCGGCAACGGGCGTCCGTCGTCGCTCCTCTCAACGGCTCCTTCCACCCCTCCTCTCAACGGCTCCCGTCCGCGCTCCTTTCAACGCCGTCCAACGCCGTCCTTCCGCACTGCTCACTCGTATGTGGTCCCAACTTGTTCCCACATCCCCTATTCTCGTTCCTAATGCGCTCCAAAACGAACGTTTCAAGTATCATAACCCACTTCTAATGCGGCTCAGTTCAGAGGAAGCTTGACTTGGGTACGATCGAGCAAGCAAGCGGTAGTCTCTCCAATATCGTGATGTCAGCGGAATGGAACATTTGCCTCACTCACTCAAGTGCAGACACCGGAGCCAGCATCTTCACCAAGGAGCCTCACACTCAAGTGCAGACACCGGAGCCCAGCATCTTCACCAAGGAGCATTTGTCATGGGCTGTGGGCGATCATCGAGGGAAGATCAAAATGCACATGAATGTGAAGCGCGCTTACATTCCTTCTGACCGTGTAGGTGATTTTATTGCAGGTGAGAAAACATAATCTATTACAGTATGTTCAAAATGAACAGGACAGTGGGAGTTCGTGATCGAGTGCTTGGTGAAGAGGTTGAGACCCGAGACAGTTGAGACCCGAGACGGGTGACCATGAGGAGGAGCGCGGACGGAGCCGTTAAGAGGACGACGGATGCCCGTTGCCGGAAAGGAGACGCCAGAAAGAAAGAGAGGCATGCCCGCATGTCGGCCTCATGCCTCTCGGCTTTGCATCGTGGCGCCACACGGGCGATACGAATGGCAGGGCTCATTAAGTTTGCGTAAGCCTTAGGCGACGGGGGTCATGCACGAGGGAGTCAGCGGGCCCCGCACCTGGCCACCTGATTTTCACGTCTAGCCGCGTGCTACTGTCTCTGAAATATATGCGGAGCTCGAGCCGCGTGCCAACGTGTTCTAGACTCTGAAATTATGTGCCGAGCTCCAACCGCGTGCCGAATTTGACATATGTGCGGAGGTCCAGCCGCGTGGGCCGGGTCTCTTATTATTTAAACCCGCACAGTTCCTGCAGATGCTCGTATAAATGTGAGGCCCGCAAATCTGAGGCCCGCTTTTACTGACCGGCGGTTGCGTCCCATGTATGAAATTCACCAGCCTGCTTGTCTGCTGCCTCGCGTCGCAGCCCCGGCGAACATCGCATGTTTCGAGGGGTGAGGCCTGTCAGTCTTGGGCTGGTCAGGCGTCGTCTCGTCAGCCTCTCGACGCTCTGACATGCCTGGTAATGCCACTGGAGGCCACAAGTTTTGCGACCCCGGTGGATGTAAACCAAAATCACGAGTCTGTCCAATGCCCATCACCCACGCATACCGGCGGTCAGAATGTGACAAAGTTTTCAACTACGATTCGGCCAGGGTCACTTTGACTTGTCGTACGAAAAGCGTTTCATGACATCACGAGGACGTAAAAGCGTCCAGTGTCAGTGAAGTGCAGCTTGCGTGCATGTAATACAGAATTCTGTGTGTAAGGTAACGTACAAGTGAAGCTTGCATGCCTTGTAGACTTTGGGCCATAATATTATAGAAGTCATAGAATACCCCGTCCCTTAGGCTATAATGCCCCGCCGTTTAATCATTCCGGCGAAGTCAGTTGTGTTGCCCAAGTGCTCACGGTCATCAGGAATGGCTGCAGCGACTGTCACAAGAGCAGCAGCTGCAGCTGCTTCTCCGACCAGCTCAAGGTGGTGTCCGCAACGCCAACGCGGAGTGGCCAAGATACTCGGGGAGCATCGATATCGTCCAGTCGATCAAGAGAAGAGGATGCAAGGCTTCCAAGGCGGCACATGTCGAGGCTTGGCAGGTGCATGCGTCCGCTGCGCATGGGCTTGGGCCGCTGCAAGCTCAGGCCACAGATTTACAAGCTGCAGAGCGCGAAGTGGAGGTGCTGGAGCGGGCTGTGCCACTTCCGGATGATCGATATGATCCGGATGCAGATGCGGATGCGGAGATCCAGGAGTCGATCCGAAGCATCCAGAGTATGCTGCGGTCACTCGGGGACGGGGCCATCTCCGGGAGCCCCTACGACGCGGCCTGGGTGGCCATGGTGCCGGCGGCGGGCGGCGTCCCGGGGCCGCACTTCCCCGAGGCGCTGGAGTGGGTGGTGCGTTCGCAGCTGCCGGAAGGCTGCTGGGCGGGCGACGCGCACCTCTTTAACGTCTACGATCGCCTGGTGGCGACTCTGGCGTGCGTGGTAGCGCTGCGAACATGGAGCGTGCATCCCGATGCCGTGCGGAAAGGGTGCGCCTTCATCCGGCAGCATATGCACCAGGTGGATTCCGGAACCACATCCACAGAACCGTGGGGTTCGAGATGGTGTTCCCGGCTATGCTGGAGCGGGCGAGCGCGCTGGAGCTGGATCTGCCGTACGACGCGCCCGCCAGCACCCTTCTGCGGGAGCGGGAGCGCAAGCTGAAGCAGATTCCGGTGGAGTTGGTGCAGTCAGCCCACGACGCTGCTGGCGTCGCTGGAAGGGATGGACGCCCTGAAGGGCTTCGACTGGGACAAGATCCGGAGGCTGCAGTCGCCGGCGGGCCACATGCTCACCTCTCCGGCCTCCACCGCCTGCTTGTACATGCACACCGGGGACAGCAAGGCGCTGCAGTACCTCACCCTGCTGGTGGAGACGACGGGGTGTTATCCCCAACCACTCGCCTGTCGACATCTTCGAGCGGCTGTGGATCGTGGACAGGCTGCAGCGTCTGGGAATCGCGCGCTACTTCAAGCCCGAGATCAAGGACATCCTGGACTTCGCCTTCCAGCGGTGGACGGAACGGGGCCTGAGCTGGGCCACCGATTGCAATGTCACCGACCTGGACGACACCAGCATGGGCTTTCGCTTGCTGCGCCAGCATGGCTATCCTGTCTCTGCAGGTGCCCTCTGTACACTCACGCATGTATCTTGGCTTGCATCCTTGGCTTGCTCCCGCTTATCACACTTGTGGTGACTGTGTCTGTCTACTACTCATGTGATGCAGATGTGTTCAAGGCATTCTGCAAGGAGACCACTCGTGCTGGGTCGACCACGGGTGCGACCTGGACACCGATGTCACCCCATGTTCAATCTGCACCGCGCGTCCGAGATGCGCTTCCCACACGAGGACTTGCTGGACAAGGCCTGGGAGTACACGCGCTTTCATCTGGGGGAGAAACAGCGACAGCCGCAGCTATCGGACAGGTGGGTTGTGTCCAAAGATCTCCGAGGAGAGCTGGAGTACGCTTTGAGCTGCCCCTGGTACGCCAGTATGCCTCGCTTTGAGACCAGGGCTTACATCGACCACTACGGCCCTGACGACGTGTGGATCGCCAAGAGCCTCTACAGGTGAGTACCTTCCGTCTCACATCGCTTTCACGCAATGATGAGCTCCTGACAGCTGAGAAATCAATTGGGCATCCATGTAACTGCATCCATCTCTTTCCGAATTGTACAGGATGTATGGCGTCTGCAATTCAACATTCCTAACCCTTGCAAAAGCAGACTTCAACAAATTGCAAACCATGTACCGCGCGGAGCTGGAGGCATTGAAGGAGTACGTGCAGTTCAAGTTTCCCATCATCCGATCCTCACTAATAGCCACAATGTCTGAAGAGGAAAGACTTAAGCTTGCCTATTAACTTCGCTTCCAATTCGCTCTGTGCACCGGTAGATGGGTATCAGAATGTCGCTTCGACCGTCTCCCATTTGCTCGCCACGACAGGGTGATTCCAGGCTTCCGTGCGCGGCTGCCACCTCCTTCGAACCGGAGATGGCTGCGGTGCGCAGGCCAGGACCCAACTCATGCTCCTGGCCACCATACTCGATTACGATTACACCACCCTGTCAGGAGTTCCCCAGGACGAGCTCGACCGGTTCCAGGCTGCCACCAAAGGTACCGTTAGCCGGTCATCCACTCGTAGCCATGCCACTGTCACTCGCCGACCGGACCGGCTGTCCCTTCTCACTGCCTGCAATTGCTTGCTTCAACATCTGTGTCCTTCTGCAGCTGGGACCCGTCCATGATCGACCACACCAACCACAGGCAGCGCATCGTTTTCATGGGCATCTTCGACACCATCGTCGAGATAGCCGACAAAGCATCCAAGGAGCAGGGCCGCGATGTTAGTAGGCATGTGATCGCATCGGTGAGTGACTTCACTTTAAGGCTCTACTCTCCGCATTCCTAACAGCCTAGTGCATCCTCACTTGCTTGTGCAAGCATTGGCTCACCTACCTCCCACGCGCAGTGGCAACGCTACGCAGAATGCGTGAGCATCCGAGCCAAGTGGAAGCGGGAAGACACCATTCCCACCTGGAACCAATTCATCCCAGTCGGCGCAATCTGCATCAGCGCGGAGCTCTGCAGTTTGGGACCTGGCTTCTTGATACCCGGTGTGGGGGTGAGCGAAGAGGCCATCAACTCGGAATACTACGACCTCCATGAAGTCTCCATGGTAGCGCGCCTCTTGAACGACCTCAGATCGTACCAGGTACGCTAATATGTAGTGAAGGTGAGATTGCACATGTCTGCATACATCACACAGCATACATGCATATGACCCGTCCCATGTCCAATCCTGAATTGCCACAGAAGGGGATATCGGAAGTGAACAGTATGGTTGTTCATATGAGAGAGTACCCGGAGAAGAGCGAGGAGGAAGCGGACCACGACATCCGAGCTATAGTGGAATCAACATGATACAGCTGGTGCAACATGTCTTCACTCCATCGGCTGTGCCCACCCTGCAAACTCGTCTTTTGCACAATGCCATTGTCGCATATTACCTCTACGCAGACAACGACGGCTGGTCCTCCCCTCAGCCAAGATGCAGCACCACTTTAACCAGCTTCTTTTCAACCGTGTGATTTGATGTACTTCAGCCACCTCTATCAACTTCACTGCAGAAGTCGTTACCACAAGTAGTAACCTAAGAAACCTGTGTACATTTTGAAATCTCACAGTTCAGCAAGTGTGTGCGTGCAAACCCTTTCCTGCCAACCTCTTTTTCTGCAGACGGAACCATATTCCATGTGTAGCGTCCCACGCTACCTGCCCTGTACACCTGCACAAGTTCCTCCGCCACGTGGCAAGCCACCATGTACCGACTCAGCGAGGATTTTCAACAGGCCTGACAAGGCCTGCATTTGCTCGTCCACCAAGCCTTCCATCTCCTGCATATCATAGAGGTTCCCTTGAATGACCGATTTTTGCAGCCAGGGTGTGCCGGACATCTGGTACCCTGTCAGGCACAGCCTGCGAGTAATATATGTCACAAAAGTTTATCTGCAGTCGGGAACCATATCCCATGTAGCGTCCCAAGGTACCTGCTCTGTACACCTGCACAAGCTCCTGCGCCACACGTGGCGAGCCACCATGTACCAACGCAGCGAGCATTTTCAACAGGCCTGACAAGGCTTCATTTGGTTCCGTTGAATGACCGATATGTTGCAGCCAGGGTGCCGGACATCTGATACCCTGTCAGGCACAGACTTCAGTATATATATGACACAATGTTATAATAGGGAATGCACAAAAGTTTCCATCTCCCCACACCTCATACCTCTGGACCATTAGGTTGCTCAGCATTACCATGCAGCTTCCAGCTCGAGTAGACATCACGCGCATTATTCAGTAACGAGAGCGAGTACCTTGCAATCCGCTCATCTCCTACCACGGACTCTTTTGTGGCTCCTGAAGAGCAGGCAGCAACATCAGCCAACAGAGTTTCAAGTGTTTCTAACAAAAGCACCGGGCCTGTAGGTGGTGGGAGACTGTACCAGTCAATGACAGCTTCAACCTTGTCTCAACATCACGGATCTATTGTACCAGCAATCCAGGTGTGTCAAGCGCATAGATGCTTGGATGTCTACCAACTTGGCACGACGCATGTTACCCACCTATGTCAATTGCCAGCAGGCAAAGGCTATCACCACTCGCCTCAGGCTGGAAGATGATGACATATATCAAGTGCTGGTAAGGACATATCCCAGACCTGGGAGCCTGATCTGTTTCGGTGACTCCAGGCAGAGGTCCAAGTTGCTTTTTCAAATGCTCCTGCAGTAGACAAAAGCTACGATCTCAGATAGACAAGGCTTGGCCTCCAAAGGCTCCAATGACTCTCCTGATGCTATATGACTCTCATGTGCAACAAACAGCGCTAGCAACAAACAGTACCTGGAAACCCCGATCTTGTGAGCTGACCCATCTTGTTCAGAATAGCTGACTTGCGCACGCCCTGGCGACATCAGCAGCAAGGTGGGCTCTTTCACTGGCTCTCTTTCAGCCAATCCCTTGCTTTCACGCATCAGCGCCTGAAAGCTGAGAAATCAACAATCCATGTGACTGCATCCATCAAGGGTCCACCAAGCTTTCCATCTCCTGCAGGTCATCCAGGTTCCCATTGAATGACCGATATGTTGCAGCCAGGGTGTGCCGTACATCCGAGACCCTGCCAGGCACAGCCAGCGAGCATGACATAATATTAGAGGAACAAGACTGAACGAAAGTTTCCATCTCCCACACCAACTTGAGAAGGCTTCATACCTTTGGACCGTCAGGTTGCTCAGCGTTCCCATCCAGCTTCCACCTTGAGTAAACATGGCGCGTATTGAGAAGCGAGCAAGTACCTCGCAATCCGCTCTTCCTACAACCGAGTCTTCTATGGTTCCTGAGGATTAAGCAGCAACATCAGCCAAATAGAGTTTCATATGGTTCTAACGATGACACCAGTCCTGTAGGTGGTGGGGAGGCTGCAATACCAGTCAACTACCATCTTTAGGGTGGAACACTAATCTTACCTGGCCCAAACAGGCAATGGCTAGCCAAGACCCTTATTAGGGCCTGCGGAGAGAGGCACATGTCTTCAGAGCTTCGTCAGGATAAGAACTTTGGGGTTTCAAACCGACGCTGTAGAACATGGTTCCCATGGCCAGGCACAAAGCAATTCATTGCAAGACGTAGCCAGTAGTAACCTACGTCTCTGGACATGTTGATGAAGGACCTTCGAGTGAGGGTAAAACACTGCATCAGGGTGCTGGCTTCGCTTCCTGTCGACTCTTGCAAGGGGCGGAATCTGCCATGGTGGACAAGGTATACCAGCATCCACAAAATGCTGATTCAACACGCGTACGGGACATCCAGTCACCACATGGAAATGACAGGAGCACGCATTCAAATCGCGACGCCTGCTCCACCAATCTGATTATCCTCTACACGGCACCAACGTAGATCGTCCTGCAGAACTAGGTCGTTGAACAGCTCAAAGACTTCGCTGCTGGGCTGGTGAATAGAAGTGATGACAGTCCGTCCATCTGAAGCCAAATTCTTCAAGGTAGTCGTAACAAAGAAGGCTGCAGCACTGCAACAAGCCCACCTTCCATTTTAGCACTGAATGATGAGTAGAAGCAACAAAAAAATAACTCCGAATGCACCATCCACACCTTTCCAAGTCACTGATAGGCTCATCCAGATGCAAAAGGCTTGGTAAGCAGCTCCAAGGCAATGGTGACCCATCTCTCTCACCTCCGCTCACCCCTCTGAGATGTTAATTCTCTATGGGCGTGTGCAAAGCTACTGAAGACCCATTCCTGGATCGTGGTGTTAATGATTCTGTGCCCTGGGCATCCTGACCGGAAGCCGGAAGAAAGCCGAGTACACCATAGTCTCAAATACGGTGAGCGTCCCGGGCAAGTTGTCATTCTCCGTCACATAGGCCTACAATCACAGCAGCGATGAGCTCCCAGTGACAGTAACTGTCCCAGTCCCAGCCCCAAAACTCATTCCCACTTACCGCCACGCACGACAGCCACTACTTGCTGCCATTGAGATAAATGTGCCCCAGTGCGTCTGCCTCGCATTCTTGGCCAACCTCCCTGCCCAAACGACATTGTGATCCATCACACCGGTCACTTCCTGTGACGCGTTGTGCGAGATCAAGCCCTTCCCCAAGGACTCAACAAAACTGTCACGTCCCACATGCCTGCCAGAGTGTCGAGAAGGGTTGATTTGCCGGGAGAAGGCCCCATGATGTAGCACGTCATTCCTTATTTAGGCTTTCGTCTGTGACGCCTTCGTGTGATGATGGCATTGTACTTCTCGTGTGGTGATGCCGTCTGTGCTTCTTGGTGTGATCCTCCCAAACGTCAAACATTTTGAATCTGGTAATCGTCATCTCTCCAGGGAATCGAGACTTGTGATGGTGATCCCAATTGCAACCGGAGGGATCCAGGTGTCACAGTGTGTGTGAGGCAGCAGAGCCTCCGCGAAATTTGGCAGCCTTGAAACGGGTCTGCGCGATGTGGTAACCACCATGGTGGTTCCCGCCGGAGATCCAGAGAAGAAATCGCACGAGAACGAAAGGTGTGAGATCCGTAGCCTGGATCAGCTCATCCCCAACGTGTACGTGCCTTCTCCTGCTGTTCGATAAAACCCCGAGATCGGGATTGGCGGGACTGGTGGAGAGCTCAAACAGTCGCTGGCTAGGGTGCTGGTGCTCTTCTATCCCATGGCGGGCAGGGTGGTGGAGAGGGCGGGCCAGCCGCCGCATCTGGTGTGCAACAATGCCGGTGCCGTCTTCACCTCCGCGCACGTGGACGCTCCCATGAGCCAAGTGTGTGGAGTCGGCATTCACTTCCAGCCGGTGCCACAAATCCAAGGGACATTGATGAGGCACAAAGTTGAGATTGCAGAGGCGGAGGTGGAGGTGGGAAGCAAGCCCTTGTGGTTCATGTAAGCCTCAGCCTCTGAGTGTTGTGCAAATGGAAATCTTCCATGGGTGCTGTGGAATTCAGGTGGCGGGGCTGCGGCATATGCATGCAGGTGACGGATTTGAGTGTGGAATTCAGGTAGCGTGGCCCTGGCTGTCAGCTGGCTGCATGCCAGAGCATGGCATGACACGGAAGCGTAAAGAGGAAAGGCAGAAAAACAATTGAGAGTGAAACAACCACGTCGAGGAGAACATATAAAAGTAGTTATAAAACCCAATCTAGGATACCTACTCATATGTCAGTAACCTAAGTAATAACTAAAAGTATTGTTCAAACGTGCCCTAAGTAGGGCTCTAACTTGCACAATCTCAACACTCCCACTCACGTTTGGAACAACGTGAAATGAGACTAACAAGCTAACATGTCCAGTTCACTCTTGATAAGAACATAAATGTATAGCAGTTAACATATGATGAAGAAAAGCTCCCACTTATGAAGAACCACTTGATAAATCCACAAGGCCTAAAGCGGAAGAAATACTCATGCTTGCCTTAGATAAACTCTTTAGTAAATATATCGGAGGTTCTCCTCCTGGGAACATACTCAATGGCGAGGTTCTCCTCCGTGGGAACATACTCAATAATACGTGATGCTTCGCTAATTGTCTTATAAAATGATGATGAACACCAATATGCTTAGTTCGAGCATGGTACTTGGCATTCTTAGTTAACGCTATTGCCGACATATTGTCACAATACAATAAAGTTGGTGAGCCTTGAACTTGATCCATCTCCGCTAATAAGGATCTTCCAGCTATAGCTTCCTTACCAGTGTCAAGGAAGCATACTCACTCTCAATTGAGTCTGTCACAATAAAGTTGGTGAGCCTTGAACTTGATCCATCTCCGCTAATAAGGATCTTCCATTCGGCTTCCTTACCGACTAGTGTCAAGGAAGCATACTCACTCTCAATTGAGCTAAGAGACACACTCTGTTGCTTCTTACATGTCCATGAAAGCAAGACACTACACATGGTGAAACAATAGCTAGATAAGCTTTTCCTTGTAGCAGGATCTGCCGGTTGTCGCACCAACCACAAGTAGCAACCTTCTTGTTCCGGATCTCTTGTCAAGCCCAACATACATAGTTCCATATAGGAAGCGATAGATGCGTTTACCCAACCCAATGCTAAACCGAGGATTAGAAAGGAATTGCGACACAATGGAAACAGCATGTGTGATGTCGGGCGAGTCCAACCACTAAGGAAAAGTAAACATCCCTCGCTTCCTATAAGGTGTATGAAGCATCCTCTCATTCCTCGGTTGTAGTAAATCTTGAGTAGATAGGGTTTGCCAGTGCAAGTGGAGTGGCTGCGGGACATCTTGCCTCAAGCTTGAAGTGATTAAGAGCTCTTTAACATACTTAGATTGATAAATGCTAAGTGTACCTTCTTCCCTATTCCAGCAATCGAACTCCAAGGCAATAAGTAAGAGTTCCAATATCCTTCATCTTGTACTTGGAACTAAGAGTTGCCTTAACTTCCGATAAGAGGTCTTGGCTATTCGTAGCAATTATTATGTCATCCACATATAAAGCAATAATAACAAGCTTCCCATCCTTGCGTAGGAAATATACATTCTCAGAATCACAACGGACAAAGCCAATCTCTACAAGAGTGCCATCTATATCGACATACCACTTCAAAGGGAGTTGTTTGAGTCGTAAATACATTTCAAAGTCTGCAAACTAAGTCTCTAGTTTTAGGATCTACAAACCCTTGGGTTGCTCCATATAAATAAGCTCCTCTAATTTACCATATAGAAAAGCAGGTAACATCCATTTGTTGTAGATCTAAATCTAACTCATTGCTAATGCTAACAAGTATCTAATTGTCTCCAACTTAACAAGCGTGAAAAGGTCTCATGATAATCTACTCCGGGAACTTGACTATATCCCTTAGCACACAAACGTGCCTTGTAACGTTCTACACTACCATCAGCTTTCAATTTGATACGAAATACCCACTTACATTGAATTGGTTTCCTACCATAAGGGAGCTTAACTAATTCCCAAGTATTATTCTCTATCAAACTATTATATTGGATAATATAGCTGCCTCCCACTTCTCCTTATCCGGTCCAGATAATGCCTCTTCACGTGTGAGTTCAATAAGATTAATGCTATGTAGGCTTGGACTAATGAGGGACAGGAGTTAATGAGTTCACATCTAAATTGGGTTCATTTCTCAAATTAGATAAAGGGCAGCTAAAGAATTATTATTTTGGGTGTTGGAAATGGTTGGTGCGCAGTGGCAGATCTCTGGATGAGACTTGGGCGATTCTATGTGCAAAGAGGCATCGGTGGTCACGGGATCGGATGTGCCAAGATGCAGCGCGAAGGCGCGTCCCTCCCAGATCGCACCCTCGGTGATACGGCTCAAGCAGTGGAGATCTCTGGCGTCCTTGCGGCGCACTGGATCGGGAGGAGGCTGTAGGTGAGGTTGCACCACAGGGTAGCCTTGCAGGAGATGTGCAAGGTGAGGCAGCGCCCTATTGGATCGAGCTGCGGCTGATTTTGCTCTGGATTAAAGGCGCAGGTTTCTAGACCTTTGTGGGAGCAAGTCTTGCAGGATATGATGGCTGATTACAGGCCTTTGTAAGGCGAGTACTTGTTGGGCGCCGGCCCTTGTCGGGTGTGTGCAGGCGCTCCCATCCTCGATCCCACTCGGACGTGCTGGTCATCAGCTCCCACTCACATCTGCAAGGTCGGTCAAAGGAGCAACCTTGCACATGTCTGCTGGTTCGACGATAATGGATGGTGCTCCTCCAATTCTCTCCCTCGGCGGTGGACAGGCGGTGCTCGTCAATAACAACACTCCTGAATACATGATCCGAGTCTCGGGGTTCACCAGCTTGTATCCCTTTATGCCTTGAGATATCCCACAAACAGATCTTGTTGGCCTTAGCATCGAGCTTGGCGAAGTTGTTTGGATATATGAGCATATGCAGTGCTCATCTGAAGATGCGACAAATGGGGTTTGAGTCCTAACGTCTCTCGCATAGGGTTATTCTCCATTAAAGAGGTTTGGGTCCCTAAAGACCAAAAATGACCCAGCAGGCCAAAATGCATCATCTTTAGCAAACCACTCTTTAGACATGTCTTGAAGACATTGACCATGTTATTTTCTCGTGAATACTTACGCTACTTGAGTTTAAGCGAAGAAGGTTTTGATTTCACCTTCACAAGGAAGGGATTTCAAGGATTTTAACGGTGCTAGGAATCCTAAACACCTCTTTCGCGCGATAGTACTTCCTAGTAGGGTGAGCGTAGGCAAACCAAACAAAACTAGTCCAAGCCAAAGCTGCCGGACGTCGGCGCAACCAACATGCGACAATTGCAAGCCGAAAAGAAGCAACTTCGTCGGACGTCCGGCGCAATTGTGATAGAACGATCGATAGCTTGATCATGGCCATCTCGAGCAAACTCGACTCTAGAAAGTAGCGGACGATACGGGTGCCTTGTACACAACCCGAGGATCTCCATTGTTAGAGTGAAAAACATAGGAATTGGAGCAAGCACGGACGTTCGGCACTTTGGTGCGAGTCTAAAACTGCGCCGGACGTCGGCGCAATTTAGACCCCAATCTTGCGGGCGTCCAGCGAGATGGAAATGGTGGAGTGGATGCGGCGGACGTCCGTATAAATGTATATATATTGTTTGTATCCCTTCTAAAGCATCCACTCGGGTAAGGGTGGAGATAGACACCTGGTATAAGAGGTAAGGGTGGAGATAGACACCCGTATAAGAACTCCAGATTAAGCACCTCGGGTCGGATCGATGTCGAGGATGGGGTGCTTTGACTTTGGTGCTTTGAGAACTCCACGGATCGCACTTCTTGGGTCGGATTAGTCCTAGGACGGGTTGCTTGTTTTGGAAGAACTCCAAGGTTAAGCACCCGGTCGGATCGATGCAGATGGGGTGCTTGACTTTGGTGCTTTGAGAACTCCGTTAAGCACTCTTGGGTGGATTAGTACTAGGATGGGTTGCTTGTTTTGGCGCTTTGAAAACTTTGTAACAACTCCTTTGTTAAGCAACCTAGGCGTATCAATACCGGGATGGAGTGTTGATTTTTAGTGGTTTGAAAAATTTGTAAATCATCCGGTATCTAGAAGCGTAAAGTCATGAATATTATTTTTGAAAATCATTTGTTGGTTGATGTTATATTCTCACATTAGCACTTGATGTCACCTGTGACGGTGACATCAAGTTAAGCAGCTAGAATATATCGGTACTGCAAGGCGTGGGTCGAGAGAGGATGGAAAGGGCTCCAAAGGCCGGGCGGAGGGCAGCCATCTGCCTCCTCGTCCTGGACCTCAATTCTTCATCCTCTCGCGATTTTCCTCACTTCACAAAATTAGAAAATCCGACATGAAAGCCATACTTCTTATCACAATTCCGTGCTCATGGGAAGGATCAAAAAATATGGCTCGATACCATATCGTTGTGTGGATTGTGGGTGAGAGCACGGGAGGCGAGAGTGCACGAGGCACGAGGCGGAAGGTAGTTATCGTTATGATCAAAGAAAAAATAAAAAGAGTATATATGAGTATTTAGGTATTTAATTAAGTATATAACCTGATTATGAAACTAACCTAAACTAACATAATTTCCTTTAAGCTCGGGAGGTTGCTGTATCTTGGTTTGGGTCTTCATCTTCAAGGTTGAAGAAATCTGCGATAATAGGATCTTCATTCAGTCAGTGCACTCATTGTAAAGCTCCAAATATCAGAGACCACAGGTGCCACAAAATTTTTGGTTTGTGCCCAAGAAGAAGTCCATCTGCTCAAAAAGGCCAAGAGCGGTGTCCCCTTGATACATGCTTTTTTCTCCTTCATCGTGTTCTTCTTCGCCTCTACTACTTGCTTACCTTGCTTCAACGACGGTCCAAATATATGGTGAAACCGCTGCAAATTTCATCACGAATGCTTCACCTCCAAATTGCCCTTGTTCACTTTGAAATATTTCTCTTCAACATCAAAATTAGTTTTGGGTGCCTTCATCTGTTCAAGTCGTCTTCTCCAAACCAACCTGTTGCATTATTCCACATGACCGTGGGAAAAATCTGTGCCGTAATGCAAAAGATCCGCCATGGCTTCCTTTTCAAGGCTAGCTAGGACGCAACGCGACTTGGTGTGGCTTTGTGAATCTCAATGTGTATTATTTAATACAATACATAACATCTTGGGGCGACCAATATGCACCCGGGATGAAGCACGAGTGAGGGCAATGTATGCCGTAAACACTTCGACTACGAGGTCTACCGTAGTCGTAGTGGGGAATGCTATATAAAGGCACAACGTCTTTTTATAAACTAGCTAGGCTGGTCATCACATAATCTACGCAGTGAAAAGGGCAAAACGAACAGCAGCTTGGTTATTCTATGTGAGCAGATCGGTTTATGATTACGCAAACCACTTCACGATCACATTTTCTTCACGATTAAGTATATTTCCTGCTGGTCCTAATTAAGTATAGTGAATGAATCACCACCTTTGTGAATAAAGTTGAACTTCAAGTTTCTTTAGGCTCTGTCTCTAAGGCTCTATCTCTTTAGGGGCATGTTGAAGAAACATTTGTGAATGGTGTTTCAAAAAACTAGACAATATCGTTGAAGTACACACGTAGTGTGGTTTTTTTAATACAAAATATGCTCAAATAAACCAAATAATATCATTGGAAAAACATGTATTTTATTTTCGAAAACACATATATTTTTGAAGAAACATGGATTAGGATTTATGAAATTTAAAAAGACAGCTTGAAGACATACTTGAACAAACATGCATTATGTTGTAAAAACATGTATAGTGTTTGAGGAAACAAGCATTGTGTTTCAAAAACCATAAAAGAATTGCTTGAAGAAACATTATAGTTAGAAGAAATATTACATTTTTCAAGTCTTGCCATTGTGCAGTGAAATTGATGTTGGGTATAGGCATGTAAATCCCTATGTCACTGCAAAAGAAAGGACTGAAGATTCAAGCTAGGATGCTTGAGCGTGGCTTCGTCTTTGAATTGGTGCCATTAATTTCAACTTAAATGAAGGAGAAGGCATAGCAATCTCAGCACACTTAGCACAACCTGGATGAAGGAATTACACCAACTACAGTCCACCCCCCCTAATTGGGACTGGTTCGGAGTGCCTTTAGAGGTCCCATTAAGGGAGGTGTCCCGATTGTATTTTCCCTATTTAAAAATAATAAAAATGTTATAAAATTTAAAACAAATCAAAAATACCCAAAAAAAAGAAAATTTAAATTTTGATTGATAGGTTTCACTAAAAATAACTTTTACCAGTTCTTTATATAGTTTTTTGAAAGCTAGCACTCTCTCTAAGCATCAAAAACCTCTACCTATCATAAAGGAAAAAGCTTAGCTTAAGAGTCTTCAATCACACCTAAAAGTCTATAAAGCTCTGAAATAATGGATTCTTTTTCTTTTTTAGATTTTTAGTAAAAAATGAGAAATCCCATTTAGGAGGTGAAACTAACATGAATGTATGCTTCAAAAGGTCCCAATTATCATTTAGGAAAAGTCCCATTTGTTACATTATAAACTAAAGGGAGTAGGATGGGAGGTCCCATTTAGAGAGGAATCCCATTTATAGAATTCCCAATTAGGGGGGGCCGACTGTACTTGTTGTACTTGCACCTGGTGCAAGTGCTAAGAACTCCAGCTCAATCCATTTTCGTTGTCATCTCCATTCAAGTGTGTGACCACGCAGGAATTGGCGCGCACAAAGCTGATAACGGGCTTATCACGGGCCCGGGAAGTAGAGCATTTAAATATGATTTACGAAACAGGAAACACCAAAAGGGAAGCTTGGATAAATGAAAACCGTTTTGGTTTTAAAACCGCACGCGACACAGGTACAGTATTCACATGGAGGCGAGTCTTCATCGTACATGCCACATGCACGGACATGGAGGCAACGACCGTATACTGACCGCATACGGGATGGAGGTGGGGCCGACGGAGGCTGCCCGGATGGTCGGGCCAATCTGCTTTTTTTAAAGAATTCCTTGCAGCGCTGCTACTGGGGGGAGGGACTGCAGAAGCCTCTGCGTGCTTGAAATGCATTCCAGTCATTGAAAGTATCGCAGGGGCAGTCACGGACGTGGTATTGGTTGTGGGGATTGGAGTGGCGCTTGCAGCTACGAGAGGATAAGCCGGTCGCACGCCTTAACTTGCCTTCACACTTCACAGCATTGATGCTGAGCATTGTGTGACCTCCACAGCTCATGAAGCTGAGCATTGTGTGAAGTGGGAGGGAGTGCAGCTGCCTCTGCCTCTGCCTCTGCCTCTGCATTCTTGAGGTTGAATGCCGTTGTTGAAATAATCGGAGGCAGCCATGGAAGTGACATTGGGTGAGATTGGAGTGGCGCTTGCAATGCGGTGCTAGCTGTGGCCTGGCCAGTGTGGAGGTACTGGGAGCGGGGGATGTGGGCGCCCAAGGGCTCAAGCAGCTGCCGGGGACCATGGGCTTCCTGCTGGGAGAGATGGAGCTGCTGGGCTACTTCAAGGTCGGGGATCCGGAGACATTCACGGCCAAGCGCTTTCGCAAGTATGGCGATGTGTTCAAGTCGCATGTGTTAGGAGTCCGTATGTGTTTTCAGGGCGCCGAGGCGGCCAAGCTCTTGCTCAATGGAGCACAAGCTGGTACAGGCGCACCAGTTCCTCCCGCGAGGCAGCTGGTGGGCAGGAGTCGCTCCTCAATGTACACGGCCCCACGCACAAGTTCTATCGCAAAATTCTCAACGAATCTTCATGGGCGAAGGCATTAGGAAGTATCTGCCGGTGTCGGAGCAATCGGCTCTAGAGACCCTCAGTTCCTGGAACTGGGCGACGTCCCGTCATGAGACACGAGGGCAAGGAGTGCACAGAATTGGGCCACTCTTACCGTTTGTCTGCAATCTAATTGCAATGTTTGTGCAGAGCTCGTGATGTTTGCTAACTGGTAGTTGCTGACGGTGCGCAGTTCGCTTATCATGTGATCGTGGGACTGGTGCTGAGCTGGGGTCCTGGTTCAGTGCGTGACAGGAGCTTGGAGCTCACCAAACAGTGAGTACCAGCTTGATCACGGTGCCCATCAATCTTCCTGGATTCGCCTTCACAAGGCCATGCAGGTGGGAATTCGTTCAGGCCCAATTTGGAGCACAGGTGTCCAATTTCTCCCAGGGCTTGCAGGACACATTAAATCTAACAGTGCTAGTGGACTGGGCGTGCAGGCAAGAAAGGAGCTGGGTAAAATGTTCGACACCGAATTTGCGCTGAGAAGGAGCGGAAAATTTGTTCGCAGCGACCTGCTGAATGAAATGATGAAGGCAGTCGGACCCCGATTCTTCCAGCGACAAGCCTGCCCTGGACGACGAGCAGCTGAGGGACAATGTGCTCACCATGATCGTTGCTGGCTTTGAGACCACCACCAACACACTCACCTGGCTTGCCAAGCTGCTGCATGAGAATCCCAGCGTCAAGGAGAAGCTGCTGGTGAGCCTGGCCTGGGGATATATCAAGACGTCGTCCATAGGAATCGAAATTGGTTTGGAACAGCTTGGATCCAAGCGAGCCCCACCTTGTTGTTTGGTTTTTCTGTCTGTTTAACTGTAGGCTGAGCATTTGGCTCTGAGAAGAAACAAACAAGCTGGAGAGCCACTGACATGGGCGGATCTCGGCCAACCGATGGCCTACACCTTGAAAGTGAGACTCGGATCCTCAACATTCTCCAACCTAGTAGTGGCCCAATACTCACTGGAATCTGGCGCAAGCTAAGATCCATCTGTCTTGTCTCCTGTGTGCATGCAGGTGATCAACGAGGCACCTGAGTGTCTTCTATCGCTTTGTGGTTGCATCGACAGGTCAAGGAGGACTTTACATTCAACGGTATGTATGCTGCACCTGGCATTGGCAACCGTAAATATTCCTTCCCTACTCCAAGCGGGAGTCCTAACATGGGTCTGCTTGATTACTGGTATGATTTTCCCGAAGCTTTCTACCTGACACATGTGCCACCTGCAGGATACCACATTCCTAAAGGCTGGAACTTTGTGCTCGACACTCAAAACTTGCACCATAGTCCAGACATCTTCCAAGACCCAGAGATCTTCAATCCCTCTCGCTTCGATGTAAGAGCCTGATGCTTGAATTCAACACTAGAATCATTACAGACGTCGCCGAATCATAGACAACGAACAACATCTTGGGAGTTATCTTGTGACACTGCGTTCTGATGCTACCAACAGGTGCCACCGAAGCCCTTCACCCTGCTGCCGTGGGAGGTGGAAGCAGATTGTGCCTTGGGAAGGAGCTGGCACTAATGAACATGAAAGTGATGTTGCATCACATGATGCTTAAATTCAGGTGAGTCCCCATAATTCTTCTGCAATAGCTCACAAGTCATTTACAGTGCCTCTCTACATGTATACTTCTTTGCTAACCGATGGGTGCCGACCCCGTGTTGAAACAGGTGGACAGTAGACAAGCCAGACACTGGCCTAGTCGTTTCAGGTCTGCCATACCCCAAAACCGGTGTCCCCATACGCATCGAGGCTGTCCAGGACTACTCGTCTGCCAACCGAGCTATGTAATACATCAGAGCTTGGCGTAAACCTTGGGATAAAGTGATCCTGCCGTCGAAGGTTATGGGTCCGACAAGGTCTCCAACTGTAGTGCTTCAATATTTTATCCAGTGGATTTTAGTAAAGGTGAGGTAGGACGTCTGGGACTATGGATCTTTCTGACAGTCCATTCCAGTTTTAGCAAAAGGTGAGGTACGGACGTCTGCGTCCCTCCGGCAGTCCCATTGCTGTCGCACGTTTCGACGGCACTGTATTCAGAGAAAGTTGGAGATTCTTTGAGAAAAAGCTGCAGCATCTGCTTGCGACTTGACAAGTTCATACTTCATACTGAGTCAGCAATGTGCGAAAGCAGGAGGGATTGCTGCAGCATGGCATTCTTGAAATTGCATTCCGTCCTTCAAAGAATCGCAGGCAGCCATGGACGTGACGAGGGGCCTAACACGCGTATGATGAATCCTGCGTGGCGAGGAGATGACCAATTTGCTAATGTATCTGAAATATCTCCATGTATCTCAAATACGTGCGGAGATCCAGCCGCGTGCTACGCTTAGCCGTAGAAATCAGGTGGCCAGGTGCGGGGCCCGCTGACATTGGTGTACTTCATGGTCATGTCTCGCACATTGCCATTAACATCCATGACGTAGAGATCGTCTATACGGTCCAGCAATTCACCACCGGCCGGGTCCTTGTCCGAGGCATTTTTGTCTTTTGGTTTGTATATGATTACACTTGTCTAGCATGAAGTCATCGCAGATGCTTTGGTTTAGTGGTCGGATCAGCCCCTGCACCGAAGCGATCCGGTCTTAATCCGTCTAGTCTGCATTTTGTGTGTCGGACACCCTTATGTCTAGTTTGCATTTTGTGTGTCGGACACCCTATGTCTGGACGCGATAACCCTTGTTGGGTTTGGCGTCACCAGGTTGCCCTTGTTGGGTCCCTTGTTGGTTGTTGCCCTTGTTGGGTCCCTTGTTGGGTTTGGCGTCACCAGGTTGCCCTTGTTGGGTCTGGCGTGACCTGGGTTGCCCGGCATACAGAGGTATATACATATGAATGCATACAGAGGTATACATATTCATATGATTGAGAGGGTATGGACTACATGGTCCTGGGTTGCCCGGTGGCATACAGAGGTATATACATATGAATGCATATAGAGGTATATACATATTCTGCCATAGGACCGATGCAAAGCCGAGGCATGAGGCCGGCATGCGGGCATGCCTCTCTTTCTTTCCGGCGTCTCCCTTTCCGGCAACGGGCGTCCGTCGTCGCTCCTCTCAACGGCTCCTTCCACCCCTCCTCTCAACGGCTCCCGTCCGCGCTCCTTTCAACGCCGTCCAACGCCGTCCTTCCGCACTGCTCACTCGTATGTGGTCCCAACTTGTTCCCACATCCCCTATTCTCGTTCCTAATGCGCTCCAAAACGAACGTTTCAAGTATCATAACCCACTTCTAATGCGGCTCAGTTCAGAGGAAGCTTGACTTGGGTACGATCGAGCAAGCAAGCGGTAGTCTCTCCAATATCGTGATGTCAGCGGAATGGAACATTTGCCTCACTCACTCAAGTGCAGACACCGGAGCCAGCATCTTCACCAAGGAGCCTCACACTCAAGTGCAGACACCGGAGCCCAGCATCTTCACCAAGGAGCATTTGTCATGGGCTGTGGGCGATCATCGAGGGAAGATCAAAATGCACATGAATGTGAAGCGCGCTTACATTCCTTCTGACCGTGTAGGTGATTTTATTGCAGGTGAGAAAACATAATCTATTACAGTATGTTCAAAATGAACAGGACAGTGGGAGTTCGTGATCGAGTGCTTGGTGAAGAGGTTGAGACCCGAGACAGTTGAGACCCGAGACGGGTGACCATGAGGAGGAGCGCGGACGGAGCCGTTAAGAGGACGACGGATGCCCGTTGCCGGAAAGGAGACGCCAGAAAGAAAGAGAGGCATGCCCGCATGTCGGCCTCATGCCTCTCGGCTTTGCATCGTGGCGCCACACGGGCGATACGAATGGCAGGGCTCATTAAGTTTGCGTAAGCCTTAGGCGACGGGGTCATGCACGAGGGAGTCAGCGGGCCCCGCACCTGGCCACCTGATTTTCACGTCTAGCCGCGTGCTACTGTCTCTGAAATATATGCGGAGCTCGAGCCGCGTGCCAACGTGTTCTAGACTCTGAAATTATGTGCCGAGCTCCAACCGCGTGCCGAATTTGACATATGTGCGGAGGTACAGCCGCGTGGGCCAGGTCTCTTATTATTTAAACCCGCACAGTTCCTGCAGATGCTCGTATAAATGTGAGGCCCGCAAATCTGAGGCCCGCTTTTACTGACCGGCGGTTGCGTCCCATGTATGAAATTCACCAGCCTGCTTGTCTGCTGCCTCGCGTCGCAGCCCCGGCGAACATCGCATGTTTCGAGGGTGAGGCCTGTCAGTCTTGGGCTGGTCAGGCGTCGTCTCGTCAGCCTCTCGACGCTCTGACATGCCTGGTAATGCCACTGGAGGCCACAAGTTTTGCGACCCCGGTGGATGTAAACCAAAATCACGAGTCTGTCCAATGCCCATCACCCACGCATACCGGCGGTCAGAATGTGACAAAAGTTTTCAACTACGATTCGGCCAGGGTCACTTTGACTTGTCGTACGAAAAGCGTTTCATGACATCACGAGGACGTAAAAGCGTCCAGTGTCAGTGAAGTGCAGCTTGCGTGCATGTAATACAGAATTCTGTGTGTAAGGTAACGTACAAGTGAAGCTTGCATGCCTTGTAGACTTTGGGCCATAATATTATAGAAGTCATAGAATACCCCGTCCCTTAGGCTATAATGCCCCGCCGTTTAATCATTCCGGCGAAGTCAGTTGTGTTGCCCAAGTGCTCACGGTCATCAGGAATGGCTGCAGCGACTGTCACAAGAGCAGCAGCTGCAGCTGCTTCTCCGACCAGCTCAAGGTGGTGTCCGCAACGCCAACGCGGAGTGGCCAAGATACTCGGGGAGCATCGATATCGTCCAGTCGATCAAGAGAAGAGGATGCAAGGCTTCCAAGGCGGCACATGTCGAGGCTTGGCAGGTGCATGCGTCCGCTGCGCATGGGCTTGGGCCGCTGCAAGCTCAGGCCACAGATTTACAAGCTGCAGAGCGCGAAGTGGAGGTGCTGGAGCGGCTGTGCCACTTCCGGATGATCGATATGATCCGGATGCAGATGCGGATGCGGAGATCCAGGAGTCGATCCGAAGCATCCAGAGTATGCTGCGGTCACTCGGGGACGGGGCCATCTCCGGAGCCCCTACGACGCGGCCTGGGTGGCCATGGTGCCGGCGGCGGGCGGCGTCCTGGGCCGCACTTCCCGAGGCGCTGGAGTGGGTGGTGCGTTCGCAGCTGCCGGAAGGCTGCTGGGCGGGCGACGCGCACCTCTTTAACGTCTACGATCGCCTGGTGGCGACTCTGGCGTGCGTGGTAGCGCTGCGAACATGGAGCGTGCATCCCGATGCCGTGCGGAAAGGGTGCGCCTTCATCCGGCAGCATATGCACCAGGTGGATTCCGGAACCACATCCACAGAACCGTGGGGTTCGAGATGGTGTTCCCGGCTATGCTGGAGCGGGCGAGCGCGCTGGAGCTGGATCTGCCGTACGACGCGCCCGCCAGCACCCTTCTGCGGGAGCGGGAGCGCAAGCTGAAGCAGATTCCGGTGGAGTTGGTGCAGTCAGCCCACGACGCTGCTGGCGTCGCTGGAAGGGATGGACGCCCTGAAGGGCTTCGACTGGGACAAGATCCGGAGGCTGCAGTCGCCGGCGGGCCACATGCTCACCTCTCCGGCCTCCACCGCCTGCTTGTACATGCACACCGGGGACAGCAAGGCGCTGCAGTACCTCACCCTGCTGGTGGAGACGACGGGGTGTTATCCCCAACCACTCGCCTGTCGACATCTTCGAGCGGCTGTGGATCGTGGACAGGCTGCAGCGTCTGGGAATCGCGCGCTACTTCAAGCCCGAGATCAAGGACATCCTGGACTTCGCCTTCCAGCGGTGGACGGAACGGGGCCTGAGCTGGGCCACCGATTGCAATGTCACCGACCTGGACGACACCAGCATGGGCTTTCGCTTGCTGCGCCAGCATGGCTATCCTGTCTCTGCAGGTGCCCTCTGTACACTCACGCATGTATCTTGGCTTGCATCCTTGGCTTGCTCCCGCTTATCACACTTGTGGTGACTGTGTCTGTCTACTACTCATGTGATGCAGATGTGTTCAAGGCATTCTGCAAGGAGACCACTCGTGCTGGGTCGACCACGGGTGCGACCTGGACACCGATGTCACCCCATGTTCAATCTGCACCGCGCGTCCGAGATGCGCTTCCCACACGAGGACTTGCTGGACAAGGCCTGGGAGTACACGCGCTTTCATCTGGGAGAAACAGCGACAGCCGCAGCTATCGGACAGGTGGGTTGTGTCCAAAGATCTCCGAGGAGAGCTGGAGTACGCTTTGAGCTGCCCTGGTACGCCAGTATGCCTCGCTTTGAGACCAGGGCTTATATCGACCACTACGGCCCTGGCGACGTGTGGATCGCCAAGAGCCTCTACAGGTGAGTACCTTCCGTCTCACATCGCTTTCACGCATTGGCGAGCTCCTGACAGCTGAGAAATCAATTGGGCATCCATGTAACTGCATCCATCTCTTTCCAAATTGTACAGGATGTATGGCGTCTGCAATTCAACATTCCTATCCCTTGCAAAAGCAGACTTCAACAAATTGCAAACCATGTACCGCGCGGAGCTGGAGGCATTGAAGGAGTACGTGCAGTTCAAGTTTCCCATCATCCGATCCTCACTAATAGCCACAATGTCTGAAGAGGAAAGACTTAAGCTTGCCTATTAACTTCGCTTCCAATTCGCTCTGTGCACCGGTAGATGGGTATCAGAATGTCGCTTCGACCGTCTCCCATTTGCTCGCCACGACAGGGTGATTCCAGGCTTCCGTGCGCGGCTGCCACCTCCTTCGAACCGGAGATGGCTGCGGTGCGCAGGCCAGGACCCAACTCATGCTCCTGGCCACCATACTCGATTACGATTACACCACCCTGTCAGGAGTTCCCCAGGACGAGCTCGACCGGTTCCAGGCTGCCACCAAAGGTACCGTTAGCCGGTCATCCACTCGTAGCCATGCCACTGTCACTCGCCGACCGGACCGGCTGTCCCTTCTCACTGCCTGCAATTGCTTGCTTCAACATCTGTGTCCTTCTGCAGCTGGGACCCGTCCATGATCGACCACACCAACCACAGGCAGCGCATCGTTTTCATGGGCATCTTCGACACCATCGTCGAGATAGCCGACAAAGCATCCAAGGAGCAGGGCCGCGATGTCAGCAGGCATGTAATCGCATCGGTGAGTGACTTCTCTGGGGCTCTACTGTCCGCATCCCTAACAGCCTAGTGCATCCTCACTTGCTTGTTCAAGCATTGGCTCACCTACCCCCACGCGCAGTGGCAACGCTACGCCGAATGCGTGAGCATCCGAGCCAAGTGGAAGCGGGAAGACATCATTCCCACCTGGAACCAATTCATCCCAGTCGGCGCAATCTGCATCAGCGCGGAGCTCTGCAGTTTGGGACCTGGCTTCTTGATACCCGGTGTGGGGTGAGCGAGGAGGCCATCAACTCGGAATACTACGACCTCCATGAAGTCTCCATGGTAGCGCGCCTCTTGAACGACCTCAGATCGTACCAGGTACGCTAATATGTAGTGAAGGTGAGATTGCACATGTCTGCATACATCACACAGCATACATGCATATGACCCGTCCCATGTCCAATCCTGAATTGCCACAGAAGGGGATATCGGAAGTGAACAGTATGGTTGTTCATATGAGAGAGTACCCGGAGAAGAGCGAGGAGGAAGCGGACCACGACATCCGAGCTATAGTGGAATCAACATGATACAGCTGGTGCAACATGTCTTCACTCCATCGGCTGTGCCCACCCTGCAAACTCGTCTTTTGCACAATGCCATTGTCGCATATTACCTCTACGCAGACAACGACGGCTGGTCCTCCCCTCAGCCAAGATGCAGCACCACTTTAACCAGCTTCTTTTCAACCGTGTGATTTGATGTACTTCAGCCACCTCTATCAACTTCACTGCAGAAGTCGTTACCACAAGTAGTAACCTAAGAAACCTGTGTACATTTTGAAATCTCACAGTTCAGCAAGTGTGTGCGTGCAAACCCTTTCCTGCCAACCTCTTTTTCTGCAGACGGAACCATATTCCATGTGTAGCGTCCCACGCTACCTGCCCTGTACACCTGCACAAGTTCCTCCGCCACGTGGCAAGCCACCATGTACCGACTCAGCGAGGATTTTCAACAGGCCTGACAAGGCCTGCATTTGCTCGTCCACCAAGCCTTCCATCTCCTGCATATCATAGAGGTTCCCTTGAATGACCGATTTTTGCAGCCAGGGTGTGCCGGACATCTGGTACCCTGTCAGGCACAGCCTGCGAGTAATATATGTCACAAAAGTTTATCTGCAGTCGGGAACCATATCCCATGTAGCGTCCCAAGGTACCTGCTCTGTACACCTGCACAAGCTCCTGCGCCACACGTGGCGAGCCACCATGTACCAACGCAGCGAGCATTTTCAACAGGCCTGACAAGGCTTCATTTGGTTCCGTTGAATGACCGATATGTTGCAGCCAGGGTGCCGGACATCTGATACCCTGTCAGGCACAGACTTCAGTATATATATGACACAATGTTATAATAGGGAATGCACAAAAGTTTCCATCTCCCCACACCTCATACCTCTGGACCATTAGGTTGCTCAGCATTACCATGCAGCTTCCAGCTCGAGTAGACATCACGCGCATTATTCAGTAACGAGAGCGAGTACCTTGCAATCCGCTCATCTCCTACCACGGACTCTTTTGTGGCTCCTGAAGAGCAGGCAGCAACATCAGCCAACAGAGTTTCAAGTGTTTCTAACAAAAGCACCGGGCCTGTAGGTGGTGGGAGACTGTACCAGTCAATGACAGCTTCAACCTTGTCTCAACATCACGGATCTATTGTACCAGCAATCCAGGTGTGTCAAGCGCATAGATGCTTGGATGTCTACCAACTTGGCACGACGCATGTTACCCACCTATGTCAATTGCCAGCAGGCAAAGGCTATCACCACTCGCCTCAGGCTGGAAGATGATGACATATATCAAGTGCTGGTAAGGACATATCCCAGACCTGGGAGCCTGATCTGTTTCGGTGACTCCAGGCAGAGGTCCAAGTTGCTTTTTCAAATGCTCCTGCAGTAGACAAAAGCTACGATCTCAGATAGACAAGGCTTGGCCTCCAAAGGCTCCAATGACTCTCCTGATGCTATATGACTCTCATGTGCAACAAACAGCGCTAGCAACAAACAGTACCTGGAAACCCCGATCTTGTGAGCTGACCCATCTTGTTCAGAATAGCTGACTTGCGCACGCCCTGGCGACATCAGCAGCAAGGTGGGCTCTTTCACTGGCTCTCTTTCAGCCAATCCCTTGCTTTCACGCATCAGCGCCTGAAAGCTGAGAAATCAACAATCCATGTGACTGCATCCATCAAGGGTCCACCAAGCTTTCCATCTCCTGCAGGTCATCCAGGTTCCCATTGAATGACCGATATGTTGCAGCCAGGGTGTGCCGTACATCCGAGACCCTGCCAGGCACAGCCAGCGAGCATGACATAATATTAGAGGAACAAGACTGAACGAAAGTTTCCATCTCCCCACACCAACTTGGAGAAGGCTTCATACCTTTGGACCGTCAGGTTGCTCAGCGTTCCCATCCAGCTTCCACCTTGAGTAAACATGGCGCGTATTGAGAAGCGAGCAAGTACCTCGCAATCCGCTCTTCTCCTACAACCGAGTCTTCTATGGTTCCTGAGGATTAAGCAGCAACATCAGCCAAATAGAGTTTCATATGGTTCTAACGATGACACCAGTCCTGTAGGTGGTGGGGAGGCTGCAATACCAGTCAACTACCATCTTTAGGGTGGAACACTAATCTTACCTGGCCCAAACAGGCAATGGCTAGCCAAGACCCTTATTAGGGCCTGCGGAGAGAGGCACATGTCTTCAGAGCTTCGTCAGGATAAGAACTTTGGGGTTTCAAACCGACGCTGTAGAACATGGTTCCCATGGCCAGGCACAAAGCAATTCATTGCAAGACGTAGCCAGTAGTAACCTACGTCTCTGGACATGTTGATGAAGGACCTTCGAGTGAGGGTAAAACACTGCATCAGGGTGCTGGCTTCGCTTCCTGTCGACTCTTGCAAGGGGCGGAATCTGCCATGGTGGACAAGGTATACCAGCATCCACAAAATGCTGATTCAACACGCGTACGGGACATCCAGTCACCACATGGAAATGACAGGAGCACGCATTCAAATCGCGACGCCTGCTCCACCAATCTGATTATCCTCTACACGGCACCAACGTAGATCGTCCTGCAGAACTAGGTCGTTGAACAGCTCAAAGACTTCGCTGCTGGGCTGGTGAATAGAAGTGATGACAGTCCGTCCATCTGAAGCCAAATTCTTCAAGGTAGTCGTAACAAAGAAGGCTGCAGCACTGCAACAAGCCCACCTTCCATTTTAGCACTGAATGATGAGTAGAAGCAACAAAAAAATAACTCCGAATGCACCATCCACACCTTTCCAAGTCACTGATAGGCTCATCCAGATGCAAAAAGCGAGGCTTGGTAAGCAGCTCCAAGGCAATGGTGACCCATCTCCTCTCACCTCCGCTCACCCCTCTGAGATGTTAATTCTCTATGGGCGTGTGCAAAGCTTACTGAAGACCCATTCCTGGATCGTGGTGTTAATGATTCTGTGCCCTGGGCATCCTGACCGGAAGCCGGAAGAAAGCCGAGTACACCATAGTCTCAAATACGGTGAGCGTCCCGGGCAAGTTGTCATTCTGCGTCACATAGGCCTACAATCACAGCAGCGATGAGCTCCCGAAGTGACAGTAACTGTCCCAGTCCCAGCCCCAAAACTCATTCCCACTTACCGCCACGCCGCACGACAGCCACTACTTGCTGCCATTGAGATAAATGTGCCCCGGGGCGTCTGCCTCGCATTCTTGGCCAACCTCCCTGCCCAAACGACATTGTGATCCATCACACCGGTCACTTCCTGTGACGCGTTGTGCGAGATCAAGCCCTTCCCCAAGGACTCAACAAAACTGTCACGTCCCACATGCCTGCCAGAGTGTCGAGAAGGGTTGATTTGCCGGAGAAGGCCCCATGATGTAGCACGTCATTCCTTATTTAGGCTTTCGTCTGTGACGCCTTCGTGTGATGATGGCATTGTACTTCTCGGTGTGGTGATGCCGTCTGTGCTTCTTGGTGTGATCCTCCCAAACGTCAAACATTTTGAATCTGGTAATCGTCATCTCTCCAGGGAATCGAGACTTGTGATGGTGATCCCAATTGCAACCGGAGGGATCCAGGTGTCACAGTGTGTGTGAGGCAGCAGAGCCTCCGCGAAATTTGGCAGCCTTGAAACGGGTCTGCGCGATGTGGTAACCACCATGGTGGTTCCCGCCGGAGATCCAGAGAAGAAATCGCACGAGAACGAAAGGTGTGAGATCCGTAGCCTGGATCAGCTCATCCCCAACGTGTACGTGCCTTCTCCTGCTGTTCGATAAAACCCCGAGATCGGGATTGGCGGGACTGGTGGAGAGCTCAAACAGTCGCTGGCTAGGGTGCTGGTGCTCTTCTATCCCATGGCGGGCAGGGTGGTGGAGAGGGCGGGCCAGCCGCCGCATCTGGTGTGCAACAATGCCGGTGCCGTCTTCACCTCCGCGCACGTGGACGCTCCCATGAGCCAAGTGTGTGGAGTCGGCATTCACTTCCAGCCGGTGCCACAAATCCAAGGGACATTGATGAGGCACAAAGTTGAGATTGCAGAGGCGGAGGTGGAGGTGGGAAGCAAGCCCTTGTGGTTCATGTAAGCCTCAGCCTCTGAGTGTTGTGCAAATGGAAATCTTCCATGGGTGCTGTGGAATTCAGGTGGCGGGGCTGCGGCATATGCATGCAGGTGACGGATTTGAGTGTGGAATTCAGGTAGCGTGGCCCTGGCTGTCAGCTGGCTGCATGCCAGAGCATGGCATGACACGGAAGCGTAAAGAGGAAAGGCAGAAAAACAATTGAGAGTGAAACAACCACGTCGAGGAGAACATATAAAAGTAGTTATAAAACCCAATCTAGGATACCTACTCATATGTCAGTAACCTAAGTAATAACTAAAAGTATTGTTCAAACGTGCCCTAAGTAGGGCTCTAACTTGCACAATCTCAACACTCCCACTCACGTTTGGAACAACGTGAAATGAGACTAACAAGCTAACATGTCCAGTTCACTCTTGATAAGAACATAAATGTATAGCAAGTTAACATATGATGAAGAAAAGCTCCCACTTATGAAGAACCACTTGATAAATCCACAAGGCCTAAAGCGGAAGAGAAATACTCATGCTTGGCCTTAGATAAACCTTTAGTAAATATATCGGCGAGGTTCTCCTCCGTGGGAACATACTCAATGGCGAGGTTCTCCTCCGTGGGAACATACTCAATAATACGTGATGCTTCGCAACTAATTGTCTTATAAAATGATGATGAACACCAATATGCTTAGTTCGAGCATGGTACTTGGCATTCTTAGTTAACGCTATTGCCGACATATTGTCACAATACAATAAAGTTGGTGAGCCTTGAACTTGATCCATCTCCGCTAATAAGGATCTTCCAGCTATAGCTTCCTTACCAGCTAGTGTCAAGGAAGCATACTCACTCTCAATTGAGTCTGTCACAATAAAGTTGGTGAGCCTTGAACTTGATCCATCTCCGCTAATAAGGATCTTCCATTCGGCTTCCTTACCGACTAGTGTCAAGGAAGCATACTCACTCTCAATTGAGCTAAGAGACACACTCTGTTGCTTCTTACATGTCCATGAAAGCAATGACACTACACATGGTGAAACAATAGCTAGATAAGCTTTTCCTTGTAGCAGGATCTGCCGGTTGTCGCACCAACCACAAGTAGCAACCTTCTTGTTCCGGATCTCTTGTCAAGCCCAACATACATAGTTCCATATAGGAAGCGATAGATGCGTTTTACCCAACCCAATGTGCTAAACCAGGATTAGAAAGGAATTGCGACACAATGGAAACAGCATGTGTGATGTCTGGACGAGTCCAACCACTAAGGAAAAGTAAACATCCTACTGCTTCCCTATAAGGTGTATGAAGCATCCTCTCCTGTTCCTCAGTTGTAGTAGGGCTGTCTTGAGTAGATAGGGTTTGCCCAGCTGCAAGTGGAGTGGCTGCAGGACATGCTGCCTCAAGCTTGAAGTGATTAAGAAGCTCTTTAACATACTTAGATTGATAAATGCTAAGTGTACCTTCTTCCCTATTCCGAGCAATCTGAACTCCAAGGCAATAAGTAAGAGTTCCAATATCCTTCATCTTGTACTTGGAACTAAGAGTTGCCTTAACTTCTGATAAGAGGTCTTGGCTATTCGTAGCAATTATTATGTCATCCACATATAAAGCAATAATAACAAGCTTCCCATCCTTGCGTAGGAAATATACATTCTCATCAGAATCACAACGGACAAAGCCAATCTCTACAAGAGTGCCATCTATATCAGCATACCACTTCAAAGGAGATTGTTTGAGTCCGTAAATACATTTCAAAAGTCTGCAAACTAAGTCTCTAGTTTTAGGATCTACAAACCCTTCGGGTTGCTCCATATAAATAAGCTCCTCTAATTTACCATATAGAAAAGCAGTGGTAACATCCATTTGTTGTAGATCTAAATCTAACTCGACTGCTAATGCTAACAAGTATCTAATTGTCTCCAACTTAACAACTGGTGAAAAGGTCTCATGATAATCTACTCCAGGAACTTGACTATATCCCTTAGCACACAAACGTGCCTTGTAACGTTCTACACTACCATCAGCTTTCAATTTGATACGAAATACCCACTTACATTGAATTGGTTTCCTACCATAAGGGAGCTTAACTAATTCCCAAGTATTATTCTCTATCAAACTATTATATTCGGATAATATAGCTGCCTCCCACTTCTCCTTATCCGGTCCAGGATAATGCCTCTTCACGTGTGAGTTCAATAAGATTAATGCTATGTAGGCTTGGACTAATGAGGGACAGGAGTTAATGAGTTCACATCTAAATTGGGTTCATTTCTCAAATTAGATAAAGGGCAGCTAAAGAATTATTATTTTGGGTGTTGGAAATGGTTGGTGCGCAGTGGCAGATCTCTGGATGAGACTTGGGCGATTCTATGTGCAAAGAGGCATCGGTGGTCACGGGATCGGATGTGCCAAGATGCAGCGCGAAGGCGCGTCCCTCCCAGATCGCACCCTCGGTGATACGGCTCAAGCCAGTGGAGATCTCTGGCGTCCTTGTGGGCGGCCAGTGGCTTGGATCGGGAGGAGGCTGTAGGTGAGGTTGCACCACAGGGTAGCCTTGCAGGAGATGTGCAAGGTGAGGCAAGCGCCCTATTGGATCGAGCTGCGGCTGATTTTGCTCTGGATTAAAGGCGCAGGTTTCTAGACCTTTGTGGGAGCAAGTCTTGCAGGATATGATGGCTGATTTACAGGCCTTGTAAGGCGAGTACTTGTTGGGCGCCGGCCCTTGTCGGGTGTGTGCAGGCGCTCCCATCCTCGATCCCACTCGGACAGCTGCTGGTCATCAGCGCTCCCACTCACATCTGCAAGGTCAGAAGTCAAAGGAGCAACCTTGCCTGTATCTGCTGGTTCAGACGATAATGGATGGTGCTCCTCCAATTCTCTCCCTCGGCGGCTGGACAGCAGAGATTGCTCGTCAATAACAACACTCCTCGAATACATGATCCGCTGAGTCTCAGGGTTCACCAGCTTGTATCCCTTTATGCCTTCAGTATATCCCACAAACAGCATCTTGTTGGCCTTAGCATCGAGCTTCTGACGAAGTTGTTTGGATATATGAGCATATGCAGGTGCTCCGAAAATACGAAGATGCAGCAAATGGGGTTTGAGTCCTAACAGCGTCTCTCAGCATAGGGGTTATTCTCCATTAAAGAGGTTTGGGTCCCTAAAGACCAAAAAATGACCCCCGAAAACGGGCCAAAATGCATCATCTTTAGCAAAACCACTCTTTAGACATGTCTTGAAAGACATTGACCATGTTATTTCTCGTGAATACTTACGCTACTTGAGTTTAAGCGAAGAAGGTTTTGATTTCACCTTCACAAGGAAGGGATTTCAAGGATTTTAACGGTGCTAGGAATCCTAAACACCTCTTTCGCGCGATAGTACTTCCTAGTAGGGTGAGCGTAGGCAAACCAAACAAAACTAGTCCAAAAGCCAAAGCTGCCGGACGTCGGCGCAACCAACATGCGACAATTGCAAGCCGAAAAGAAGCAACTTCGTCGGACGTCCGGCGCAATTGTGATAGAACGATCGATAGCTTGATCATGGCCATCTCGAGCAAACTCGACTCTAGAAAGTAGCGGACGATACGGGTGCCTTGTACACAACCCGAGGATCTCCATTGTTAGAGTGAAAACATAGGAAGGAATTGGAGCAATGCGGACGTTCGGCACTTTGGTGCGAGTCTAAAACTGCGCCGGACGTCGGCGCAATTTAGACCCCAATCTTGCGGGCGTCCAGCGAGATGGAAATGGTGGAGTGGATGCGGCGGACGTCCGTATAAATGTATATATATTGTTTGTATCCCTTCTAAAGCATCCACTCGGGTAAGGGTGGAGATAGACACCTGGTATAAGAGGTAAGGGTGGAGATAGACACCGGTATAAGAACTCCAGATTAAGCACCTCGGGTCGGATCGATGTCGAGGATGGGGTGCTTTGACTTTGGTGCTTTGAGAACTCCACGGATCGCACTTCTTGGGTCGGATTAGTCCTAGGACGGGTTGCTTGTTTTGGCATAAGAACTCCAAGGTTAAGCACCCCGGGTCGGATCGATGCAGATGGGGTGCTTGACTTTGGTGCTTTGAGAACTCCAGTTAAGCACTCTTGGGTGGATTAGTACTAGGATGGGTTGCTTGTTTTGGCGCTTTGAAAACTTTGTAACAACTCCTTTGTTAAGCAACCTAGGCGTATCAATACCGGGATGGAGTGTTGATTTTAGTGGTTTGAAAAATTTGTAAATCATCCGGTATCTAGGCGTAAAGTCATGAATATTATTTTTGAAAATCATTTGTTGGTTGATGTTATATTCTCACATTGCTTTGTAACTTGATGTCACCTGTGACGGTGACATCAAGTTAAGCACTCTTGGGTCGGATTAGTACTAGGATGGGTTGCTTGTTTTGGCGCTTTGAAAACTTTGTAACAACTCCTTGTTAAGCAACCTAGGCGTATCAATACCGGGATGGAGTGTTGATTTTAGTGGTTTGAAAATTTGTAAATCATCCGGTATCTAGGCGTAAAGTCATGAATATTATTTTTGAAAATCATTTGTTGGTTGATGTTATATTCTCACATTCGCTTTGTAACTTGATGTCACGTGACGGTGACATCAAAGTCTAGCATAAACTCTGTTTATCTCGGCTGCGTGGGTCAGAGAGGATGGAAAGGGCTCCAAAGGCCGAGGCAGAGGGCAGCCATCTGCCTCCTCGTCACAACGGCCTCGAATTCTTCATCCTCTCGCGATTTTCCTCACTTCACAAAATTAGAAAATCCGACATGAAAGCCATACTTCTTATCACAATTCCGTGCTCATGGGAAGGATCAAAAAATATGGCTCTGATACCATATCGAGTTGTGTGGATTGTGGGTGAGAGCACGGGAGCGAGAGTGCACGAGGCACGAGGGGCAGGAAGGTAGTTATCGTTATGATCAAAGAAAAAAATAAAAAGAGTATATATGAGTATTTAGGTATTTAATTAAGTATATAACCTGATTATGAAACTAACCTAAACTAACATAATTTCCTTTAAGCTCGGGAGGTTCTTTGTATCTTGGTTTGGGTCTTCATCTTCAAGGTTGAAGAAATCTGCGATAATAGGATCTTCATTCAGTCAGTGCACTCATTGTAAAGCTCCAAATATCAACGAGACCACAGGTGCCACAAAATTTTTGGTTTGTGCCCAAGAAGAAGTCCATCTGCTCAAAAAGGCCAAGAGCGGTGTCCCCTTGATACATGCTTTACCTTTTCTCCTTCATCGTGTTCTTCTTGGCCTCTACTTTCTACTTGCTTACCTTGCTTCAACGACGGTCCAAATATATGGTGAAACCGCTGCAAATTTCATCACGAATGCTTCACCTCCAAATTGCCCTTGTTCACTTTGAAATATTTCTCTTCAACATCAAAATTAGTTTTTGGGTGCCTTCATCTGTTCAAGTCGTCTTCTCCAAACCAACCTGCTGGCTGCATTATTCCACATGACCGTGGGAAAAATCTGTGCCGTAATGCAAAAGATCCGCCATGGCTTCCTTTTCAAGGCTAGCTAGGACGCAACGCGACTTGGTGTGGCTTTGTGAATCTCAATGTGTATTATTTAATACAATACATAACATCTTGGGGGCGACCAATATGCACGGGATGAAGCACAGTGAGGGCAATGTATCAGTAAACACTTCGACTACGAGGTCTACCGTAGTCGTGATGAAATGCTATATAAAGGCACAACGTCTTTTTATAAACTAGCTAGGCTGGTCATCACATAATCTACGATGAAAAGGGCAAAAGCGAACACTTGGTTATTCTATGTGAGCAGGCCATCGGTTTATGATTACGCAAACCACTTCACGATCACATTTTCTTCACGATTAAGTATATTTCCTGCTGGTCCTAATTAAGTATAGTGAATGAATCACCACCGTTTGTGAATCTCAATGTGTATTATTTAATACAATACATAACATCTTGGGACCAATATGCACGGGATGAAGCACGCAGTGAGGGCAATGTATGTCAGTAAACACTTCGACTACGAGGTCTACCGTAGTGAGTGGGGAAATGCTATATAAAGGCACAACGTCTTTTTATAAACTAGCTAGGCTGGTCATCACATAATCTCTGCGTGAAAAGGGCAAAAGCGAACACTTGGTTATTCTATGTGAGCAGAGTCGGTTTGTGATTTACAACAAACCACTTCACGATCACATTTTCTTCACGATTAAGTATATTTCTGCTGGTCCTAATTAAGTATAGTGAATGAATCACCACCGTTTGTGAATAAAGTTGAACTTCAAGTTTCTTTAGGCTCTGTCTCCTAAGGCTCTATCTCTTTAGGCTGTGTTGAAGAAACATTTGTGAATGGTGTTTCAAAAAACTAGACAATATCGTTGAAGTACACACGTAGTGTGGTTTTTTTAATACAAAATATGCTCAAATAAACCAAATAATATCATTGGAAAAACATGTATTTTATTTTCGAAAACACATATATTTTTGAAGAAACATGGATTGGGATTTATGAAATTTAAAAGACAGCTTGAAGACATACTTGAACAAACATGCATTATGTTGTAAAAACATGTATAGTGTTTGAGGAAACAAGCATTGTGTTTCAAAACCATAAAAGAATTGCTTGAAGAAACATTATAGTTAGAAGAAATATTACATTTTTCAAGTCTTGCCATTGTGCAGTGAAATTGATGTTGGGTATAGGCATGTAAATCCCCTATGTCACTGCAAAAGAAAGGACTGAAGATTCAAGCTAGGATGCTTGAGCGTGGCTTAGTCTTTGAATTGGTGCCATTAATTTCAACTTAAATGAAGGAGAAGGCATAGCAATCTCACACTTAACAACGGATGAAGGAATTACACCAACTACAGTCCACCCCCTAATTGGGACTGGTTGAGTGCCTTTAGAGGTCCCATTAAGGGAGGTGTCGATTGTATTTTCCCTATTTAAAAATAATAAAAATGTTATAAAATTTAAAACAAATCAAAATACCCAAAAAAGAAAAAATAAAAAGAGTATATATGAGTATTTAGGTATTTAATTAAGTATATAACCTGATTATGAAACTAACCTAAACTAACATAATTTCCTTTAAGCTCGGGAGGTTCTTTGTATCTTGGTTTGGGTCTTCATCTTCAAGGTTGAAGAAATCTGCGATAATAGGATCTTCATTCCACGTTAAGTGCACGCACTCAAGCAGAAGCTCCAAATATCAATAGACCACAGGTGCCACAAAATTTTTGGTTTGTGCCCAAGAAGAAGTCCATCTGCTCAAAAAAGGGCCAAGAGCCTGGTGTCCCCTTGATACATGCTTTACCTTTTCTCCTTCATCGTATTTCTTCTTCAGCGCCTCTACTTTCTACTTGCACTGCTTCCAACGTACGGTCCAAGTACAGTATGGTGAAACCAGGCTGCAAATTTCATGCGAATGCTTCACCTCCAAATTGCCCTTGTTCACTTTGAAATATTTCTCTTCAACATCAAAATTAGTTTTTGGGTGCCTTCATCTGTTCAAGTCGTCTTCTCCAAACCAACTGTGGTGCATTATTCCACATGACCGTGGGAAAATGCATGCCGTAATGCAAAGATCCGCCATGGCTTCCTTTTCAAGGCTAGCTAGGGCCGTGACTTGTGTGGCTTTGTGAATCTCAATGTGTATTATTTAATACAATACATAACATCTTGGGGCGACCAATATGCTGCACGGGATGAAGCACGTGAGGGCAATGTATCAGTAAACACTTCGACTACGAGGTCTACCGTAGTCGTAGTGGGGAATGCTATATAAAGGCACAACGTCTTTTTATAAACTAGCTAGGCTGGTCATCACATAATCTACGCAGTGAAAAGGGCAAAACGAACAGCAGCTTGGTTATTCTATGTGAACAGGCCATCAGTTTCGCAGTTACAAGCAAACCACTTCACGATCACATTTTCTTCCTGATTAAGTATATTTCCTGCTGGTCCTAATTAAGTATAGTGAATGAATCACCACCGTTTGTGAATAAAGTTGAACTTCAAGTTTCTTTAGGCTCTGTCTCCTAAGGCTCTATCTCTTTAGGCTGTGTTGAAGAAACATTTGTGAATGGTGTTTCAAAAAACTAGACAATATCGTTGAAGTACACACGTAGTGTGGTTTTTTTAATACAAAATATGCTCAAATAAACCAAATAATATCGCGTGGAAAAACATGTATTTTATTTTCGAAAACACATATATTTTTTGAAGAAACATGGATTGGGATTTATGAAATTTAAAAGACAGCTTGAAGACATACTTGAACAAACATGCATTATGTTGTAAAAACATGTATAGTGTTTGAGGAAACAAGCATTGTGTTTCAAAACCATAAAAGAATTGCTTGAAGAAACATTATAGTTAGAAGAAATATTACATTTTTCAAGTCTTGCCATTGTGCAATGAAATTGATGTTGGGTATAGGCATGTAAATCCCCTATGTCACTGCAAAAGAAAGGACTGAAGATTCAAGCTAGGATGCTTGAGCGTGGCTTACTGCTGAATTGGTGCCATTAATTTCAACTTAAATGAAGGCATAGCAATCTCACACTTAGCACAACCTGGATGAAGGAATTACACCCCTAATTGGGACTGGTTGAGTGCCTTTAGAGGTCCCATTAAGGGAGGTGTCGATTGTATTTTCCCTATTTAAAAATAATAAAAATGTTATAAAATTTAAAACAAATCAAAATACCCAAAGAAAATTTAAATTTTGATTGATAGGTTTCACTAAAAATAACTTTTACCAGTTCTTTATATAGTTTTTGAAAGCTAGCACTCTCTCTAGCGCATCAAAAACCTCTACCTATCATAAAGGAAAAAGCTTAGCTTAAGAGTCTTCAATCACACCTAAAAGTCTATAAAGCTCTGAAATAATGGATTCTTTTTCTTTTTTAGATTTTTAGTAAAAAATAGAAATCCCATTTAGGAGGTGAAACTAACATGAATGTATGCTTCAAAAGGTCCCAATTATCATTTAGGAAAAGTCCCATTTGTTACATTATAAACTAAAGGGAGTAGGATGGGAGGTCCCATTTAGAGAGGAATCCCATTTATAGAATTCCCAATTAGGGGCCGACTGTGCTTGTACTTGCACCTGGTGCAAGTGCTAAGAACTCAGCTCAATCCATTTTCGTTGTCATCTCCATTCAAGTGTGTGACCACGCAGGAATTGGCGCACAAAGCTGATAACGGGCTTATCACGGGCCCAGGTAGAAACATTTAAATATGATTTACGAAACAGGAAACACCAAAGGAAGCTTGGATAAATGAAAACCGTTTTGGTTTTAAAACCGCACGCGACACAGGTACAGTATTCACATGGAGGCGAGTCTTCATCGTACATGCCACATGCACGGACATGGAGGCAACGACCGTATACTGACCGCATACGGGATGGAGGTGGGGCCGACGGAGGCTGCCGGATGGTCAGGCCAATCTGCTTTTAAAGAATTCCTTGCAGCGCTGCTACTGGGGAGGGACTGCAGAAGCCTCTGCGTGCTTGAAATGCATTCCAGTCATTGAAAGTATCGCAGGGCAGTCACGGACGTGGTATTGGTTGTGGGGATTGGGTGGCGCTTGCAGCTACGAGAGGATAAGCCGGTCGCACGCCTTAACTTGCCTTCACTTCACAGCATTGATGCTGAGCATTGTGTGACCTCCACAGCTCATGAAGCTGAGCATTGTGTGAAGTGGGAGGAGTGCAGCTGCCTCTGCCTCTGCCTCTGCCTCTGCATTCTTGAGGTTGAATGCCGTTGTTGAAATAATCGGAGGGCAGCCATGGAAGTGACATTGGGTGTGGAGATTGGAGTGGCGCTTGCAATTGCGGTGCTAGCTGTGGCCTGGCCAGTGTGGAGGTACTGGGAGCGGAGGGGATGTGGGCGCCCAAGGGCTCGAAGCAGCTGCCGGGGACCATGGGCTTCCCCCTGCTGGGAGAGACGATGGAGCTGCTGGGCTACTTCAAGGTTGGGGATCCGGAGACATTCACGGCCAAGCGCTTTCGCAAGTATGGCGATGTGTTCAAGTCGCACGTGTTAGGGAGTCCGTATGTGTTTTTCACGGGCGTCGAGGCGGCCAAGCTCTTGCTCTCAATGGAGCACAAGCTGGTACAGGCGCACCAGTTCCTCCCCGCGAGGCAGTTGGTGGGCAAGGAGTCGCTCCTCAATGTGCACGGCCCCACGCACAAGTTCTATCGCAAAATTCTCAACGAATCCTTCATGGGCGAAGGCATTAGGAAGTATCTGCCGGTGTCGGAGCAATCGGCTCTAGAGACCCTCAGTTCCTGGAACTGGGCGACGTCCCCGTCATGAGACACGACATGGGCAAGGTGCGTGCACCAGAATTGGGCCACTCTTACCGTTTGTCTGCAATCTAATTGCAATGTTTGTGCAGAGCTCGTGATGTTTGCTAACTGGTAGTTGCTGACGGTGCGCAGTTCGCTTATCATGTGATCGTGGGACTGGTGCTGAGCTGGGGTCCTGGTTCAGTGCGTGACAGGAGCTTGGAGCTCACCAAAACAGTGAGTACCAGCTTGTCACGGTGCCCATCAATCTTCCTGGATTCGCCTTTCACAAGGCCATGCAGGTGGGAATTCGTTCAGGCCCAATTTGGAGCACAGGTGTCCAATTTCTCCCAGGGCTTGCAATGGGCCGCAATAAATCTAACAGTGCAAGTGGATTGGGCGTGCAGGCAAGAAAGGAGCTGGGTAAAATGTTCGACACCGAATTTGCGCTGAGAAGGAGCGGAAAATTTGTTCGCAGCGACCTGCTGAACGAAATGATGAAGGCAGTCGACCCCGATTCTTCCAGCGACAAGCCTGCCCTGGACGACGAGCAGCTGAGGGACAATGTGCTCACCATGATCGTTGCTGGCTCTAGAGACCCTCAGTTCCTGGAAACTGGGCGACGTCCCCGTCATGAGACACGACATGGGCAAGGTGCGTGCACCAGGAATGGGCCACTCTTACCGTTTGTCTGCAATCTAATTGCAATGTTTGTGCAGAGCTCGTGATGTTTGCTAACTGGTAGTTGCTGACGGTGCGCAGTTCGCTTATCATGTGATCGTGGGACTGGTGCTGAGCTGGGGTCCTGGTTCAGTGCGTGACAGGAGCTTGGAGCTCACCAAAACAGTGAGTACCAGCTTGATCACGGTGCCCATCAATCTTCCTGGATTCGCCTTTCACAAGGCCATGCAGGTGGGAATTCACCAGGCCCAATTTGGAGCACAGGTGTCCAATTTCTCCCAGGGCTTGCAATGGGCACATAAATCTAACAGTGCAAGTGGACTGGGCGTGCAGGCAAGAAAGGAGCTGGGTAAAATGTTCGACACCGAATTTGCGCTGAGAAGGAGCGGAAAATTTGTTCGCAGCGACCTGCTGAACGAAATGATGAAGGCAGTCGACCCCGATTCTTCAAGCGACAAGCCTGCCCTGGACGACGAGCAGCTGAGGGACAATGTGCTCACCATGATCGTTGCTGGCTCTAGAGACCCTCAGTTCCTGGAAACTGGGCGACGTCCCCGTCATGAGACACGACATGGGCAAGGTGCGTGCACCAGAATGGGCCACTCTTACCGTTTGTCTGCAATCTAATTGCAATGTTTGTGCAGAGCTCGTGATGTTTGCTAACTGGTAGTTGCTGACGGTGCGCAGTTCGCTTATCATGTGATCGTGGGACTGGTGCTGAGCTGGGGTCCTGGTTCAGTGCGTGACAGGAGCTTGGAGCTCACCAAAACAGTGAGTACCAGCTTGTCACGGTGCCCATCAATCTTCCTGGATTCGCCTTTCACAAGGCCATGCAGGTGGGAATTCGTTCAGGCCCAATTTGGAGCACAGGTGTCCAATTTCTCCCAGGGCTTGCAATGGGCACATAAATCTAACAGTGCAAGTGGACTGGGCGTGCAGGCAAGAAAGGAGCTGGGTAAAATGTTCGACACCGAATTTGCGCTGAGAAGGAGCGGAAGTTGTTCGCAGCGACCTGCTGAACGAAATGATGAAGGCAGTCGACCCCGATTCTTCCAGCGACAAGCCTGCCCTGGACGACGAGCAGCTGAGGGACAATGTGCTCACCATGATCGTTGCTGGCTTTGAGACCACCACCAACACACTCACCTGGCTTGCCAAGCTGCTGCATGAGAATCCCAGCGTCAAGGAGAAGCTGCTGGTGAGCCTGGCCCTGGGGATATATCACAGACGTCGTCCATAGGAATCGAAATTGGTTTGGAACAGCTTGGATCCAAGCGAGCCCAACCTTGTTGTTTGGTTTTCTGTCTGTTTAACTGTAGGCTGAGCATTTGGCTCTGAGAAGAAACAAACAAGCTGGAGAGCACTGACATGGGCGGATCTCGGCCAACCGATGGCCTACACCTTGAAAGTGAGACTCGGATCCTCAACATTCTCCAACCTAGTAGTGGCCCAATACTCACTGGAATCTGGCGTAAGCTAAGATCCATCTGTCTTGTCTCCTGTGTGCATGCAGGTGATCAACGAGGCACTCCGAGTGTCTTCTATCGCTTTCTGGTTGCATCGACAGGTCAAGGAGGACTTTACATTCAACGGTATGTATGCTGCACCTGGCATTGGCAACCGTAAATATTCCTTCCCTACTCCAAGCGGGGAGTCCTAACATGGGTCACAGTGCTTGATTACTGGTATGATTTTCCCGAAGCTTTCTCGCTACCTGACACTCATGTGCCACCTGCAGGATACCACATTCCTAAAGGCTGGAACTTTGTGCTCGACACTCAAAACTTGCACCATAGTCCAGACATCTTCCAAGACCCAGAGATCTTCAATCCCTCTCGCTTCGATGTAAGAGCTTGATGCTTGAATTCAACACTAGAATCATTACAGACGTCGCCGAATCATAGACAACGAACAACATCTTGGGAGTTATCTTGTGACACTGCGTTCTGATGCTACCAACAGGTGCCACCGAAGCCCTTCACCCTGCTGCCGTGGGAGGTGGAAGCAGATTGTGCCTTGGGAAGGAGCTGGCACTAATGAACATGAAAGTGATGTTGCATCACATGATGCTTAAATTCAGGTGAGTCCCCATAATTCTTCTGCAATAGCTCACAAGTCATTACAGTGCCTCTCTACATGTATACTTCTTTGCTAACCGATGGGTGCCGACCCCGTGTTGAAACAGGTGGACAGTAGACAAGCCAGACACTGGCCTAGTCGTTTCAGGTCTGCCATACCCCAAAACCGGTGTCCCCATACGCATCGAGGCTGTCCAGGACTACTCGTCTGCCAACCGAGCTATGTAATACATCAGAGCTTGGCGTAAACCTTGGGATAAAGTGATCCTGCCGTCGAAGGTTATGGGTCCGACAAGGTCTCCAACTGTAGTGCTTCAATATTTTATCCAGTGGATTTTAGTAAAAGGTGAGGTAGGACGTCTGGGACTATGGATCTTTCTGACAGTCCATTCCAGTTTTAGCAAAAGGTGAGGTACGGACGTCTGCGTCCCTCTGGCAGTCCATTGCTGTCGCACGTTTCGACGGCACTGTATTCAGAAAAGTTGGAGATTCTTTGAGAAAAAGCTGCAGCATCTGCTTGCGACTTGACAAGTTCATACTTCATACTGGAGTCAGCAATGTGCGAAAGCAGGAGGGATTGCTGCAGCATGGCATTCTTGAAATTGCATTCCGTCCTTCAAAGAATCGCAGGGCAGCCATGGACGTGACGAGGGGCCTAACACGCGTATGATGAATCCTGCGTGGCGAGGAGATGACCAATTTGCTAATGTATCTGAAATATCTCCATGTATCTCAAATACGTGCGGAGATCCAGCCGCGTGCTACTGTCTCTGAAATATATGCGGAGCTCGAGCCGCGTGTCAACGTGTTTCAGACTCTTTGAAATTATGTGCCGAGCTCCTGCCGCGTGCCCAAGAATTTGACATATGTGCGGAGGTCCAGCCGCGTGGGCCGGGTCTCTTATTATTTAAACCCGGACAGTTCCTGCAGATGCTCGTATAAATCTGAGGCCCGCAAATCCAGGCCCGCAAATCTGGGGCCCGCAAATTTGAGGCCCGCTTTTTACTGACCGGCGGTTGCAGTCCCATGGTATGAAATTCACCAGCCTGCTTGTCTGCTGCCTCGCGTCGCTAGCCCCGGCGAACATGGCGTGTTTCGCCTAAGGCTAACGCAAACTTAATGAGCCCTGCCATTCGTACCGCCCGTGTGGCCACGCACCCCGATGCAAACCCGAGACGCATGAGGCCGGCATGCGCGGGCATGCCTCTCTTTCTTGAGTTCGTGATCGAGTGCTTGGTGAACAGGTTGAGACCAGAGAGTGACCAGTTGGGTGACCATGAGAGGAGCGCGGACGGGAGCCGTTGAGACGAGGGTGGAGGGAGCCGTTGAGAGGAGCGACGACGGACGCCCCGTTGCCGGAAAGGGAGACGCCGGAAAGAAACAGGCATGCCCGCATGCCGGCCTCATGCCTCTCGGCTTTGCATCGGGGTGCGTGGCCACACGGGCGGTACGAATGGCAGGGCTCATTAAGTTTGCGTTAGCCTTAAGCGACGGGGAGGCATGTCAGTCTTCAGCTGGTCAGGCGTCGTCAGCCTCTCGACGCTCTGACATGCCTGGCAATGCCACTGGAGGCTACACGTGTTTGCGACCCCCGGTGGATGTAAAACCAAAATCACGAGTCTGTCCAATGCCCATCACCCACGCATACACCGGCGGTCGAATGTGACACAACCTAAGAGTTTTCAACCACGATTCGGCCAGAGTGACTTTGACTGGTGGTACGAAAAAGCGTTTCATGACATCACAAGGACGTAAAAGCGTCCAGTGTCAGTGAAGTGCAGCTTGCGTGCCTGTAATACAGAATTCTGTGTAAGGTAACGTACAAGTGCAGCTTGCGTGCCTGTAATACAGAATTCTGTGTAAGGTAACGTACAAGTGCAGCTTGCATGCCTTGTAGACTTTGGGCCATAATATTATAGAAGTCCTAGAATTCCCCGTCCCTTAGGCTATAATGCCCCGCCGTTTTATCATTCCGGCGAAGTCAGTTGTGTTGCCCAACTGCTCACGGTCATCAGGAATGGCTGCAGCGACTGTCACAAGAGCACCAGCTGCAGCAGCGACTGTCACAAGAGCACCAGCTGCAGCAGCGACTGTCACAAGAGCACCAGCTGCAGCAGCGACTGTCACAAGAGCACCAGCTGCAGCTGCTTCTTCGACCAGCTCAAGGTGGTGTCCGCAACGCCAACGCGGAGTGGCCAAGATACTCGGGGGGAGCATCGATATCGTCCAGTCGATCAAGAGAAGTAGAGGATGCAAGGCTTCCAAGGCGGCACATGTCGAGGCTTGGCAGGTGCATGCGTCCGCTGCGCATGGGCTTGGGCCGCTGCAAGCTCAGGCCACAGATTTACAAGCTGCAGAGCGCGAAGTGGAGGTGCTGGAGCGGGCTGTGCCACTTCCGGATGATCGATATGATCCGGATGCAGATGCGGATGCGGAGATCCAGGAGTCGATCCGAAGCATCCAGAGTATGCTGCGGTCACTCGGGGACGGGGCCATCTCCGGAGCCTACGACGCGGCCTGGGTGGCCATGGTGCCGGCGGCGGGCGGCGTCCGGGGCCACTTCCCGAGGCGCTGGAGTGGGTGGTGCGTTCGCAGCTGCCCGAAGGCTGCTGGGCGGGCGACGCGCACCTCTTTAACGTCTACGATCGCCTGGTGGCGACTCTGGCGTGCGTGGTAGCGCTGCGAACATGGAGCGTGCATCCCGATGCCGTGCGGAAAGGGTGCGCCTTCATCCGGCAGCATATGCACCACGTGGATTCCGAGAACCACATCCACAGAACCGTGGGGTTCGAGATGGTGTTCCGGCTATGCTGGAGCGGGCGAGCGCGCTGGAGCTGGATCTGCCGTACGACGCGCCCGCAACCAGCACCCTTCTGCGGGAGCGGAGCGCAAGCTGAAGCAGATTCCGGTGGAGTTGGTGCAGTCGCAGCCCACGACGCTGCTGGCGTCGCTGGAAGGGATGGACGCCCTGAAGGGCTTCGACTGGGACAAGATCCGGAGGCTGCAGTCGCCGGCGGGCCACATGCTCACCTCTCCGGCCTCCACCGCCTGCTTGTACATGCACACCGGGGACAGCAAGGCGCTGCAGTACCTCACCCTGCTGGTGGAGACGACGGGGGGTGTTATCCCCAACCACTCGCCTGTCGACATCTTCGAGCGGCTGTGGATCGTGGACAGGCTGCAGCGCTTGGGTATCGCGCGCTACTTCAAGCCCGAGATCAAGGACATCCTGGACTTCGCCTTCCAGCGGTGGACGGAACGGGGCCTGAGCTGGGCCACCGATTGCAATGTCACCGACCTGGACGACACCAGCATGGGATTTCGCTTGCTGCGCCAGCACGGCTATCCTGTCTCTGCAGGTGCCCTCTGTACATTCACGCATGTATCTTGACTTGCATCCTTGGGCTTGTTCCCGCTTATCGCACTTGTGGTGACACTGTATGCCTACTACTCATGTGATGCAGAGGTGTTCAAGGGTTTCTGCAAGGGAGACCACTTCTCGTGCTGGGTCGACCACGGGTGCGACCTGGACACCGACGTCACCCCCATGTTCAATCTGCACCGCGCGTCCGAGATGCGCTTCCCACACGAGGACTTGCTGGACAAGGCCTGGGAGTACACGCGCTTTCATCTGGGAGAAACAGCGACAGCCGCAGCTGTCGGACAGGTGGGTTGTGTCCAAAGATCTCCGAGGAGAGCTGGAGTACGCTTTGAGCTGCCCTGGTACGCCAGTATGCCTCGCTTTGAGACCAGGGCTTATATCGACCACTACGGCCCTGGCGACGTGTGGATCGCCAAGAGCCTCTACAGGTGAGTACCTTCCGTCTCACATCGCTTTCACGCATTGGCGAGCTCCTGACAGCTGAGAAATCAATTGGGCATCCATGTAACTGCATCCATCTCTTTCCAAATTGTACAGGATGTATGGCGTCTGCAATTCAACATTCCTATCCCTTGCAAAAGCAGACTTCAACAAATTGCAAACCATGTACCGCGCGGAGCTGGGCATTGAAGGAGTACGTGCAGTTCAAGTTTCCCATCATCCGATCCTCACTAATAGCCACAATGTCTGAAGAGGAAAGACTTAAGCTTGCCTATTAACTTCGCTTCCAATTCGCTCTGTGCACCCGTAGATGGGTATCAGAATGTCGCTTCGACCGTCTCCCATTTGCTCGCCACGACAGGGTGATTCCAGGCTTCCCGTGCGCGGCTGCCACCTCCTTCGAGCCGGAGATGTCTGCGGTGCGCAGGGCTAGGACCCAACTCATGCTCCTGGCCACCATACTCGACGATTACACCACCCTGTCAGGAGTTCCCCAGGACGAGCTCGACCGTTTCCAGGCTGCCACGAAAAGGTACCGTTGCTAGCCGGTCATCCACTCGTAGCCATGCCACTGTCACTCGCCGACCGGACCGGCTGTCCTTCTCACTGCCTGCAATTGCTTGCTTCAACACATCTGTGTCCTTCTGCAGCTGGGACCCGTCCATGATCGACCACACCAACCACAGGCAGCGCATCGTTTTCATGGGCATCTTCGACACCATCGTCGAGATAGCCGACAAAGCATCCAAGGAGCAGGGCCGCGATGTCAGCAGGCATGTAATCGCATCGGTGAGTGACTTCTCTCTGGGGCTCTACTGTCCGCATCCCTAACAGCCTAGTGCATCCTCACTTGCTTGTTCAAGCATTGGCTCACCTACCCCCACGCGCAGTGGCAACGCTACGCCGAATGCGTGAGCATCCGAGCCAAGTGGAAGCGGAAGACATCATTCCCACCTGGAACCAATTCATCCCAGTCGGCGCAATCTGCATCAGCGCGGAGCTCTGCAGTTTGGGACCTGGCTTCTTGATACCCGGTGTGGGGTGAGCGAGGAGGCCATCAACTCGGAATACTACGACCTCCACATGAAAGTCTCCATGGTAGCGCGCCTCTTGAACGACCTCAGATCGTACCAGGTACGCTAATATGTAGTGAAGGTGAGATTGCACATGTCTGCATACATCACACAGCATACATGCATATGACCCGTCCCATGTCCAATCCTGGAATTGCCACAGAAGGGGATATCGAAGTGAACAGTATGGTTGTTCATATGAGAGAGTACCCGGAGAAGAGCGAGGAGGAAGCGGACCACGACATCCGAGCTATAGTGGAATCCAACATGAAACAGCTGGTGCAGCATGTCTTCACTCCATCGGCCGTGCCCACACCCTGCAAACACGTCTTTTTGCACAATGCCATTGTCGCATATTACCTCTACGCAGACAACGACGGCTGGACCTCCCTCAGCCAAGATGCAGCACCACTTTAACCAGCTTCTTTTCAACCGTGTGATTTGATGTACTTCAGCCACCTCTATCAACTTCACTGCAGAAGTCGTTACCACAAGTAGTAACCTAAGAAACCTGTGTACATTTTGGAAATCTCACAGTTCAGCAAGTGTGCGCGTGCAAACCCTTTCCCTGCCAACCTCTTTTTCTGCAGACGGGAACCATATTCCATGTGTAGCGTCCCACGCTACCTGCCCTGTACACCTGCACAAGTTCCTCCGCCACACGTGGCAAGCCACCATGTACCGACTCAGCGAGGATTTTCAACAGGCCTGACAAGGCCTGCATTTGCTCGTCCACCAAGCCTTCCATCTCCTGCATATCATAGAGGTTCCCTTTGAATGCCCGATTTTTGCAGCCAGGGTGTGCCGGACATCTGGTACCCTGTCAGGCACAGCCTGCGAGTAATATATGTCACAAAAGTTTATCTGCAGTCGGGAACCATATCCCATGTGTAGCGTCCCAAGGTACCTGCTCTGTACACCTGCACAAGCTCCTGCGCCACACGTGGCGAGCCACCATCTACCAACGCAGCGAGCATTTTCAACAGGCCTGACAAGGCCTTCATTTGGTCGTCCACCAAGCCTTCCATCTCCTGCATATCTTTGAGGTTCCCGTTGAATGACCGATATGTTGCAGCCAGGGTGTGCCGGACATCTGATACCCTGTCAGGCACAGACTTCGAGTATATATATGACACAATGTTATAATAGGGGAATGCACAAAAGTTTCCATCTCCCCCACACCTCCTACCTCTGGACCATTAGGTTGCTCAGCATTACCATGCAGCTTCCAGCTCGAGTAGACATCACGCGCATTATTCAGTAACGAGAGCGAGTACCTTGCAATCCGCTCATCTCCTACCACGGACTCTTTTGTGGCTCCTAAAGAGCAGGCAGCAACATCAGCCAACAGAGTTTCAAGTGTTTCTAACAAAAGCACCGGGCCTGTAGGTGGTGGGAGGAGACTCAGTCAATGACAGCTTCAACCTTGTCTCAACATCACGGATCTTTTGTACCAGCAATCCAGGTGTGTCAAGCGCATAGATGCTTGGATGTCTACCAACTTGGCACGACGCATGTTACCCACCTATGTCAATTGCCGCAGCAAAGGCTATCACCACTCGCCTCAGCCGGGACAAGCACTCCATCTTTGCCTACTGACGACCCGCAAGATGACTCACTGGATACCCAAGGTGTTGCACGGCTTCCGATGCGTAGACATAATCTCCAACTTGAACTTGCGCACCTTGGGTTTCCATGTCCCTCCTCGTGTGTAAGCATAGCGCGATTGATCCACATGTTGCGCTATGGCAAGGTTCTCCATTGCCATGGGCATGATCCGTTTGAAAAGCTACGCCGCCTTTCCGGTCTCGTAGGCAATCATCCGCATTGCGCCAATCCACGGTGCTTGTAGCCTTGCTTGCCTCACGTTTGGCAAAATGGTTGTCGCCCATACAACAAGTAGTATGGTGAAAAATTGCTCAAGGTTGCTTGATTGCTCACCACTGCCCTAGCACTAGGTATGGCATCCCTTCATCCCATGTCTTGGTCATTTGTGAGACAATATTTGCGCAAGGCCGCTTGAAGGTGCACCAAGCGCTCAAGAAGTCCATCGGCTTGAGGATGATCTCTCGGCGTCGTCGATGATCAATCAAGCTCTGTCAAGCAAGTCTTGAAATTCCCCGAATTCTTTGCCTGTCGGTGAGAACCTCGCACATGCTCCATATCGACTAAGAACGGAAGCCAAGAACGCCTTCTGGTAAGCCGAGAGTCACGCTTGGGTAAGATGGCAACCTCGCACCACTTGCTGAAATGCTCCACCATTAGCATGACATGCTTGTTTCCGATCTGGCGTCTCGGCATGTCCGGCATGAGATCCACACTCCACAGAAGAGTCCTCGGATCGGCGGTGAAGCACAACATCATTGGTTGTGAACCTTGCCTTCACTCGATCGCACACTCTACATTGCGACCGCCTTTCCACATCTCCATACATCCTTGCCCAGAAGTGTGTGGGCCTGAGCATGATGTAGGTGCGCTTAGCACCAAAATGCCCTAAGCTTTCATGCACCTAGGTGATGAGTCTCACCCGGTCCTCCGGCTTGGGTACAATTCTATCTCCCACAGAATCACGGACATACATTATGTCCTCCTTCCAATAGTACCGAGCCACCTTCTCACGTAGCTTGGCCTGCTTCTGAGATGAAAGCCCTTGTGGCAATTCCCCAGACCTTAGGAAGGTCACCGCTATTGCATGCGCCCAGATGTCCCTGACGCACTCTACATACAAAGCGATGAGTGGAGGGCATCTTGACATCCTCATGCGGCATGGCCAACATGGTATCTGGACTACTCTCCCCCGGTTGCTCGTCATCGAATCTTGCAGCCCTGTAGTGTCTTCGTTCACGAGGTAGAGGATTCCTTGACAACCCATCAAGATTAGAGTGAACTCTACACTCGGTGTTCGATGACAAAGTCATACTCACGGAGAATGAGAGCCCACCTCGCCGCCTTTCGTACGCTCACATCAACCAATGCAAGGGTTGATGGTGGTGATTAGTCGAAATTGATGTCCAAACAAATGCAGACGAAAGTGTCCGACCCACACCGCAAGACATTCTCCTTCATAGGCGAGTAGTTGGACTCACTTTGGTTGTTGCTCCGTGGCATAGGCAATGACATGTTCCTCTTCCTTGTCATTGATCTGCGCCAAGGCGCCTATCGTACTTGCTCCAATCAAAGTACGAACGGCCATCAAGTTTGGATGACCAAGAATTGGCGAGCTCATGAGTCTACCCTTCAACTCCATGAAAGCGACTCCTCCTCTTGAGTCCAACGCCAAGTCACCAACTTCTTCAACAAGTCATTCAATGGCGCAATCCGCTCATCCATGGAATGAACTTCTAGTAACCGCCAAACCCAAGAATGCCCTCAACTTCGAGATGTCGTTTGGCACAGGAATGCGCGATTGCCTCCACCTTGGTGGCATGCGGCGAGATCCGTCGGCGTGATCCAATGACCCAAGTACAACACCTTATCCTCTCCAAATCGACACTTCTGGATGGGCCTTCAACCCACAAGCCCCAGCAAAGACCGTCAAGATGTTGTAGATGCTCCTCAAAGGTATTCTTGAAGATGATGACGTCATCAATGTAGCACTTGGCGAAATGCAAGTCCTTGAGCTCATTGTCCATGTACCTTTGGAACTGCGTTGGCGATGTCTTCAACCCAAATGGCATGTAATTCCACTCGTACAAGCAATCTCTACCCCAGAACGCCGTTTTCTTCTTGTCTTCTTCGGCGATCTCTACTTGGTGAAACCCTAGCCTCAAGTCCAATGTTGAGAAGAACTTGGCAGACCCAATGGTGTCGAAGATCTCTTCAGCCGTCGGCATGGAATAGTGGTCATGTGAGATTCGCTCGTTCAACGGCCGATAGCACTACTACAAAACGGGGCAGAATATGAGGGTGGCCTTATGTCGGCATCATTAGCGCGTAGTCCGTTTATGGGGCCGAATGGGGTAACCACTGGATGTGTCCACGCAGCGAGGTGGTTGCGAGCAGTAATGTCGGACATGTCGTCATTACGTGCAAGGAAAAGCGGGGTCATGACCTCGCCATCCGTGATAGATTGGCGTGTCCGCTCGTCTTTCGGGGGTGTGCACTTGGGGCTGGCACGCTTTGCCGTTCAAGGTTTGGTTTGTCTACGCACCCGATTCGTCCGTCAATCTTCCAGCGACATGGAACAACAAGCCTTCGCCACGCGAACTTTGCAAGGGTTTGTTCATCGGGATCATCCGAGGAAGTGCTAAAGCCGCTTCAACGCAACATGCTTGCCCTCTCCCCTCCACAGAGCTATCGCGCATCATGGCCGGTATTGGTGAAGCGAGCCGCCATCATCATGGTGCCGCTTTGAGAAGACATGGGAGTGGGCGTCCCGTCACGCGGCTTCTCGAGCGTTTCCCTTAGTTCATGGCTAAGGTTAAATCATATGCAAACCACGTGTCATGTGCTGGGATAAATCATATGCAAACCGGCATTGACATTCGATAACCACTTCGCACGGCGTATCGCCTGGCGGGTTGGAGGCTTTCGAATCGGGATGGATGCACTTTGCGTGAGCAGGCGGCCTGGCCGGCAGTTCCCTTTATATCCCAGTATGGTTCGTATAGAAGCGTTTTGGCATGGCCCGTCCCCAGTCTTCCACTGTCCGACTTGTCCTTTGAGGCCGGCTGATCATGCCATATTCCGGCAGTTTGCACTTGGATAAAGTCCGGGACACACGGGCCCATGCGTCGAATCTTTATGACAGGCGTCGTGAAAAACACAAAGGTAGCCTATGGCCGCACAATCTTCAAACAACATGCCAGCAAAAAGCACATAGCAAGCAATCCAAGTCACAAAAATTGCTATGCCTTTGCTACGTGATTAGAGCGGGCGGCTCGGGCGTCACGGCCGAAGCAGTCGAGGCCGTTGTGAGACCGTTCTGGGCGTGCGCCCGGCGTTCGTTCCACAGCGTAAGGCGGCGGTAGGGGCGAGCAACGCTGCCACTCGACCGAGGCGGGGCGGGAGTCTGCATCTTTAAATTGTTGCCTTGTGCACCCAAGCTAGAAGTCTTTTTCTCTCTCTTTCGAGTTTTCACTTCGCACTTGAGTTTTACCTTCGCGAGTTTTCACTTTCACGGTTTCGTTTGTCTTTCGATTTTGGCATTTCTTTTTCTAACTTTCTTGCAGGCGTTGAAGGGTATACAGCGATTTGGATCCTCTGTCTTGAGTAATACTTCTTTCTTTGTTCATTATACGGTCCAGATAGAAAGTTAATCATTTGAAAATTTCGTCAAGCGGGAATATTTCGAGCAATGGTAAATGTCAAATATAGATATATAATTTCACCACTGTAAATATGATATACTAACCTCAAATAGTGCAAACAACTCCTTTTGATTCTTGATAACTACAAACAAAAAAGAGTTAATATTTTACCTCCATTTCAAGTCGAAGAAGATCTTGCTCGGTAAATACCTTTCTCACTAATGTGAGGCAATGGCTGTGAAGATTTCCCACACTACGGAAATGTGATTGGGCGTTACGCAAAGAAGTATCAACCTTAGAATTTGCATATTTGGTAAATACGAATATCAATATTTTCCTTGTTTAAATACAGAAATTGTTACGGAACTAACCTTTTGAATGTTTTTTGTAGTTTATGGATCTTCCATCAGAGTTAACAAGTCTGTGGTTTTTAGCTCCTTATTTTCAATGGCGGCTGATATTTCTACATTATCAAAACACAAAATATTTCATTAGGACTACATCAACTGATTCAAATAAACTATTAAAAACAATACAAACCGATAACACTTACTTTTCTGGATCTCCATGTCTTTGCTCTAGGGTTCTTTGTCGACCCATCTTCTTGCTGATTGGTCAGGCTGGATCTATTGAGGCTATGTTCCCAAATTTTTCCTTGATGGTCCATACGCTGGCATTATCTTCTGACTCACCTATTTTCCTCTTTTTGTCCTTTGGGAAAACAGTAATTAATTAGTAAAATACTAGTTACAAATATATTTAATTATTTACAAATATACAATAGCAATTACCTGATGTGAGATGGCTGTGTTGTTGATTTTATCATCCATTTCTTCTATTTTTTCCTTAATTTCCTTAGCTGCAGCTACTTGTTCAGCAGCACTCTGTAAACAAATATATTAGTACTTCCTAATGTAAACAAATACATATATTACGAAATGTTTGTTGTTTACCTCCAAAATTGACTGAACTGTGATCTGATGTCCATTGAATCTTCGGACCAGAGTCATTGTTTCCAACTCTAATTGAGCACTTGATCGGAGATTCTTCTTAATATCCTGTAACCATATACAACCATTGTAAGTTGCTGATACCTATATTTTTGTTCTATAGTTCTAGAGAAGGTTGCGGAATCAAGTATTTACCTTTTAATTTTTCCAATTGAGCAGGCATCTGGCAAAGGAGCTGCAAGTCCTTTTTGTCCATTGATGTGAACATAGTGTGCTCTGTGAGTACTGTATCAAATATATCCAATTAGAAATGTTGACAGGAAAGTCAATTCAGATAATTGCAATGTACTACCTTTCTCAACTATTTTTCGTATCTCAATGAGAGGGATTTCGAACTTCAGCCTGTCATCATATCCTGGATCCCCATGGGTGGGAACATGATTGTTCGATCGCCAGTTAGGATTTGTTGGCTCTCTACTATTGTGATCGCTCTCTGGAGAAAAAATCATTTTAGCCATGGATTTATCAACCTAAAAATGGATTTAGCGGCTGTAGGCAGAAATCATGATTACCTTCTTGGATTTCGACCATTTCATCGTTGCTCTCATTCTCGGATACCATTCTGAAATAAAAACATCGGTCAGGTCAACGCACACAAACAATGCTCATGCTTCAACTTTTGAAACATCTACGGAGTGCCTGCAACATGCTCGATGCTGCTGCTAAAGCATGCTAAGGAGCCCTTTGCAAAGCCACGCATGTGGGACTTCGTGCGGGAGGGCGCATGCTATCACCACGGGATCTCACCATGTGGTGATATTACGTGATGATCTCCATAAGATGGCATGCTTTTGCCACAGAATGTTGTGGCAGCGTTATGCGATTTACTGCGTGCGCGAGTTCTTTGTTGCGTCTTTGCGCTGCGGTTTGCGCATCCTTCAGCTATGCTTTGAATCATGCGATTATGCGTACCTTGATTATGCGCATCTTTGTGTGCATGCCACATTGTTACTTCTACAGAGCAGGGAAAACAAATTGATACCAACCTTTCAGTATAAGCGATTGATTTCCTACACAAAAAACGGAAAATGATAGGCGCGACCACTTGATGTGTTCTCTTGTTGATGCAGTAGGCGTGGCGCCTTACTCGAAGATTCTTTTGCTATCTACACACGGAGTGATTAGTTTGTTAGGAACTCTGATCACAACATGTGGCGTTCTTTGACGACGTGCGACTCTAAGTAAATTCAAAACCTGAGGACTGATCTTAATCTGGAGCTTTTGATACTGGAATCTTACCTTGAAGACAGATGAAAGCAGGCTGGTACATGAGGCGTATGTGTGCGGTGGCAGCATAAGCGCTCATGACAAGGGCCATGTGCCATGCTAATCAAGGCGAAATTGCACTCACAACCACAGTTAAGATAAGCGTATTACTGGGCTAACAAAGCAGCGGTCTTAAAGGACAAAATGGGAGCGTCCTTGTCTGTCCGAGGCCACGAACCGTCATCCCTTTACCAAAGCTCACGGAAAAACCCTTGGGATCCGTGTGGCTACCAATCGAACAAACATCACAATCCGATTTTCTCGTGACCTATGCCCCTTTTATCTACCTCGCGCGGCGTTCTTGCTGAATCGCGGGCGCCGCGCCGGGCGCCGTGGCGCAATCCGAAATCGTGCCATTGCCATTGCCCGGTCGTTTGGGCAATAATGCGCCGTGACTCACCGGTCGATTCGTTCCCTTGATGCCCGTGTCTTCACACCGGTCACACATACACATATCGCACGCACATACATGCTCACGGAACACATACCATGCCGACCATGCGCATGGTGCACACATTAACCCGGACATCGTAGGCACCAGTGTCGCGGTAGTCGGCGGTGGCATAGCGCTCATGACAAGGGCCATGTGCCATGCTAATCAAGGCATTGCACTCACAACCACGATTAAGATAAACCGTATTACTAGGCTAACAAAGCAGCGGTCTTGAAAGCAAAATGGGAGCGTCCTTGTCTGTCCGAGCACAAACCCGTCACTATCCCTTTACCAAAGCTCACGGAAAAACCCTTGGGATCCGTGGTACTGCAATCGAACAAACATCAACAATCCGGTTTTCTCGTGACCTATGCCCCTTTTATCTACCTCGCGCGTTCTTGCTTTGAATCGCGGGCGCCGCATCGTGCGCTCAATCCGAAATCGTGCCATATTGCCCGGCTGCCGGTCGTTTGGGCAATAATGCGCCGTGACTCCACGATCGATTCGTTCCCTTGATGCCCTGTCTTCACACACCATTCACCACATATCGCACATGACATACATGCTCACGGAACATACCATGCCGACCATGCGCATGGTGCACATACACATTAACCCGGACATCTAGGCGCACCACGCCGTGTCGCGGCGGTAGCGGTGGCAACATAGCGCTCATGACAAGGGCCATGTGCCATGCTAATCAAGACGAAATTGCACTCACAACCACGATTAAGATAAACCGTATTACTAGGCTAACAAAGCGGCGGTCGGCCCCTTGCCAAAGGCGGTCACGGTATTCTGCGAGGCGGCACTTTGGCATTCAAATCCATAGAACCTACGATAAAACCTTGAAACATGCTATCGCGTAATTGGGGTTGAAGGTCGCTCATGCTCTGCGACCCATGGCCAACAAAGCGGCCACCGCCTTTCTTGAGATCAAAATACTCGTCCACATGCTTTTCCCGATCGCTTCTCTCTAGCTCGATGGCGAGCCATCAGTTCCTCTTCTTCGTCCTTTGTCGAGCTCGTTTTACCACAGCAGACTGGTCCATTCAACCCATTCACGTAGTATTGTTTTCAATACCGGACGCATAAATCGCCAACATTGTTATTTAGCAAGTACCGGCATTGATCGGTTCATCCCATTCCGGAATCCACATGTAGACATGTAAGCAAGATAAAAGGCCCTTGGGTAGCCAATGGCATCGCCCGCTTTCTCCGATGCAAGTGGTGAGCCACACTTTCAAGCTACGCCGTCGGCGGGTTTCTCTCGTTGTTGTAAACCAATCCTTCTTGAGGCCGGTGATCAAAACACGGTGCATGAATAGGTGATGCTCCAACTGGCAGCTCCCTCGATGGTCCGGACAAATGTCATCTATTCGCCCATACGCAAGCTCAAACAAATCCACAGCGATCATATGGGAAGTTCTCGATGTTACATGTCTCATGATGAGACTCCACATATAGCAAAAGCGGAAAATGTTAAGCGCGACCACTTGATGTGTTCTACTGTTGGTACGAGGCGGGCGTGACTGCCTTACTCGAAGATTCTTTTGCTATCTACACACGGAGTGATTAGTTTGTTAGGAACTCTGATCACAACATGTGACGTTGCTGACTGACACGTGCCTGACTCTAAGTAAATTCAAAACCTGAGGACTGATCTTAATCTGGAGCTTTTGATACTGGAATCTTACCTTGAGGCAGATGACGGCGGTACATGAGGCGTATGTGTGTGGTGAGCACCAGCGCTCATGACAAGGGCCATGTGCCATGCTAATCAAGGCATTGCACTCACAACCACAGATTAAGATAAACCGTATTACTAGGCTAACAAAGCGGCGGTCCGGCGGCCAAAATGGGAGCGTCCTTGTCTGTCCGAGCACAAACCCGTCACTGTCCCTTTACCAAAGCTCACGGAAAAACCCTTGGGATCCGTGTAGCTGCCCAATCGAACAAACATCGGCAATCCGATTTTCTCGTGACCTATGCCCCTTTTATCTACCTCGCACTTTTCGGCGTTCTTGCTGAATCGCGGGCGCCCGCGGGTGGCCAATCCAATCGTGCCATATTGCGGTCGTTTGGGCAATAATGCGCCGTGACTCCAGATCGATTCGTTCCCTTGATGCCCATTGTCTTCACACATTCACACATACACCACATATCGCACGCGACATACATGCTCACGGAACACATACCATGCGACCATGCGCATGGTGCACATACACATTAACCCGGACATCAGCTACGCGCCGTGTCGCGGCGGTAGCGGTGGCGGCATAAGCGCTCATGACAAGGGCCATGTGCCATGCTAATCAAGGCGAAATTGCACTCACAACCACGATTAAGATAAACCGTATTAGGCTAACAAAGCGGCGGTCGGCGGCCCCAGCAAAGGCGGTCACGGTATTCTGGCGAGCACGCATTCAAATCCATAGAACCTACGATAAAATCTTGAAACATGCTATCGCGTAATTGGGGTTGAAGGTCGCTCATGCTCTGCAATGGGCCCGCCAACAAAGGCACCCGCCTTTCTTGAGATCAAAGTACTCGTCCACATGCTTTCCCGGCGCTTCTCTCTAGCTCGATGAGCCATCAGTTCCTCTTCTTGTCAGCGAGCTCGTTTTACCACAGCAAGACTGGTCCATTCAACCCATTCACGTAGTATTGTTTTCAATACCGGCACGCAAATCGCCAACATTGTTATTTAACAAGTACCGGCATTGATCGGTTCATCCCATTCCGGAATCACATCGTAGACATGTAATAGATAAAAGGCCCTTGGGTAGCCAATGGCATCGCCCTTTCTCCGATGCAAGTGGTGAGCCACACTTTCAAGCTAGTCGGCGGGTTTCTCTCGTTGTTGTAAACGAAATCCTTCTTGAGGCGGTGATCAAAACACGGTGCATGAATAGGTGATGCTCCAACTTTGGCAGCTCCCTCACGATGGCGGGTCCGGACAAATGTTTGTCTATTCATACCTCGCCTCAAACAAATCCACAGTGATCATACGGGAAGTTCTCGATGTTACATGTCTCATGATGAGACTCCACATATAGCAACATAGCTCGAGAATGTTTACGGCCTTTGGTTTCTGGATTGTATTTGCGGACCAAGGAACCCGCCACTTGTCCTCCCAAGGACATTCGAAATTGAGGAACACTATCTTTGCGATCTTGACAAGTTTTGCAGTGTAATCCGCCTCTGGATCCATAACAAGCCAACTATCCTCACGAAGGTAGGTGATTCTGACTTGCATAATGACTCTGGCAATAGCGTGCCTCTTGGCAATCGGTGACACCACCGCATGAGTCAATTCCCTTAGCAGCAAAGCAAGCGGACCACGCTATGCGGCAATGAATGTCGGTGCTTCGATTCACCATGGCGCCTTAACAACTCTTCACGGGAAAACTCCCACGCTCTCACGTTAGCTAGGCCTTCCTTTCGATCGTCCACGGCCTCTGATGCCGCGAGATCGCACACAAGCGGATCGGCTGTCTTGAAACACGGCAATTGCACCAATCGATGCTTGCGCCTTTTACCGCTGCTTGCTCCTTGAGATCGGTGGATCGCCTTGTTGGCGACGACAATCCCACGAGTTGTGCAATCCTCAGTTGGGCTATGACCGGCCGTCGGTGCTTCGCCGCCCCAAGACCTCTTGTCCTCCACCGTACTTGTCCCTTCACCACCAGCCACACCGTGGCGAAACCCACTTTAGACAAGGGCTGGTTCTTCAACAAATCTCACACTCTCCCTCGTGTCATACCCTTGATCACCCTTCACTCTCCACCGCAGCGCGTTTGTTGCCGGACAACGGCGGCCGGGCTTTTGTGGGTAACCCTAATTTCTTGTGGCGGGCGACTCACGGGCGGGTGACATCTTGAGCTCCCAGCTCGCGGTGCATGGAAGGCACCGATGGCAAAACCAATCTCCATCCGGAATCTCTTTGAGCGGTGGGCGCAAACAAAAGATGTGATACCCGTTACCGGGTCACAAAGGAGCATCGTTCGGGATGCGTGATGTGGCCACAAGAAGCCGAGGTAGGTCAGCTGGTGGCCTCACGCTTGTGGTTGCGTCCTTGTGTCAAGGTTGGGTAGGTGACAAGGCGCGGATGCCGCATGTGCTCTTTGCATCGGCGACCATCACATCCCTCAATTCAATTACACCTTGCTCTCCGTCCTTTTCTGGCGTAAGATTAAGCGACTGTCTGGCGTCTAAGGTCGGAATGATCGATCTTTGTAAATACGAAATCTCCACTTCAAACTTTCTTGCTTTTGGTTTCCACGAACCACCTCTTGTGAAGCATACCTAAGTTGATCCGGTCTTTGTGCTATGGCGGTTGTCCATCGCCATTGGCATTACCCGTTGGAATAACCGTTCTCTGTTGCAACTCGAAAGGCACACCTCGGGATCTGTGCCCGATTCAACGGCTTGGGTATGTGTCATACAATGTTTGGCATCACGCGTTTGACCGAACATGATGTAATATGGGCTGAAGTTACCCAAGGCCGCTGTCGCTTATCCGTAACCCAATGCCACATATGGCGGCAACTCATCCCAACAACTAGGCTCAACTTGTGCGGTTTGCGGCGAATCCTTGAAGGTTTGAACCAACGCTCCGCCAACCCGTCGACTTGTGGATGATCTCGTGATGTCACGTGATCAATCGGGCTACGGTCAAGCGGTGCGAAACTCACCTCGAATTCATTGCCACAGTGCATCAATACTTGACTCTCCCATACCTACTAAGAACACTGCAAGAAGGCTCGTCTTTGTGTCTTTGTGAGCTCACCGGAAGGAAGGCTAGCTCAACCCACTTTGAAAAGTGTTCTATCATGAGCATACGATGTCGATTGCCACCGCGTGGCAGCTCGGGCATCAAGTCTCGGACCATCGAAGAAAAGCCCCACGATAGGTAATGAGTGCGGCATGACATCTTGACTATTAAACGGCTTTACGGCATCACTGGCGCCTTGGCAACCACCTTCTCCACGTCGGCATACATACGGACCCAGTATGTGTTCTTAAGCATGTGATGCGTCCGTTTAACACCAAAGTGGCCAAGCGTTTATGCACCTTGGTCACCGGCGCTTCATCTTCCATAGGTGGAACTTCTTTGAGAATCCGTGATCGTTTACGAATACCTTCGTCATGGCTATATCTTATTTTTGTGTAGTTTCTTGGCGTAACCATGTCCGGCCCGGCCACATGCCCTTATTGCGGCGGTGCATGGCTTCTTGGTGTTTCCATATGTCTCGCCCTCCTTGACGATTGCCCTCCACCTTTCTTGACGGACATTAATGCCATGTAGCTGGGCAAACTTTGTGTGAGTCCAATCGTGCCTTGCTTATCATATCTCTTTTGTTACTGGGTTCGGTGAGCCATCGGCATTGAGATGCACCTTGCCCTTTCGATGCGATTTTGTCATTAAAGCGGTGCCCACCTAGCAAGCTTTCCGCTCGACTTCATGTTCGTCATTAGCCAATGTAGTGGTTGATGGTCTGACAATGGAAGCTCCGTCAAACAAATATACGAAATGCAACACGCCCTGCGCTAAGCATTCGCCTTCATAGGACGAATAATTTGCTTCTTATTGTTGGACCTACTTGCGTGTCGACAACCGCTCCGCCAACCCGTCAACTTGTGGATGATCTCGTGATGTCCGTGATCAATCGGGCTACGGTCAAGCGGCGAAACTCACCTCGAATTCATTGCCACAGTGCATCAATACTTGACACTCCCATACCTACTAAGAACACACCGCAAGAAGGCTCGTCTTTGTGAGCTCCTCACGGAAGGAAGGCTAGCTCAACCCACTTTGAAAAGTGTTCTATCATGAGCATACGATGTCGATTGCCCCGCTTGGTAACCGCAGTGCATCAAGTCTACGGACCATCGAAGAAAAGCCCCACGATAGGTAATGAGTGCGATGACATCTTGACTATTAAACCCGGCTTACGGCATCACAAGCGCCAGCAACCACCTTCTCCACGTCGGCATACATACGGACCCGGTATGTGTTCTTAAGCATGTGATGCGTCCGTTTAACACCAAAGTGGCCAAGCGTTTATGCACCTTGGTCACCACCGCTTCATCTTCCATGGGTGGAACTTCTTTGAGAATCCGTGATCGAATACCTTGCCGTCAGTAACTATATCGGCTTATTTTTGTGTAGTTTCTTGGCGTGACCATGTCCAGCCCACATGCCCTTATTGCGGCGGTGCATGGCTTGGTGTTTCCATATGTCTCGCCCTCCTTCACCGATTGCCCTCACCTTTCTTGACGGACATTAATGCCATGTAGTGGGCAAACTTTGTGTGTGAGTCCGTCGTGCCTTGCTTCATATCTCTTTTGTTGCACACGGGTTCGAGCCCATTGAGATGCACCTTGCACCTTTCGATGCGATTTGCACATCGTGAAAGCGGAGTGCCCACCTAGCAAGCTTTCCGCTTAACTTCATGTTCGTCATTAGCCAATGTAGTGGCTGATGGTCCGTGACAAGCTGGAAGCTCCGGCCAAACAAATATACCCTGAAATGCAACACCGCCCACACTGCTGCTAAGCATTCGCCTTCATAGGACGAATAATTTGCTTCTGCTGTATTGTTGGACCTACTTGCGTACGCGACAACCCGCTCCTTCCCCTCTTCATCTGTTTGTGCCAACACTGCTCCAATCCCGGCTGCACTCCAGTCCGTATATAAGATGAAAAGTTTGTCAAAGTTGGGCCTTCTGAGCATTGGTCTCTCCGTCAACGGTTTTTAGCTCTGCCATGCTTGTTCTGCGCATGACCCCACGCCCGTGGGCACCTTTCTTGAGCAAGTCATACTGACACTGCGGGTTCCACTCATGTTTCGATGAAGCGGCGATAGTAGTTGACAAGCCCGAAGGCCCTCAAGGTGGCAACATCTTTGGCACAGGCATAAGGTTCTTGCTGCACCTTGGCCAAGCGCACCCACAGGACAATCTTATGTCCCAAATACTCTATCTCTTTGTAGGCAAACTTGCACTTTTGGGATGTGCTTTCAAACCCGACTTGGCCAATCTCTGCGGCAGGACTTCCGGTGTTCAAGATGTTCCCCCAATGTGTTACTAAACACCAGAATATCGTCTATGTAGCACCTCACAAAGGGCAACCCTTGTAGCTCTAAGTCAGCCACCCGCTGAAAGTATATAGACGCGTTCTTCAAGCCGAACGGCATCGTTTCCCATTCCCAAAGTTGATCCTTGCCCCAAAACGCTGTCTTACACTTGTCTCCCTCTTCAATGACAATCTGGTTGAACCCAGATCGAAAGTCTAGTGTAGTGAAATACTTGGCTTGCCCTATGGCATCAAAAATTTCATCAGGAGTGGGCATGGGGTACCGCTCCATAGGTGTGACTTCGTTCAGCGATAATCCCGCACATTCGCTTGTCCTTCCATTCACCATGCTCATCCTTCTTCAGCGGCAACAAGTGGCGGCGTATTGAGAGGTTGACTTCCTAATTAGCCTCGCCAACTCCTTGCATCGCTTGTCCACAATCTCCCTCCATGGGACTCAACTTATGCCTTCGTGAAATATGGGCTCTTGGTGGTGGTGGTGATCTTGAATTTTACTTTGTCATCGCCCGGCTCATTCAGCTTACACCGGTTGTGTTGCGGCATACCCGAATCTTTTGCCGATCGACCTCCTCGTTCTTCACAAATCTACCACTCATGTGTTTCCCTTAGATCATTTTGTCCCACAGGTGGCGTTTACATGTTGCGGCGCTCATTCGCGGTGCCCTTGCTTGGTTCTCTTGGAAAACCGTCGCCTTGACAAGCACACGGCAAAAGCTATTATCCATGTCACTTGGGTGGCCATGCCTGACTAACAACCATTATGGCGATTAAGGTCAAAAGCACCACCGGTTTGCATCGATATGCTTGAATACCGTGCGTGAAGGTACACTTTGCCGAATCCCATGGCCCGTTCGTTCCTTATGGTGGGTTCCCGATTTCATTCCGTTCACATCCGGCACCATGCCATCCCCCCCGAGCATATGATTGTGCGGTCCTTACGGTGTGGGCGAGCCCTTGCGGCACCTACTCGTTGGTGGAAGGCGGTCTATCCTTCTGCGTCTTGTTGAGCGTCGCCCTTCCTCCAGAATTTCATCCACATACTTTTCCACCGGAATCGTCAGTACTTGATGCTGCCTGAGAATTTCCACTTCAGCCATGTTTGTCCAAAAGCTCCGTACTCGGTGAGCATATGACCCAGTCTGGGCTGCATCGATGATGAACTCTTCACCCAACCATCGCCTGAGCTGCTCATAGTCCCTCCGGACGTTCTCACGTTTATCAAATGCCCCACATACATTCTCCAAAATGTACCAACAGCTTGGATTGCGCAACTGCACTTCCCTTAGGATTCGGATCACCTCGGCGGCCATCTCTACACCGTTGCCATAACCGCGCCCGGCTCTGGAAAAAGTTCGACACTCCCATCCTGCGATTAGCATGTCCACAGGACACCTGATTGCCTCAAGCTGTCGTTTCCCCACCAACATGATATCCAGGGGCAATCTGCTTTGACAACCCTTGATTGCTTCGATGCTCAGCAATTCAGGATACTTCCTTTGCAACGACAATTCTTGCTTTGGCCACGCGTGTCTTCTCATCCGACTCACGCCGTGTATTTCTTTACCATAAGCCACTTTTCAACACGGCTTCCGGCCAGCTGGCGATGCCGCATAGCTCCATGAGGTGGATCCACGACGTCCGCTTGCCCTCGTACTACTTCATTGTTGATCGCAGCTCCGCCTTATTCGATGTGGCGGTCTTGCGCGTGACCCTCCGGCGTCCACTGGCCATCTGCCATGCCTTGGATTGTCCTTTCCGGACATGCTCTCTTGCCAACGCTAGTGAAAGCATGGGAGTGTTCTTGATATACATACATCCCCTTACTTGCCATTCGTCGCACTTCTTCCCTCATCGTTCTTGGGTTTCTTCCCATATCTCGCTTGTCGCGATTTACGCCACACATCTTGTGAGTGCCATCATGGCCCACGCTCATCACGTCGGCGCATGTCCGGTATCCGGCCACATCGTGAAATCTCCCTCTTGCCATCGCGGCTGTAAGCGCTCACGGGTGTAATGGGTCCACCCCCATCGCCGGACCATGAGTGGCATCGGCAAGCAACACGTCGTAGTTTACGGCATCGGACACCAAGCATCGTGCCGATGGCGGTGGAATCTTGATCGGGTTTGAGCTCAATCCGTATTGGATCGCGGGTTATGCCCATCACTGCTCCTTAGTCCTGCGGAGGTGGTGATGCGCACCTCGCATGGCTTTAGCTTACTTCCATACGGTGGCGCTGCTGCCCCGGTAACACCGGATCCGCGGTGTCCACTGCGTCAGTGCGAAACCATTAACGGTGATTTCCGGTTACGGTTGTTCACCATGGATGCCTCCTTTGCCTCGCTGTTGGTTTCGGATGCTCTCCTCGTAAACTAGCGGTCCGGGCACCACGCCTCCTTCGAGACTCCTTCCTTATCAAGCTTGCATAACTTGCTTGAAAGGTTGTGCTCTTACTCCCGGATCGCAGCTCACCATGGGTGCATCCATTGCCCGTTCAAGGAGGATTTCGCACTTGACGCCTTCTTAGCTTGCGGCGACACTCCTTCGTTCTCCTCACTCTGCACGAAGGACTTGGGCATCTTGAGTTGGTTTCTTTCCTCGACTTCTTTCTTTGAGAATTCCCCAAGCTCATGCGTCCAGCGCCCTTGGGGCCATCAATGCGTATACTTAGTGTCCGAGTCGTATTCTTGGCCAGGCGCACTTCCCTTAGATTCGGATCACCTCGGCCATCTCTACGCTGCGTTGCAACCGCCTCGGAAAAAGTGACACTCCCATCCTGCGATTAGCACGTCCACAGGACACGATTGCCTCAAGCGCCGTTTCCCCACCAACTAACATGATGTCCGGGGCAATGCTTTGACAACCCTTGATTGCTTCAACGCTCAGCAATTCAGGATACTTTCTTTGCAACGACAATTCTTGCTTTGGCCACGCGCGTGTCTTCTCATCCGACTCGGCGCGTGTATTTCTTTACCCGCAAGCCACTTTTCAACACGGCTTCCGGCCATGGCGATGCCGCATAGCTCCATGAGGTGGATCCCACGGACGTCCGCTTGTACTACTTCATTGTTGATCGCGGCTCCGCCTTATTCGATGTGGCGGTCTTTGCGCGTGACCCTCCCACGCCATCCGCCATGCCTTGGATTGTCCTTTCGAACATGCTCTTGCCAACGCTAGAGCATGGGAGTGTTCTTGATATATACATCCCTTACTTGCCTTCGTCTGCACTTCTTCCCTCATCGTTCTTGGGTTTCTTCCCATATCTCGCTCGCGCAGCCGCCATTACGCCGTGAGTGCCATCATGGCCCCACTGCTCATCACGTCGTCGCATGTCCAGCGGTATCCTGGCCACATGCGTAAAATCTCCCTCTTGCCATCGCGGCCTGTAAAACGCTACTGAGTGTAACGGGTCCACCCCCATCGCCGGACCATGAGTGGCATCCGCACCGAGCAACACGTCGTAGTTTCTGGCATCAGACACCAAGCATCGTGCCGATGGCGGTGGAATCTTGATCGGGTTTGAGCTCAATCCGATTGGATCGCGGGTTATGCCCATCACTGCTCCTTAGTCCCTGCGGAGGTGGTGATGCGCACCTCGCATGGCTTTAGCTTACTTCCATACAAAGCGCTGCACTGCTGTAACACACCGGATCCGCGCCGGTGTCAACTAACACGCATTCGGTGCGAAACCATTAACGGTGATTTCCCGGTTCTGGTTGTTCACCATCGCGATGCCTCCTTTGCCTCGCGCTGTTGGTTTCAGATGCTCTCCTCGTAAACTAGCCACCTGTGCACCACGCCTTCCGAGACTCCTTCCTTATCCAAGCTTGCATAACTTGCTTGAAAGGTTGTGCTCTTACTCCCAGATCTCGCAGGCTCACCATGGGTGCATCCATTGCCCGTTCAAGGAGGATTTCGGCACTTGACGCCTTCTTAGCTTGCGACGACACTCCTTCGTTCTCCTCACTCTGCCTGAAGGACTTGGGCATCTTGAGTTGGTTTCTTTCCTCGGACTTCTTTCTTTGAAGAATTCCCCAAGCTCAAGCCGGCCCGCCGCCTTGGGGCCATCAATGCGTATACTTAGTGTCCGAGTCGATTTTCGACGGGCGACTCACTCTAGTCGCACTCATGCCAATTGCCAACTGTTCTTGCAGCCTGTGTACTTCGCTAAGCAAGGCTTTCCGGGTGTACCCTACTGTCTGCCTAGCTTTATCGGCGACCCGCTCACCAGACGCCCTAGGCTTAAACTCGGGGTGGGCCTGCCAGCACGCTGCCTCCGTGTGTCCTGTCTTGGCACAAGCTCTGCACGCCTCCTTTTCCTTAGCTCCACCGGGTCGATATTCGCACTCGTAAGCTTTGTGCGGCCCCCTGCAGCGCAGGCACTTCACCGTTGCCTTGGTGGTGGCTGCACTGTTGACTGCGCTCTCCTTAGCGGGTGAACTCCTCTGCATAGCGTTTGCCTGCGTCGTCTCCCGAGGCATATTTCTTCCTTGAAACCGGTGCGTGTTCGAGGCAGGTTGATGCGTCCTGACCAGGTTATGTTCTTCCCAGTACGCGCTGGTCACAGCATCACCTTTCATGACCCTTTCTGCCATCTCGTAGGCTGCTCCAACTCATAATCAGCACCGTGCATCATGTGAAGGAAATTGGCAATCACTCTCCTTTACTGCCGGGCGGCTATGTATATTTGGGCGGCTTCCCGCATCGTCTTCACCCGTGTGTCCTTCACCAGTTGCCTTAGCCTCAGATAGGCGGACCTGAGAGGTTCATTGGGCTTGATGACGAACTTTGATAGTTCTTGGATCTTTTCTATGGAGGACACCGGAAACATCTCCCCAAACTTGGCAAACATTTCATCCACCAAATACGTGATTGCATCACCTTGCAGGGAGCTTGACGCCTCTTCCTCTTCGCTTCCCTTTGACGCCTTCTTGGCCCTTCTCGCCCTCGCCAAAGTACGGGCATCCTGCAAAATTTGGTCCTTACAGTCCCTGTAACAAGTCAGCGCTTCTCCTGCTAGAAAAGTGCTCATTTTTCTCAGTGCCATCTCGGGTGTGAACTCAGACTTGTATTTGAGCACCATCTCATCGATTGCCACACGAACTTCTCTTCAAAGTCGGCAAGAGACATGCTACGTCTTGCCGGTGAACACATCGTTTTCTTGGCCAGGCTCGTACTCCATTCTTGCTTATGACACTTTCTTCAAATGCGATGGGGCGAATGGGACTTTGACTCCACTCGAATCGACCTCCTAATCGGTAGGCGATGGATCTTGAATGGCGGATGAGCTTCTTGGATGGGTGTATTCTCGTTTGTCCACCGGGCGCAAGAACACCATCACCCTCTCACTCTCTTCCCTGCGAGAGACTATATGCGGCATTCCATCAAAGTGAGTGTTGGTGCCTCCTTGATCCGATCCGCTAGAGGCCGACTTGTCAATCACTTGTCCCACAATCTGCACTTGCAGTGCGGGTTCTAGTTCCGCCAAGGCGGCTAGGTGAAGAATGGACCGACCCGCATAAAACAGCATGGAATAATCTATAGCATTCTCAGCAATCTCCACCATTGACTTATCTCGAGTGGGTCACGGTTCTTCCGTCGGCGTTCCGCCTGGATGCTCCGCCGCTCTTTCACGCGCACCACTGCCAGGCTGAGCTTTGTAAAGGGATTGCTGATGTGCAAAATGGGAGTCGTCCTTGTCTAGGCACAAACCCGTCACTGTCCCTTTACCAAAGCTTCCGCACGGAAGAACCCCTTGGGATCCGTATGGCTGCTCAATCGAACAAACATCAGCAATCCGGTTTTTCTACGTGACCTATGCCCCCTTTTATCTACCTACGCACTCGGCGTTCTTGCTGAATCGCGGCGCCCGCGCCAGGCGCGGCTCAATCGAAATCGTGCCATATTGCCGCTGCGGTCGTTTGGGCAATAATGCGCCGTGACTCCACGATCGATTCGTTCCCTTGATGCCCGCCTTCACACACCATTCACACATACACCACATATCGCACATGACATACATGCTCACGAGACACATACCATGCCGACCATGCGCATGGTGCACATACGATGTTTGGACATCGTCGCACGCACCGCAGCGTGTCATGACATATGCAAGCTCAGCGTACATAAAGCGCAACCGCTATTAAGCGGCGATGCGATTCTTGCTCTGACAAGGCGATCTACACATGGCGAAAGGAAAGGAAAGGATGTCGATCGCCATTGCGGTAGTTGAAGGTTGAGGCTGGGCGTTAGGCTGCGATCCCAAGCACACCGCTTACGTCCAAGATGCAGATACCGCTTGCGTCCGGTCAAATGGCAAGTCATGCTTCTGCAACGGCCATGCCCGCGACTACTGTTGCGGAGGCATGCTTCTGTAACTACTGCATGCGTGATGCAGGCTTCTAAGAGCAGTTGAAGGAAGGACTTACGCTTGTAGGAGTTCTTGTGGTGGGACCACAGCTTCACCCTGTTGTAGCAGTGTCATTGTTGTGACCTAGGTGAAAACGGCAACGATTAATCCGATGCCATAAACGTCGGATCAAAGACAAGGCGCCGATCACTTGCTAGCTTCGGGTGATGCGCATTAGCCCGACTTTGAAGGAAACAACCAAGGTAATAAGGTCAGTTTGTCTACCTGTAGCCCTGCTAATGTGTCTGAGGACCTCTTTTGGCGCTGGAACTTGAAGGGTCTTTTTGCAGCGCTGGGTATGAGTTTCTACAGCGACATACCACTTGTGAGAAAGGCAGTTCTCAATGGCAAACTCACAGCAGCGATTATAGCTCATGCACTAGCAATGGTTGGAAACAAGAGCCCACAAGATAGCTGGGTGTGGGCGAAAGGACTTCAACAAAGTAAGGAGAGCCGACACTACCTTAGTGGGCTTGACGTCGTACCTACGAAGGACGCCAAAAAGAGACTTCTTGTTGTCTTATGGGCGGTGGCAGGAGCTAAGCGTAAGCTGGATGCCACGGGTATGAGCTGCAAAAAGAGACGTGATCAGATTGTGGCAGAGATCAGAGAGTGCAAATTGGTGTACCCACCTAGGGACTGGAATCAAGAAACTGGACTGAAAAGAAGCGCATCAAACGACTGGTACGTGTGGTGGGCAGTACCGAGATGAAGGGAACGTGGAGCCGATTGCGTCGTCAGACCTTCCCCGAGGACAGCAGCCAAACTTGGAGCAAAAGGCACTCTGTCGAACCACTGATCGTAACCCAGAGCACCGACCGCCACATCCTACGCGAGCAGCCTGGCGGCGTGTTGGGCAGAAGTGAACTAAAACCCTAGGTGTGCTGCTTAAGTACTGAAAACTGAAACTTCTAGATGGTTCGACGGTGGGCTGTGCGTGGCAGCCTGTGGTTGAACGGTAGGTTCGGGTTACGCCCCGCTGCATCGGGGTTCGGAGATTAGGTTTGGTGCGGTTAGGCTAGGTTTGGAATCAAGAACCTAGGTTTGGTTGAACAGTAGGTTCGATTCGCCCGTGCATCGAGTTGGAGATTAGGTTTGGTGCGGTTAGGCTAGGTTTGGAATCAAGAACCTAGGTTTGGTTGAACAGAGCGGCGGCGGCAGCGAATGGCGAACCTACGTAGGTTTGGAATCCGGCTCGGAATCTTAGGTTCGGTTAATTCAAATCAGCTTTGGTAGAGAGAGAACGGCGGCGCCGCCAGAGGGAGAGTGTTTAGGGTTTGCTGGCCTATATAAATGGCTTCTCCAAAGCGGAGGTCTTTTTGCATTCCGTGTTTTGGAGGCCGAGGCTCAGTGTCTGTCAAACCCCTCGAGCGTTTGTTCGATCTTTAGTTTTGGCCAAGGTCTTCCTTCTGCATTTGAAGGCCAAGGCACAGTGTCTGTGTTCGTAGGGCCATGGCCTATGCCTTGTGCATGCTTCCAGGCTTTGCTCCGAAGGCCATGAGTTGTCTAGTTCTAGTTTCGCAGGCCAAAGTGATTGGCTTCGGTCCGGTCACAGCGCATGTAGCCTTCTTTGAAGGCCAAGGTGTTCTAAACCGGGCTTCTAGGCTTTGTATAAGTTTTCGGTGTCCAAGCCGAGTCCTTCAAAGGCTAAGGCCCTTTCGATATCGTTCAAAGGCCAAGGTCTCTGTATATTGTTTGAAGGCCAAGGTGTTGGTCCGTTGGTTCTTTCGAAGGCCAAGGGTTTTGCCTCGTCCGCGTCACGGTGTCTCGCCATCGTTGTCATGGGAAACAGAGGCACCTAAGACTCTATGATTTGATACGATTAGAGCATCACAGGCATAAGCCACGATCTTTGAAATGACTAGATATCGATGGAGCATCTCGGGCATAAGCCACGATCTTTGAAGTGTGATGATGTCATGTACATGGCCCATGGATGGCCCGCACATGACATGTATGCCATGTATGCATGTGTGCCATGTATGCATACGTATGGAGATGAAGGATGACATGTGATGTATGTGGACATGTGGTGTGATGTGGACATGTGGCGGTGATGTGTCATGGCGCATGCAATCTATATGCATGGTTGTGTATGCGGCGGTGCTATGACGCATATATAGATAGCGGATTTATATTAGAAAATACATAAAATCATAAATCAAGGAAAAGGACGAATAGGCTGTTAAACACATAAAATATTATTATTTGAAGGCCAAGGAAAGTAGGATTATAAAGTGCCCACCATCGATATGGGTGGACACTTCATCGAGAACTCGGGGTTTTGCCTATATATGTAGGCACCACCATGGATTCTTGGATTGTTGATGTTTGTCTTGTTCTAATAGACAGCCATACTTCGTCCCTCGTGTCTTTGTCTCCTAGAGGTTCTTGTGGTTCGTTGCACCAGTTGGGAGAATTTTCCATCTTGATTTCACCACATCAACAATCCTCTTGTTGGGGACTAAGATCTGATCTTGGAGGAGGCGTGGCCGGAGATTGGAGGAAGAGGCGGAAGTCGTCCACCATCCAACCCAGGCAGTGCGATCCGAGAAGGTTGAGTGTTGCGAGGCGGCACTAAGAGATAGATAGATGTTTTTCGATGGACAGAATTCTGCCATTGATTATACACAGCTTAGGTGTGGTAGTCTCACGATTCGAGTTAGCGAATTATGCGGAGAAGAGCCTGCATACGTCTGGAGCCGTTTGTGGATAGAGGCAGTGGATGTACTTTTCTGGCTAGCTGGTTGGGCTAACGGTGGAAACAATTTGCCCTTTGACAACATCCGCAAAGTCGTGCATAGGAGAAGTAACCATTGATGGTGTTCACGAGATCGGGGTGGGTGGCGAAAGGACACCGCGCTGCCTTCACGGAGAAGTGCACGACGCCTACTACTCGCCATTCAAGAGGACAGGAACAATACGAGACAACGCCATACAAGGAGACAACACGATTGGAGCGGAGAGTCTGCAAGAATGGAGCTTGAGTTCACACCAAGTAAGAACGATGTCTTCACAGAAAACATGGAAGCATGTCTCTTGCGATTTCGAGGAGAAGTTTCGTTGGGCAATGGCGGAAAACAAGATGAAATACAAGGACGAGTTCACTCGGAGGATGGCGTTCATGAAGATGTCATCCTACCTTGCGGTGAGGCTCTAATGTATTACGAGATGAGAAGGTGATCCCAAGGTGGCCGAGAGAAGAGAAGGCAAGGCAAGAAGAGGGCTGGTTCGACCGCACTTCATCGACGAGGACAAGCTCGAGCATCCGTGGACTTGATGTTCGCCAAGTTAACCACCATGTTTCCTGCTACCGTGAAAAGATCCGAGGCTCGAGGTTTTCTTCAGCCTAACGAGACATTGCGTGCATCTTACCTCAGTTGAAGGTTACGGTGGAAGACACGGATGTCAAGGCGATGAGGGAGGCTGAGATCTTCATGGCGCATTGCCTGCATAGAAGGAAGGTGATGGACTCACGCATGGAGCGATGGGAGAGAGATATCGGTTGATAGACGCCCTCAAATTCTTGAGAAGGTGCTCAAAGGAGATGCGAAGCCGCTTACTTGGAGGATCACGAGTCGTGAAGGGCCCTTCGCAAAGACGGGTCCGGAGGACACGGAATTCGAGTTTGTTCCAAGGTACCAAGACGGAGCAAGCACGATCCTCGGGACATGGCAAGACCACATGTGCCGAAGGAGAGGCTAACAATGCAGTCAAGCGGTGTGAAGTGTGGCGAGCATCGATGCGGAGCGCATATGCTCAATGCGACTACAAGCCAGGTGGTCCGAAGGGCAAGGAAGCCTGTAAGTCTTGTGGCAGATGGGGTCATATGGAAGCAGCGTGTTGGGAAGCTCATCCAGAGCTGAAGCCCAAGCTTGCATCAGCCGAGAAGGAGAAGGGCAAGGGCCCAAGCAGAGGATTTTGTTCTCTGACTCCGATGATGATGAGGCGTTTGGCATGATGGCGGTGCGCAAGAAAAAGAAAAAGGCTGTTGCTGACTTTGGTGAAGGCGTCACTGCGAAGGGAGTGCGAACGAATCGACCAAGATGCCGAGAGTTTCCGCAGTCGAGAAAACTCCACGGCTACGTATGGTGTCAAGATCGGTCGAGACGTTGAGGCGTTGCCGACAAGGCCATGGAGGTGCTGCAGAAGTCTTGTGGATCGTACAGGAGTCAACATGGCAAAACAGTGAAGGGCAACAACTTCAAAAACATCATGCGAGAATGGCTGAGAAAGGAGCTTGAATCCGGGATCTCTTCCTAGTATGGCGGTTGTGTGGCGAGCATCCGATGCGGAGGAGCGAGGTGAAGGAGGTGTTGCCATGATTGATTGATAACACGGACGGCACGTGACCTTTGATGGCTATGCTCCAAAGAACGCATTGTAGACACGAGCGGATCCGATCTTCTTGGGAGCACGGTGCAAAAGGCACTAAAGTCACGGACACAAGCTCGCCCGAGCGTGAACATCACCACCGCAGTACCAAGGCAGTCGGGAATGACGAGGAGGCCCGTGAAGATTGAATTGAAGCTGGCACGAAGGATGCCAAGATCGTTGAAGTGAGATGTTTGGTCAAGGCAAAGACATATGATGTCTTGCCGGGGTCGGACGGAACTCACCGTCCCCGCCATGGGGTTGATCCCTTGCACTGAAGCTTTCTGCACTATTCTCGTGGAGAGGAGATTTCACGCATGTTGCACGAATTCTAAGGATGAATAGGAGTGGTGGCAAGAGCGGACGAGGATGACGGCGCCATGATTGCCCAGTGCTCAGTGAGCATCGACATGAGATGTGGGAGGAAACGCAGAGTTATCCTCTCGGAGATGCCGGGCCAAGAGAGCGTAAGGGTGTGCTTAAGGTTGTGCCGTAATATTTGGATCAAGCGAGGGTTCGAGAGAACCGGTGAAGGAAGGAGGATCGACCGTGGAATCTCACGGACACATGTCCCGAGAGGTCGATCCGGTATGAGGCCTCGCCAAGTCGGAGATCGACGATCGACGATGCTCTAGTACGATGGAAGGTGGGTCAAGGCATCCATTTGTTGGAGCTCGCCGGAATCGCAGCGGGCCCGGAAGCGTTGCAGCGAAGGCCAAGATCAATATACTGCGTGGAAAAGGATGAGAAGATTCGAGCCGCTAGGGTCGAATCTCGTGTTCGCAAGCGATCCAACACTCATCGAGCGAGGAAGCGCTCGAGGTCCAGAGCTGCCCACGACGTGAACTGGTTGGGAAGCGGCTAGAAGCCTTGTCAAGCCCGGTGGATATGCCGATCGCGGGATGGGAATGCAAGACATTTTCGACGCAGTGAGGCAAAGGTGAAGGCGTTTTGTTGGCGAGCTCGCATTTAATCACGCGAGAAGTCCAGATTGCGAATCCACAATGTTGGTACATTTGGAGAATGTGTGCGACCATGGACAAGCGTCCGTTAGGGCCACATGAAGAGATTCGGCGTGGTTCGGCAATGAGTTGATCATGGGCGCGCGTACGGCTCATATGCAGCCGGCTTAGCGATTCTTGGACAAATGTGGCTGGACCGGAGGTGCCTGACAGAATTTGACAACTCAAGCGGAAGGTTGTGGATGATATCCTAGAGTTGGGAAGGTGCTCACAACAGTGAAGAGGATGGACAAGTTGCCATTTACCACCGTGAATCGAGTAGGGGAAGCCGGAAGGCGTAAAGTGGCCTCTGCCCGGGCCTCGGCCTTATTGGTTTTCGGGGGTTGAAGGTAGATTCTAGAGAATTGATCTTTTGGTCATTTTTACTCAATATAGTAAATTTCATTACAATCGAGTAAAAACCATGCCATATGGGGTAAAAAGAATCCACCTCCAATGTTACAAACAGAGCAGTAGGGTAAAAAAATGACCACCAAGTGAACATCAGGTACTCTAGTGGAAGCTCTTTCTAGAAATCCCACCAAAATCGCTAATCTGGCAAAAACATTTTCTGTTAAGTAATATTCATGCGGATCCAGGATTCATGCACTTACAACAAAGCTTTCCAAACAACCTCCCAGTAGTCCGTTACGTCTTCCAACGTAAGGCACTTCCTGAAACGGTAAGACCGAGAATCAAACTATGCACAAACACGAAAGCAAGACCGAGAATCAAACTATGCACAACGGATAACAACACGAACAATGCATTTGTAACACAAAAGCAAGGTCAAAAATTTAAAAGCGTTAAGCGCACTGGCGTCTCCCAATGCATCACGTCACCACATACGGCGCTTCACGAGCGAACAAGGCGGCGTTAGACTACAAAAAGTAGGCATCGAGAGAACACCATGCACGGTGAAACAAAAGCGAGAGAAAGTCACGAGACAACACATAGTCACGAGACAACGAACATATCTTGAGCACGAGGTAAACAAACCATGCGATCGCAAACTCGGGCGTCAATGGACTTCTTGCAACAAAACTAAGCCGAACTGAACACACTAACCGCGGCATAGAGCATGAAGCGAGCGACATATATAAAAAGCGGCAGCAAAGGACCGAGACAACCGCGACAAGCAAGCGTGGCGGAAGTCTGGCCTGAGAGGGGCCGCAAGCGCCAACAACAATCGAGGCGAAAACAAGCGCGTCACAAAGCGGAGACCAGCCAAAAGACCACATCGGACAAAGTGCAAGCGGAAGCACGATCTTGGCCTTTACAAGAACACCAGATATGTCGCAAGACACATGCGGGACACTACAAAACTAGGAGGACAAGAACACATGCAGCGCAATTACAAAATGAGAAGGAACCCAAAGCGCCGCACAAAACAACACGGAAAAGACCGGCCTTCAAGCTCGGAACCTTGGCCTTGGCGAACCTATAACGTTCGAAATGAAAAGCGTTGAGCGAAATACAAAATGGCCTTTGGAAGGACCGAGATAGAAGCCAATACAAGCAAACGTGACAAGGAAATGCAGTGCCGCACACAAAGGCAACGCATCAACAACAATCAAAGGCGGTAGAAAACAAGCGCACAACACGAGAGCAGACAAAAGCGACATCAAACAAAGGTGCAAGCGTAGCGGATCTTAGCCTTTAACCTCCGAAACTTAGCCGTGGAAACCAAGCAACCTTGGCCGGGAAGAGGCGGATGGCCTCTTGGATGAAAAGCGAATCGCCACGAACAACAACTACTAAACTAGACCGGACCTTGGCCTTGGACATACCTATCCACCGCAATAAGCACGCAAACCAAGATGATCTTGGCCGGACATACCTATCCCTGCAATAAGGACACAAACCAAGATGACCTTGGCCTTCGGACGTGCAATATACGAAGAAAAACGAAGCAAACACAGGAAGACCTCGGGCTTCGGACGTTCAAAACTAAGACAAAGAACAAACCAAAAGACACAGGAACCTTGGCCCTCGGAGCGGGAAGTGGAAAAGACCTTGAAATGTGGAGAAAGCGCTTAAATAGCCTACCAAACCCTAGGGTTTCTCCCTCTGCGGCGCCGCCGTTCTCTCTCTACCAGGCCTCATTTCAATTTTCCGAACACGGATTTGCGGTGACCAAACCTAACTAAGTCCGCGATTGGTCAGCCGCCACCCTACCTTCCCAAACCTAGCCCGACTTTGCCAAACCTAAACTTGAACTACCAAACCGAAAACCAAACCTCCAACCGCCGGGGCGTAAGACGAACCTCCCGACGAATCGATTACCACACCTTCCGAAAACATCGAGAACCCTAACATTCTGCTATATAAACCCGATGGCGGGGAGTTGCGGTCTTGTCGCACGTCCCTGCCCACCGCTGTCCCCCTGCCGTCAAGCATTTGGCTCCATCTGTGACGGGACCGCGACCGCGGTGAAGTCTCTTCTCGTTTACCGTCAGGCCCAGCAACTTGTTTTCAGCGGAGAGTCTGCAGCAAGGCGGTGGACGGCTGTCCGGAAAAGTGGATTCCTAAGGGCGGTGCAGCTTACTTGGAGACGGCTGCGATCTGAAGCTACAGCGCAACTGGACAACCTGTGAAGGTGACTGCTTGTCTATGTCCGTTCTTGCTCAAATTTACAGTTCTTGCACACCCTTCCTTATCCGTTTGCTCATGGCGCCGTATATTTCAGACTGTCTGCAGGAGTTTCAAGAACTCACCTTCTCTGCCAGGTATTTTACAACCCCTGACGAGGTGCAGCAGTCCTTAAACGTGCACACCCTCCTTTGTTCTTTCCTCATGTCCCGGTTTTCTTGCACGTTAGTGGAGTATCGCGAACTCGTCTGGAGAAGGCATGCAGTAACATACAACCCATGACCACTTGCAGATATTCCGTTAAATACGGACGGTTAGGATTTTGGGCGATGCGATGGCGACAACGTCTTCTGAGACTTGAGCGATCGGTAACCAGCGATGTCACGATTCACGATCGCCAGCGAGCTCTACGGTGCGATGGGTTACATCGTTTCATCGTGGAGCTCAAGAATTACAAGAACACCAGATATGTCGCAAGACACATGCGGGACACTACAAAACTAGGAGGACAAGAACACATGCAGCGCAATTACAAAATGAGAAGGAACCCAAAGCGCCGCACAAAACAACACGGAAAAGACCGGCCTTCAAGCTCGGAACCTTGGCCTTGGCGAACAACCTTAACGTTCGAAATGCGTTGACGAAATACAAATGGCCTTTGGAAGGACCGAGATAGAAGCCAATACAAGCAAACGTGACAAGGAAGTACAGCGCCGCACACAAAGGACAGCCGCAACATCAACAACAATCAAAGGCGGTAGAAAACAAGCGCACAACACGAGAGCAGACAAAAGCGACATCAAACAAAGGTGCAAACGTAAGCAAATCTTCGCCTTTAACCTCCAGAAACTTAGCCGTGGAAACCAAGCAACCTTGGCCTTCAGGAAGAGGCAGATGGCCTACTGGATGAAAAACGAATCGCCACGAACAACAACTACTAAACTAGACCGGACCTTGGCCTTGGACATACCTATCCACCGCAATAAGCACGCAAACCAAGATGATCTTGGCCGGACATACCTATCCACCGCAATAAGCACGAAACCAAGATGATCTTGGCCTTGACGTGCAATATACGAAGAAAAGCGAAGCAAACACGGAAGACCTCGGGCGGACGTTCAAAACTAAGACAAAGAACAAACCAAAGACACGGGAACCTTGGCCCTCGGAGCGGGAAGTGGAAAAGACCTTGAAATGTGGAGAAAGCGGTTAAATAGCCTACCAAACCCTAGGGTTTCTCCCTCTGCGGTGCCACCGTTCTCTCTCTACCAGGCCTCATTTCAATTTTCCGAACCTGGATTTCCGAGCCGGTGACCAAACCTAACTAAGTCCGCGATTGGTCAGCCGCCGCCGCCCTACCTTCCCAAACCTAGCCCGACTTTGCCAAACCTAAACTTGAACTACCAAAAACCAAACCTCCAAGCCGGGAAGAGGCGAACCTCCCGGCAGATCGAGAAAGTGCCACGCACACTTAGGTGAAACATCGAGAACCTAACATTACGCTATATAAACCCGATGGCGGGAGTTGCGGTCTTGTCGCCGTCCACACCGCCCCCTACGTCAAGCATTTGGCTCCATCTGTGTGGGACCGAGCAGTGAAGTCTCTTCTACTTCGGTGCCCAAACTTGTTTTCAGTGAGTCTGCGGCAAAGGTGGAATGGAAAAGTGGATTCTAAGGCGGTGCGGCTTACTTGGAGGCAGGCTGCGATTTGAAGCTCTGACAGTATCGGACAACCTATGAAGGTGGCTTGTCTATGTCCGTTCTAGCTCAAATTCTGATTCTTGCACCCTTCCTAATCCGTTTGCTCATGGCGTATATTTCATCTTGTCTGCAGGAGTTTCAAGAACTTCGCCTTCTCTGCCGGTATTTTACAACCCCAGCGAGGTGCAATTTAAACGTGCACACCTCCTTTGTTCTTTCCTCATGTCCCGGTTTTCTTGCATGCCGTTGGAAGGCGCTCGAACTTCTCTGGCGAGAAGGATGCAGTAACATACAACCCATGACCACTTGCTTGATAGTTAAATACGGACGGTTAGGATTTTGGGCGATGCGATGGCGACAACGTCTTCTGAGACTTGAGCGATCGGTAAGCGGCGATGTCACGATTCCGATCCTGCCGGGCGGTTCTATTACGGTGCGATGGGTTACATCGTTTCATCGTGGAGCTCGGCAATTCATGATTCGGCAACATAACTTGCCGGATGGCGGAATGATGGGGGTTCTTGTTCTAACCGACCTTCATCAAGTCCGTTATCGCTTCCATGGTTGTGGGTTTTACATTAGCGGACGCGGCCTGACAGCAACCCCTGAAATGCTCCACCCTCATCAGGCGTTGAAGTGGACCACATGCGAGAGGACTTCACTAACGTCTTGTGAACTGCCATACCTCCTTCCTTGGATTCACGGCGACACGACGGCCGCGAAGCCAAGGACACAAGTAGGGTTTATGCTTCGTCGCATGCAGACGGTTCATTATGACAATGTCGGGCATGGTGCGAAGCTCTTGAGATGATTGGTAGTAGTGGCGGTGATGAGAATGTCACCGCAATATGGACGCCCGCTCCACGCATTCTCTCTCGCCCACACCCTTGGTGTCTCGGAGGTGCAAACCGATATGTTGACTGCCAGCTTCAAAGGTTAGAACTTGCGCCTGGCATTGGTTTGCAGCAGTCTGAAAACTTGTTGGGGTGGTGTGTAGATGAACTCGTCAAGTCGTGGAAGAGTGTCCAACTGCCGTATCGAGTCTCGCGGCAGTAGTCGTTGATGAACACAATCGCCAACCGTGGGAGCATGCTTGCGTCGAGGCAAGGTGCATAGGACGAATGCTACATTGGCGTTACAAGACGAGAGGCATGACACAGGAAGTCCACCATCCGGGTACATGAAGTGCTCCAAAACGTCCGGTTTGTTTGCACACTTCAAACACCAAATTATTTGCAGAATCAAGAAAATGTGTGGTTTGTACTCCTAACATCCGACTGCTCGCTGCTTTTAAAGCGGACGTGCAAGAACGGGCGTTGCATCTGACGTCAACAAACACGACTCCGATAAACGGCAAGGTGAGGCTAAACAGAAATTTAGTGTCAGATGTGTCTGCTCAAAGTCCAACAGTCTCAAGGTTTCATTTTGAAACGTCATGCAGTCGACACCCCGAATTTTCCGTTTTTACCAATGAAATGACATTTAACCCGGTTTCTTGATGCACAGTTTCTTACATTGTAATTGCCTGAAGAAATATTCGCGTTTGGACAAGATACTCGAAAAGATAAACTTTACGTGTACACTCCTTCAACCTCGGTAGAATATACCTAGGAAATATGTCACAAGTTCGTAAAACTATAAAATGTTACGGTAAAGCGGTGGAAAAGCATTTCGAACACTTTTATATGCGAAAGGTAAAATTGATAGTTGTTTACTTGAAAGAGAGAAAAGGAATTTAAGCCATTTTGCATAGGGCAACATGACTCTTAAAAGTGCGCCTGAGACCTCGGCTATCGCCTCGATGCCGCCGAGTGGGCGCGTCTCGGCCCCAGACTCGGCGCTCCCTTACGCCCGAGAGCGGCGTCGAGGCGCCTGACCTAAACGGTCTCGGCTACTTGGCCTCGGCGGATTCTGGTATGACGCCTCAGCGTCCGTTCCCCATCGTGGCCAACTCGTGAGCACACGCAATCTTATGCCTTGAACCGGGGAGGAGATGGTGTGATTACGGATTTGAAGGGAATGAGCTTGGAGCTCAATGTTGAGGAACGCGAGCAAGCGATGGGCTTTGCCAAGAAGGACACTCGGACCATGGGCATCACACATGCAAGGTGCGGGATGCTCGGACGGGCATTTGACATGCGGTCACGAGGTGGGTGGTAGCCTGCTTGGCGTTCCAACTTGCGAGCGAAGGAAGCGAAAGCCTTCCTCCAACTCTGCAGGATAAAGAGGTTCCTAAGGCGGAGGAAGATGAGCTGCGGGAGATTGACATGGCCTGGATGAGCATCCACCAAGAGTGTGAAAGAGGTTCATGTATGGCACATTGCGTAAGATGTGAGCCGGAAGATAAGCGAAAATCATCAACATGCTTGAGAAAAACAAGGGTGCTTTTGCATTCAGTTGGAAGGAGCTGGGTAGATATGAGAAGATCAAGTTCAAGGTAGTGACGACTCATGAAGAGCCCGTCTTCAGAAGGAGGCACCGCCTCAGTTCAGCAGAATGGGAGATTGTTGACAAACGCTGTCAAGAGTTGTTCGAAGCGGGGTTGATAAGAAAATCAAGCTCTCAATATGCTGCTGCGACTGTCCTACCGCTCAAGAAGGATGAGAACGGTGAATGGAAGGACAGGAGGATGTGTGGCGACTCGACCTCTAAGCGAGGTGACTCCTATGGAGCACCCCATGCCTACTCAGAGATTTTCGATGCCATAGGTAAGGCAAAGTTCTTTACACTTGGACTTCCGCTCGGGCTTCAACCAAATTGTGATTGAAGAGCGGGACAAGTGCAAGACACTTTGGAAGGACCAGCTTTGGGAGTGGGAGACAATGCCGTTTGGGCTGAAAATGCTTCATATATTTCCAAAGAATTGCGGATCTCTAGCTGCCATTTGTGCGTTGCTACATAGATGATATCCTGGTCTTGATGAGACAATCAAGAACATATGGAGCATCTAGAGATATTGCTCTGAGGCTCAAGCTCGGGTTTGAAAGCTCATCCTAAGAAATGCAAGTTTGCTTTCCAGATCAGTATCTGGGGCATGAGATAGTACCGGAGGCATCATGCCTCGGTGGCTAAGGTGCGGCCGTGATGCAAATGCCTAGACCAAAGGATGTAGCTCTTAGAGCCTTCACAGGTTTGGTGAACTATTACAGGAGGTTTATGAAGGATCGGTTCCACGTGTAAACCTCTGTATGAGCTGAAGAAAGACATTGTGGAAATGGGACCAAGACCGAGTTGGCTTGGCAAGATCTTGGGACGTTGGCGGAAGCCTATCTTGGCGGGCAATTTTGATCACCCTTTCACTCTGGCACAGCACCTGGATTGGGCGGTGTTGTCACAACATGGTGCGGATGGTGTTGAGCGAGTGATAGCTTATGCAAGCCGATCTAACAACTCACGTGAACTACTCCTCATATGAGGGAGAGTGTCTTCTGGTATGGGCGATTCGCATTTCGTGGTCTATCTGTATGGAAGGCGTTTTCAGCGGTCACAGATCACCAGCCACTTCATTGGTGATGACCAACATGAAGTTGAGTGGTAAGCTAGGTGGCGCTGCTATCTCGAGATATGGAGATCGTGCAGGCGGGCAAGGTACATCACAATGCGGATGGGCTAGCAATCCTGGAAAGTGACAAGGATGTCACAGAGCTCGGCAGATGAGGGGCACGTGGTGGTGCACCCAGCTTCATGGCACTCATGGCCGGGATAGATGATCATGAAGAAGGACATGTCTTGGCGAGTCCGGGGATGTTTGGAGACATCCTCAAGCCATCTGATTCTTGAAGGAAGGCCGCTGCACAGAATGGAGCGAGCTTGGCTAAACTCAGAAGGCGCGTGGCCAGATACTCATGGGAAGATGGTGAGTTACTGTCAGAAGGAGAACTCGTGAGGAAAGTACCAGGTCCTGAGGAAAGAGTGGGCATAGTGACCAAGGTGCACGAAACCCTTGGCCACTTTGGTGTGAAGAGGACACACCACATGCTGAAAAGTACGTATTTCTGGTCAGGGATGTATGCAGATGTCGAGAAGGTGGTGGCTAAGTGTGCTGCATGTGATGCGATCAAAGCCGTTAACACCGGGATGTGGTGTTGCACTCCCTACCGAGGGGCTATTCTTTAGATGGTCGGTTGACCTTATGCGAGCTTCCTCTCACAAAGCAAGGTAACCGACATTGCATGGTCATGATTGAGCATTTCTCTAAGTGGGTTGAAGTGGCGTTCTTACCAGAGAACTCGCATTACACCAGAGCTTTTGCGGTGTGTGCTCACCGATTTGGGAGCTGGAGGTGCTCACGGACGAGTGTGAGTTTCGGTGAATTCGGACCTTGCTGGGCAGAGTCTCATTGATCACGGGGAGGACATCGAGGATCATCCACAGCCGATGGCTGCGGAAAAGGCTAGTGCAAGACCTTCAAGGATGCACTAAGGAAATCTTGCATTCTTGTGGAGCCCAAGTGTTGGGATGAATTGCTCCCTTACATCGTGTTGGGGTGCAGGTCGGTGTGCGCTCTTGGAAGTTTCAGTCCATACTTTTTGTTATTCGGACGCAACGCAGTTGTTGCCAAATGTGGTGAAGGACACTTACTCCATCCTTTGTGGAGCAAAGATGCAAATGTGTGCTTGGCACGAGTTCAAGCAGGCAGTATTTCAAAGAATTCTTCCCATGGCTATGGACAATTTGGTGGCCCAGATCGGGACCAGTGAGGTATGCTTATACGCTGGGGCTCGTGGAAGCCCAAAGCCCGCAAGTTTGCATCCGAGATTACGTGTACTTGGCCAGGGCTGCAAGCACGTTAGATGTTACAGGAGGCTTATCGAGAGTTGTCGAGTTGGTGAGCAAGGTGTGGTTGAACTTGAAGGAAGAGATGGCGAAGGTGCAAGGAACACATGAAGCATTTGGCTCCATGCCATTTGCGATCTGGATACACGAACATGCCTCGACACGGACGCCACCAGCATTGCCACTGAGGTGTGGACTGTGGCCCGAAGAATTCATGTTGCTATGTGATGTATGCGTGGTTACCATCTGTTTTGCCTCAAACCCGGCCGGTGTTCGGAAGGAGAATGGCTATGTGAGCATGTGTGCTAAGTGTGAACGTGGCTCTTCGAAGGATGCGAGGTTGTCTTAAATTCACACACGTTGGAAGGCTGATGAGTTGTGATGCAGTGAAGAAGGACACAAGATGCTTGGGGCCAAATTCACAAACGGATCTTGCACATGCTAAGACGAGTTGTTGCGAGAAGCCGATTGCTGTGCAAGGAATTGTGAAAAGAGGAATTACGGTGTACGGAGGCAAGCAAGGGTCTAATTCCTACCGGAAACGAGACGAAATTGGGCACACATAGGCTGCGAGGAGCATCTCATTTTGGAAGAGGAACCTTTGCATGCAGTGATCGGGCGGTTGAGAATTCCTCACAGTGTTTCTAAAGGTGGTTTCATTTGTTTGGAGCTGGATAGGGAGCGCCATGGTCGCCCGTTTCACGTGCATAGGAGAAGGCGTAACCGCCCTATCACAATTACGGAAGGTGAAGCGTCGAGAGGAGTGCCACCGTCAATCAAGCGCAAGAGACGACCGCGCAAGCATCCTTTGTCGGCGAACATGGAAAGCCGGCGGAGTTTGAGGCAAGCCGATCCCAATCAAGGGGTCGGCCCGTCTTGTGACGAGAACACCACGCTCGCCTTTTCGCGAGCGGTGGAGCAAGCGCCCCACACCGAAGGCAAGCTGGAGCGCACCTCGATCCTACTCGTGCGCATGTATGTCGGCCTCGGTCTGAAAATTCGAGGTTGCACCTAGGTCGGTAGTTCTCACCTGCAGCCATGGAGGAGGTCTCGCCTGGCGAGGTGGAGATCTTGGAATCATGCCCTCCGAGTGTGCTATGACCGCCAACTCAAGCAAGGTTTGCGAGGATGGACCCCAATTTGTGGATGACGAAGATGCGGGTAAGTGGAGCATCTTCTACTCCCTTGATGACCGGGGCAGGTATTCCACACAGAGTTATGGAGCTTCACATCTTCCTCGATGTTGAGGAGCACCATGATGTAGGGTGGAGCATTATCCCACGGAACACCGGATTTGTTTGAGCTCCAGTCGGGGTCCTGGCGTTTGCCACGGACTGGACAAGCTATCTGAGAGGTGCATGGAGGAAGTTGCAGCATCACTTCCAAATGCATCAATGGTTTGATGGGATGAGGTTGCCCGGTCGTTGGGGGGAGACACATACCCTCGTCGTTTGATTTTTCTCAAAGAGTGGTTTCGAGTTTTCCACCATCTCTGCGGACGGGCATCATGTGGTAGGGTGGCCTCGGCGTTTACATTCGACCAACAAAAGTGAGGACCCCTCATGTTGATCACGTGCTTGGACTCGAGAGGAGAAGAATGCTTTCAAGGCTCGGAGGCTTGACCGCACATCTACACTTCACAGCAAGTTACCGTTTTCAATTATCCAACCGGAGAAGCTTACGTCGGGACATGGATCTTTGGAGCGGGATGGCGTGCATCTGCACCGATTCGATGCGAGCGCTTTGTGGAAGAACGGTTGTGATCTCTCGATTCAAGCGCGGTGAGATTACGATTAAGCAGGAGGCACAAGAAGACCCATCGGATGATGAGGATCTAGAAGATGACGCCATTCCTCCTCCTCGGGCGGAACCACCGGGTGTTGGACAAGCTACGTTCTCGGTGGGGACGTTGGTAAGTAGTTGTTTGTTTTCTAGGCCAGATGGTCTAAACAATTTGTGGGAAACCGGTGGCTAGGCCTCCAAGTTTCCGAGTGATTGGTCGGGTGCGCCTCTTAAGGCAAACCCAGTCTCTTTTTGTAGCCTTGCCCTTGGTCCATAGGCCAAGGACAAATTAAGGCTAGGATTGTTGCTCTGGGCGAAGGCCAAGGAGATCGCAGGCGGAGCTTAGTGACCCTAGCCTTGTGGGAGGCAGGTGCAAGTATTCACGGTCCTGGCATGCAGATGTTGCTTTCCTCAAGGCCAAGGTTGATTTCAGGAGGCCGAGGTTTCGTTTTAAAGAGTTAAGGCCCTCTGTCTTCTTGAAGTTCTTGTCCATTTTAAACTTCACGTTATTTTCATTGTTTTCTCATCTATGTTTCTTTCTTTGTTGTTTTTGTATGCGGTTTTGGTGTTGTTTTGCTACGCGGTGGTGTTCGCGCTCCGGTGTATGGGATGCGTTTTTATTCATCTGTCGGTTTAAGTGTTTTTCTACCTCACCCTTCGTGGCTTTTTGTATCGCGGCTTTTTTAATCTCGCCTTCCGATGTTGTTTTTCTTTGTCTTGTGATTCCTAAATCATAGGAATGACTACTTTGCTATGATGGTATTTGGTTTACGTTAAGATAGCTCCGTTGCTAGTTGATTTGTTCGTAGGTTGTCTTTGTTTATTTGTTTCTTTTTGATGCCGAGATGGTCTGCCGTTTTGTGAAACGACAAGCGATATCGTCTGCGTTTTGAGCCTTCATTCTATTGTTGCATCTAGTTGAAGGTTGCGTCCGCTCCATGAGTGATTCTTCGCTCTTTTTGACCTTCTTAACGGTCGCTTCGCTTGATTGTTGGAACCGACCTTTATCTCGCTCGCTTGTTGTCGTGTGGTCATGGCTTGCACGCTTGCATCTCTCGCTTGTTTTTGTCTCGTGTCTCGGCTGACCTGTGTTCTTGTTTTGTTGCCGTGGATGTGTGTGTCGCTTTAAACATGTTTTAACCTCAGACATAAGCTTGGTTCTTGCCGATTGCGCTTGTACTTTCTCTTGACTTGTTTGCCGCTGACGCCATCGCCGATTGTGTCTCTCGTTTTTGAAATCGACCAGATCCGCTTGTCTCGAGAGTTTCGGCTCGCTGTTACTTCCAAGCTAAGTTTTGTTTAGGTCTGCTTTTATGTGCGATTCTTTCACCTTCACGCTTGTTTTTCACCTTCTGTAAACGCTGCTATAACTTGTTCGTTTTGTCTGAAGTGACTTTTTGTCTCTCGCTTGATGCCGTCTGGTTCCATGGCTTGGTTTTGTTTTGCTTCACGCTTATTTTGTCTCCGCTAGTCTCGATCAGATTGCTTCGCCATCGCTTTTTGTTTTTCACGCCTTAATATGAGTTTGTGACTGTCAAAAGTTTTCGGCCCTCGTGATGTTCTTGCTTTCCTCGTGTGTTCTTACCTTCCTGCTTTTGATGCCATGTTTTCGGTCTATGTATGACATATTTCGATTTTGTTTGGTACGCCAATGAACCTTTGTAATGCCTTTATGAAGATGTCGCTTTTGAAAAATGCGCCGATTAGATTCTCTTCGTAGCTTGTATTAGTTTTCATTGTCTTTTGTCTGCTTGACGTAGAAGTAATTTCAAGATTTTCTGCTCCAAGACAGTGTTGGTAAATGTGGTGTCCGAATCATATGCCAGCTTTTCATTTGTCTTATTTTATTTATCATCCTTTGCATCACAAAGAACCGTAATGCAAAGGATGATAAATCGTTTGTCTTTTAAGCCCGCAGTTGCATTCTTGTTCTTATTTGTTTTGTTTTGCGCATAAGCTTTGTCGGGAGGAAATTTGTCATGTAACCTTGATCCGGTATGTCAACTTTTTTAGACCGATGATCGGTTTTGATATGTCCGCATATGCCTTCGCTTGTCAAGTTTGCTTTGCTACCACTTTGGTTATCTAATCCATCAAATTGTGTGTGTAGGCATTGCTGCTATCGTGTGAAGGGTTGGCCCGCCAACGCTCGACTGGTCTCGGTGAATCGATAACCTTCATTTGTCCATTGAATCTCCTAGATCGATGTTCGTAGTCAGCTTGTGCACCGGCCTAACATTTTTGTGTTGTTTTTTGATATTATTCGCAAAAGGGTCTAATTACAGCAAGATGTGGGTACTTTTGGGAAAGGAGTTTCTGCTCTCACTAACATAAAGTGGAGGGATCAATTTGACAATGTGTAGATTCAATGAATGTTCTGCCCATATCCCCACACCCCTTTCGCCTTAAATTGTTTTATAATCATCTTAGACCCTTCAACAGAAGTTCATTTGAAGTTCGAACACCACGAAGTGTTTTTTGTTGTGGTTTTGTTTGTTCTTTAGTGTCGTGTTCCTTGTCCACTCTAATGCTGTGGCTTGATGGCACCCAAAAAGGAAACCCACCGGGCCTTCGGACCGGAAAGAAGCAAGGGTCCTCGGCCAAGTCATGGCTAAGTCAGACACTAGACTGGTCAAGTCACCGCTCCACATCGCAACTCATCCACCGCAGGATGATGGTAAAGTTGATGGTTGGTGCATGTGAAGGAACATATTTAGTTCCAAAAAGGCATTCCTAACCGCCAAGGCACTTCTCATCCAAGAAGGATGCTCGACGCAAAGTTTGTGTTTGCAGAAGAGGAGAAGGGTGGACACTCGACCGTGGCATTGGTTGAAGGTCCTCTGCGAGATTACTAACTATGTCCCATTGTCCGAGAGAGAGAGTCCACAGGGGGAGAATGATTTCTTGATAACCGACGATCCCATGGTTGTGAGGCCGCCAAAGCCTGCCTAGAGTCTAGAGATTTGTGTGGTTGAACAGATGCTTCCGGGTGCTTTCCATGCCTGTGGTTCCCACTGAGTCATCCCCGATCAAGAAGTGCTCGATATGTTTGAGAGGCTAAAGTGTGTGGTCCCAAGATGACTTTGCCATGGGTATGGAGGAAATTGATGATGAAGAAATTTTCGAGAGTGGATTTGACCCTCCCCGAGGGAGCCGTGAATGATGCTTTGAGTGGTGGGGAGGATAGGTCAAAACGCGTAATAATCGTGTCAAGTCGCCTCGTGGCCTTTATGAAAGTGAGGGGTCGATGGATAGCTGCTGAGGATATTCCTTACAAGGATCTAAATCTTATTCGATACCCTTTTTCCATCAAGTTCGAATCAAGGACAACAGAGATTTTCTCCAGAAACGTAAGTTGTGATGTTTTCTTACTTGTTGATTTTGATAGTTCTGACTTTCCTTTCACATGACTGATTGCCGATCTTCACTCAGTGCTGATGTCTTTCTTCGTGGGTTTAACCGGATTTTAACAAGGAAGTGCATCCCAACCAAAGCCGCTTGGTTCGATGTTCCGGTGATCAACTGTTTCATGGAATTTTCCATGGGTCCTGTACATGGCCCATGAAAATCAGCAAGGACCTTGGGATTGTGTCATGTCGAAAAGAGGTGAAGTTGATTTCGATGATGAGCTGATCGATTCTTTCACGTAGATCATCAATGCTCATTTGGGGCTCAAAAAGGTAATATTGTTGGTTTTGGGGTGCACTTTGATTGTTCATTTATGGTCTCTTAAACCTGAGCCCTTATGCTTATCTTGTTTTGTGTGTGCATATTTTTGCATGACCAGTTTGGAGTTCGAGGTGGTGAAGAGTTACATAACCCGCTCATTAGGGACTTCTCATTTGCATCGATTCAAAGCGGACCTTTTGTTCAAGAGGTGTAGTCTTTTGTTTTACCGCTTGTTTGATGTTTTGATGTATCAGATTGAGCTCGCTCTTCATTTGCAGTATGAAGAACGGATTCAAAAATTACAAAGTGGATGAAGAATTACCAGAGTGAGCATTTCCCAAAAGGTCAAGATCTAAAAGGACGCCATCGAAACCTTTAAAGTCATATTGATCACTCTCCCAAGTGGTCTCGCAACATGACAAGAATTTGTCAATTCAGTGGGTTTCTCTTCAATTCAACCATTGATAACCCAAGATCCAATGTAAGTTTTGGTTTATTGGGCTTGAGTTTTGTGGTTTGTATTTACTAACTCGCTTGTTTTTGTTCAGCTTGGTATGCAAAACTTCGTGGTTTCAAAAGGAATGTCACAAGATTTATGAAGACCATGGTCAAGCCGGGCTTGTTGGCTATACACCAATAAGAGCTGCCGTGTAACGATGATTACACGCTTGACGATGGCCTGTGTGCCCTCCGGCCGGGAGAAGTGTGACCGCCATAAAACGGATGCCGGATTTTCAAGGTAATATGTTGTGAAAGCTTGTGACATTTGAGTCTTTGTATGCTCGATCCTAACGCTCTCATATGTTTTGCGTGATATGACCGCTCGTCAAGCAAAGCAGTACAAAGAGTTCTTGTTCGTGAACACGATCTTATCGAGCTTTTAAATGAAGAACTCAATCGATGCAGATGATTTAAGGGTGTTCTTCCATCAACAGGTTGAATGTAACTCGAAATAGTATTTAGTCACCAAGATCAAATGTTTTGTTTATTGGGCTTAAGTTTTGTGGTTTGTATTTACTAACTTGTTTTTTTGTTCAGCTTGGTATGCAAAACTCGTTTCAAAAGGAATGCTGTCAAGGTTTATGAAGACCATGGCTGAAGCAGCTGGGCTTGTTGGCTATTACACCAATAAGAGCTGCCGTGTAACGATGATTACACGTTTGACGATGGCTCAGGTGCCTCTGATGCTGGGAGAAGTGTGACTGGCCATAAAACGGATGCTGGATTTTCAAGGTAATATGTTGTGAAAGCTTGTGACATTTGAGTCCTTTGTATGCTCCTTCCTGACGTTCTGATATGTTTTGCAGATATGACCGCTCAAGTCAAAAACAAAAGAAGAGTTCTTGTTCTCGTGAACGCGATCTTATCGAGCTTTTAAATGAAGAACTCAATCGGATGCGGATGATTTAAGGGTGTTCTTCCGTCAATGTTGAATGTAACTCCCGAAATAGTATTTTAGTCACCAAGATCCCCTTGCAAGTGCAACACGTTAGTAATGTAAGTGTTTGAGATTTGTATCAAGTATGTAGGGACTTGTGTCAAACTCGTGTCCCGACTTGTTTTCTCGATTTGTCGTGTCTTTCCTCCGTGGCTACCCCGTTATTCATCATGAAAGCACCGAACAATGTTGGACCGAATCGAGTTTTTCCGCACCATGTGGTCCATCGTGTCTTGAAGTTCAGTTGGTATTGTGAAGTTGCTTTGTTGTAGTCCGCCATGTTAGTTTTTTAATCATACCGGTTTTGTTTTACCGTGCACCTTCCAAAGCGCTGCTAAGGCATCCAGATGGACAAGCACAAAGTGGTGTTCTACTAAAATATGTTGACAAGGTTGATTCTTTCGTTTGTTTTGTTGTTTTCATTCATTTTGGAGTTTCCGATTGTGTTCTTCTTGGCGATTGTGGATCCTTCGACTAGTGTAAGGTGCCATCGTCCCTCATTTCAACATTGATACGAGGGAAGTTGATGCGTGGGCCTCCGTTGGAGGGCATTGTGTGAGTGAGTGAATCATCCGGGTTAACCAGACGTATGTGGTGTGGTAGCACTGATATATTGCACTGTGGACCAAATGGAAATGTAAGTGGCTTTGAGCAAGCTTGCATCTCCGAGAACGGAATTGAGAATGACAAATTGAAACAGAAATGGAGTTTCAAAAGGCAAAAGGATTTGGAGGCACTTATAGAGAGACAGAGGAAAGCTTGAATTACGAGTCTCTAAGCAAAGAGAGAAAGCCCTTGAGATTCAGAGGCGAGAAATGGAGAGGAGACAAGAGCATATTAAGCATCAAGAGAATCAAGCAGCAGAAAGAGCAAGAGGTTCGAGATTACAGTGGGAAAGACAACAGAGTAAGGATGTGCCTCGAGATATTTCAATCGCTATCTCGCGAAAATCCGATCGTAAGCTTTATGCTTTTATTAATCGCTTTACTAGATTGAAAATTAATGGTTGTGTTGTTTTAGGTTGTGACCTTGCGTGAAGATGGTCAATTTCGCCCAAGTCCTCGCCTTCATCAATTGGCTGCCAATTATGATAATGCGCATAAGTACCAATCAAGCCAAGTGGTCGTGAAAATTACATTTTCAATCAGATAATTGTACAAGAATTTCCCAAAATAAGGTGAGTATCAATGTTTTTATTTTTAGTGTTTACTAGTAGCATAATTACGGTTTGGGTGCTAATTTTGGTTTTGTTTGTAGGTTTCTTGTTGAAGCAGAGTTCACTCTAACGTATTTACTCTTCATTAGTTGAATTATTATGCATTCGATATACAGAAACTCGCAAAGAAAAGGGTTCTTTGTTGGTTTTTGTATATCCCGGATCCGCATGAATATTATTTAATGTAAAATGTTTTTGTCGATTAGCGATTTTGGTGGGATTTCTAGAATGAGCTTCTACTAGACGCACCGTATTCACTTGGTCGCCATGTTTTCTACTCTAGTGCTCGCTTTTCCACCTTGATGGTAGATCATATCAATTCACTTGGCATGTTTTCTACTATATTGTAATGAATTTTACTATACTGGTAAAATAATGGCCAAAAGGCCGATTCTCTCTAAAATTCACCCGCACTCCCGAAAAAAATCACAGCTGGCCGAGGCCCCTGCATTTGAGGTCACACTTTCGGTGCTCCACCCCGCCAATGTGAGGATAGTGTGCTCAAAATTAAATGGAAGTGCTCACACTTGACCCGGAAGCGGCATCGACACCGCTATCTCCCCAACTCTCATCTAGGCCCACGCGACGCTTGGGGCGAGCACATCGGCTAACCACTACAGACAAAGAATGACCCAGGTCAAACACAAAAGCATAGCCTTGGCACCCAATCGTGCCGCCTCCTTCCTTCCTACCGACACATGCTGGCAAGCCCCGGACAACCACATCGCAAGCCATCAAAACCGAAAGCCCCTTCGCTGCTCGTGATGAAGTCCGGTGTAGCATAAAACTGCCTGTCGGTTGTAGATGAAGCAGCCGCTGCAGATGATGAAAGTTGGCACCTGCCCGCCGACACCTTCATTGTCCCCACGTGCTTGGTGGTGGGCCCGGACACTTAAAGATGGCACGCTGGAGGGCCAGGTCTAAAAGAGGATCCTCCGCTTGTCCCATGGAGGGCCAATTGATCGCATACATTCCGCCGACTCGTGGTCGCTAGCAGAAATCGACTCAACTGAGCCCGCCAACAAAGTTCGCCTCGAGCATCGATGGCACCCCATTCCCAAGATACCTCCCTAACAGAAGGGTGGGTCTAAGTCGATCACGAGGATGTAAACTTGTGGCCGAGGAGGAAAGGACTAAAAACATCTTGCTAGCCGGGTAGACACTCCACCACCACGCCATCTAGAAGTCGTGCTTGCAAGCGATCGCCCACCACGGCCGCCACGAATGACGACCTCCTTCGCCTCTCAAAGATAGCTGGGCCTTTTCCCGCACAACCCACCCACCACCGCCTCCTTCGTGCATATGTTCATGAGTTGGCTCATCCCCATCCGGCATGTGCAGGGTTGAATTGAACCGGCACATCGTGGTTCATTCAGCATGGCTCCGCCACTCCAACACCTACCGATCCTTCCACCCACACAATGGGGATCTCGACGCCCACCACACCTAATGCCTCGCTACACATAGTCCCAAGGAAGGACGGGAGCCTCGCCTCCCAAATCCATATGGCGATCGCGCCTCCTGGTTTGTGTTTGCTGCGTTGTCTCCTCCGAGGCGGCCTCGCATCACTGGGACTCACTACCCGCCCGCTGTGGTGGGAGGCTTCCGATAATGTCGCCGGCGTGGGTAGCTCCATCGGCCTCCCGACACCTCGCCGGGTGCGCGAGGCCATTGCGCCCAGAAGCGGGAAACCACGGCGAGGTGAAGAAGGGAGGACGGGGAGGAATACGCCCCCATGCCCCCGCCAGATTCCGGTGATGCTTTGGAAAGTCTTGAGCGCAGCGTAAGCTTTAACTCAAAGTGGAAAGGATGTGTGGAGATGTGCTCTTTCTACCCGAAACCCCAATTAAGCATGGTGTCATTTGGACCATCGAGTGATCGGGCAAAGTAACCACCCTTTCACACTACCAACAGATTTTGTGCATCACACCGCAGCGCCCATACCGTTAGCCGTGCTTAGGCGTGAAAGATGGAGTGTGTCTCCCCAATCATGTAGGTAGCCCGTGTGCAAACGGACATTTGGGCGATTCCTGAGCCGCTTAGAAAGAAGCGTCACATCGCCGACGGTGGCCTTCCAAACCCCGCCCATGTGTTGCCATAAATCGCCACCGGCCGCACTACATTGTGTTCGCGATATGGAGGATATGGCCCCTCCGCCCCGCGATGGATGATCCACCATTGTATTGCCCATGTCCCGACCGCCGCCGTGAATACGCCACGGTCCCGTCCGCTTTTGGGATATGTTAGCACGCTGCAGATGATGTCTTTTGACTTGCAAATGCCGGGCTCAAGAGCTTGCTTCATATGCTTCCGTGCATCGACTACACACATGCTGTGTGGTCGACGTCATTATTACGAAAAGTCGCTGCACCGTCTCCACGAATACTAGCTCGATTTTTTTCTAATAGAGGTAGATTTCTAGAAAGAGAATTGACCATTTGGTCATTTTTTTAACTCAATATAGTAAAATCTATCACAATAGAGTAGAAAACATGGCATTCAGGGTGAAATGCATCCACCATAAATGTTGAAACCAGGGCAGCAGGGTAGAAAAAAATTGACTCCAAGTGAATACCAGGTACATCTAGATGAAAGCTCATTCTAGAAATCCCACCAAATCGCTAACCGAAACATATTCGTAAATACCATACCATTCAGAGTGAACCAGCCCATAAAAGGTAAAGGTCAAACAATGTAATAAATACACAACAAAGGCAACAATGATGATGTTGCAATGCATGTGACAGACACAATGTAGAACGAATGTATGCATCTTTGACACAAAGATGAAAACATACCACTGCTGTTTCATCGGCTAGAATTTTTGTGTTTCTTCAGGATCTTGTTCAAGCCCCCACACTCTCCTGCTCGCCAAGACATACAAAGTAAGCAACTAAAAGCACCAAACAAAGCTAACAGCAAACTCTGAAAACGCCACAAACAAAACAATGAAACTATAGTCCTGAAATGACACACACCAAACAAAACATTGGACACAAAGAATGCAATCGCACCCAAATTACTTCCTCGCAGATATCCCACGACCGGATATCCTTCAAGCCGCCCAAACTCTTCTGCATGACAAAACATACTGGAAATAATTAACTGAAAGGAAGCTACAAAGCTGACAAAACTTTATTGCTAGTCTACAAGACAATGAATGACAGAGATTAGCAAACTTATGAACTGAGGAGAAAACAAAACCAACACATAGGTAAGAGTAATGACACAACCAAAAGATTGCAAAGCTATACAATGGACAGACAACACGGGAAATCAATGGTGAGGCTTGAAAGCCCTAAACGGAAGACACAACCAAACAAACAACGATCGTCATTTACTTTCCGTAGTATTAGTTAAGTCTGGATCTTTTCAAGCTTCCGGCAGACCCCTGCATCGAAACATACGGAGGTGAGAAACTGAAAGAAAGATCAGGAAACTCACAGGAAGATGCATAACATCGAGGACAATCAAGCCAAATGTTAAACGAAACAAATAACGGAAACCTTCACAAACTAGACAAAGAACATACATAAAACTCTATGTTCTACGATGGACGAACACAAGGTGACAACTGAAACAAAAATAGGAGATAAAGATGGAAACTTCTTTATGTATCCAGAAACGCGGTAGCAACAAAATAAGAAGACTTACGGCGACTAAAGAGGAACATCGTGAACACGGCGGCAGAACTCAACAAAACATATAGATAGAAGACCAATTTTCCATCTAAACAATCGAAAGTCGCGACGTGGTAAATGAAACACAAAAGCGCTCATACTTCAATGTCCAACCAATAACTTCAAAACTCCCTACTAGCCTCCAGTGCAGGCCTTACAGTGCCTTTATATTGGTTTCAAGGGAAGTAATAAGAAAGACAAAGACACAGTATGCATAACAGAAAAAGACAAAGAAAGCGCATAGGAAACGACTTCACACATAGAAGTGCTTAACCTGCACCTTATTGGCAGACAATAGACCTGAACACACATAAACAACAGTTGATAAGGTCATCAACGGCTGAGAGGAAAAAAGCATGCACAAAACAAACCTGAATACCAACTCAACAGACCGCCATGAAACGCAACAACAAAACAAACTACAGCACACAAACCTGTCAAAGAGAAGAGCGCGCAGGCAGAGTAGCATGAAAAAGCGGAGAAAACCGCCGCAAAAAGACCAAGACACTCGAAACAAATGACATCGGCCTTTAAGTCGAAACCTTGGCCTTGAGGCAAACAACTTTGGCTTTTGAAGTAACAACCGTCACAACAAAACAGCAAATTCAAAACTACTTCAAAGCGGACTACCGGACTTGGACATCGGAAACCTTGGACTACAAAACAAAGACGCAACTAGAAGACCTTGGCCCTGAGCTACCCTAGGAAAAAGACAATACCATCCAAGAAAGAGTTTATATAGCATACAAAACCCTAACTCCTCTCCCTCCATCGGCAGCCATTCTCTCTCTGGACCTTGTTTGAATTTACGAACCTAGAATTCCAAACCAAATTCCAAACCTACCTAAATCTATGATTGGTTGCCGCCGCCCAGCCAAACCTAAATTACACTTACCAAACCTAGCTTGACCACACCAAACCTTGAACCTCCGATGGGGCGTAAGCAGCTGCCGACCAATCAAAGCGATTATGAGGTCATCCGCAAGAAACTTCCGACCTAACCCGTTGCTGCAGATGCATCGCGATCTCGATCCTTGTCGCGCATTACGATGAAACCAATCGGTGATGGCGATTGATCGGAAGGAATCGTCCTCATTGCGACTCATCGTGCGTCCCTTCGCCACTGCTGCCGCCCGCCTACATCGCCGCCTTCCCGCTCCACCGCCATCCGCGCACGGCTCGTAGTCGCGCCGCCGCTCCGCTCAACTTCCTCTCGCCCAACTCTTGGCGAGAGGAAAGGCCGAACAAAAGGCGCGAAGCGTTAGCCGGGTTGGTGGGATCACGATTCGCTAGTTGATACGGCCTTGCTCTCTCGAGGTGCGATGCGAGAAGCCCCCGACGAGGCGAGCTTGATCTGGTCTCTTGATCTTGATGCTGCACCTCAGGCACCCGATCTCTCTCCCCAAAGGGCGCGAGGAAGTTTATGTCCACATTGGTGCCACCTGCAGAGGTCTTCAAGCTCTCCGTCTCTCCTTGAGCCAGTGAGTCCCCGGGCCCCGGCTATGGTGTGCACCACGATGTCGTGGTCCCTCCACGATGGCGCCACCAAGAACCGGTCTCCTTCTTTCGATTCCACAGGCGAGTTGCTTGCAGCGCGGAAAAGCGGCCTCGGGACTCCGGACGATCTGCGGCGCGCGGGCTCGCCATCGACTGCTGGTTTACCTTGCGGGCTTGCGTGCGGCGGAGGAGTTAAGAAGAGTCTCGAGCAACATGGTGTCCTTGGGAAGCCGGGCAAGTCTTGATTTGATGTGATCCGGTCCCCATTGAGCGTGGCGGGGTGGGGTTGGTGAAGGGATGGCGATCCGTTCTTCCGATCACAATGGCGGGGGCCGCCAACATGGTGCAGACGGGTACACCAAAGGCGTGGAGCCGAGATCATGGGCACCTTCGGTCCTCACACCGTGTACTCGACCACCGCCAGAGGAATGCGCGTGATTCTCACGTTCGGTATGAACATGAACCGGATTCAGGAGCGTGGTGTCGATTATCGTTGGGCATGTTGGGTGTTGGTGGTTGACCGCTTCCGCGTGCCGCATAGATTCTCGCGCCTTGCCGATCGGATTCGCGGTGTTGTGGTGATTCTTGCCGCTTCCGATCACGGACGGAATCAACCCAGAGCTTGAGTTGCGCCGTCATGGACCCGCCGCAAAGTCCGGCGTGATCATGTGAGTGAGCCATTTCGTTGAATGCATTTGGCAGCACCGCTTGAATGCGGCTGGCCATGGCTCGCTTTGACAAAATGTTTGTTGTGGTCTCCGGTTTCGGGCACCAAGGCTCCATCGTTGGCTCATGATGGTATCCTACCTGCGCTGCACGTGGGTGTTGGGACGGGCCGTTTATCGGTGCCGCCTTGGCGTGACCTACCGACACAGTAATCCGTGGCGCCCAGAGTTCGAGCCTCACGTGCCGACACGGCTAACTGGCCCCGCAACTTCCTTGCGCGGCGCCCCACAAGATCAACAACAGCCGATCGATCGTCGCATGTCCTAGATTTGTTGATGCAAGGAACTCTAGCTCGAGGAGGCGAAACGGAATTGTGCATTGAGATTGCAATGTTTTCAAATTGTTCACCGAAATGGCAGAGCGACATGTGAGTATTATGGTGGCTACCGTGGTTTTGGCGTTAGTAATGGGGTCCTGGTGTGTTTTCGGCTGAAATGTTTCTTGCCTTGTGGACTTAAAGGTTGCGTCTTGGCTACATATGAGTTTTGCAGACACGGATCCATGAGAGGCTGCTCAATGGCATACATTGAGTATTTTTCTTGCCCTGATTCCTACCATTGATGTCCATGATCCAAGGCTCAAAGCGAGAATGCGGTAAAAAATGCTGCTCTTCATGTGTGTGGAGAGAAAGTTGAGGTGAACTACCAGGTTTGAGCTTGTGGGATAGTGCCTGGCTGCCCTTGCAATCAATTTCTTGCGCATCGTGAGATTAGCCTGCTAGGATGTAAAGCATGTCGTCATGCTCTAATGCTATTGTCTTCTGCTGCAGATTTGTGGACCGCCCTAATTAACTGAGGAAGCCAAACCGGATGTAAAGCCAACTCCTCCTCAAAATCCGTTGCCACCATGGCTCAAATCGAGGCATGCGCAATGTCGGGCTCCTTAAGTTGCATGATGACCAAATTGTTAGCGGTGTTATCTCTTCGTCTGGACTTGTTTAACTTGTGTTCTCTTGATCATTCCCAAGTCTCGAGATAGCAACCCGACGCACCGACTTGCAAGTGCACGTGGATGTTTTTGTTTGCGCTTTGACCACAGAGGGGCTAGGGATGGGCCATCGATGAGTGAAGTTGAGCACAACACTATGTGATCTTGTGACCTCCACACGATAAGGGTGTTAAGGAAATGATGAGTCTTTATGTCATTTGCTCATTGTATATCAAGGTTATAACGGGTTGAAGATTCTGCAAAAGTAGCTTTAGAGCTCGGCCCATGGCGCTCCAACCCACGACGATATTTCAAGTAAGCTTGCTCGCGTGGCCTGTTTGTTGTCTGCGCTTCAGGACCGCATCGGGGACTAAAGCCGCCTAAACCTTTCTATCAAAGTCATCAAGAATTGTCGAGTAGCATCAAAGAAACACGACTACAACGAACTTGTAAGGTAAAGTAGTATAGTACATCATTTTCAGTTCGAGTTCACCAACAGTTCGAGCTTAGGTTTTGCGTTCTTGTCAGCCGCCGAATATCATTGCTCGGTAATCAAATTTGATTGCCCGTTCATCCGTTTCCTTAGTGGTAATTACACGGCAAGCATCGCTTAGAACAGTGTAAGTGATTTTCACTTAATCGCATATCCAAAGAGTCAGAGCCGCATGCGATGCTGTCAAGCTATCGATGAAGATTGCAACAAATGCTGAAATGATCGGCTTAAATGACACCAAGGAAGTGTGAAAGTAAAAGAACTAGGGATAATTATCTTTCTATCCAAAGTAATCTCAAGCAGTAAAAGATAGTTATAAGTACATCATTATATGCAGTATCATGCACTGCTATCGCAGTTCAGCCCAACCGCTGCCTCGTAGCTTACCGCCGCTTCCCTTATGTTTCTGCAGTCAAGACGTTCAATGTCTCAGCCTAATGGCCTGACTGCATCACGGCCCAACCGCTACCATCCGCCTCGCCGACTAAAGTAATTGAACAAACGCAAGCATCATTAGACAGAGTGCGATTACTTAATCCGCTATCCATGAAGAGTCAGAGCCGCATGCGATGCTAGTCAAACCGCTATGGTCAAGATGAATCGATTTTCTGCGCGAACACCGAAAATGACTGGAAATGACACTCATGAAGTGAAAGCCAAAGAATTAGGATATGGCTCGATCCAAAGAAAGAGAAAAGATAGTTATAATGTGTGCTTACATGCGGCCTCTAAAATTGTCACGGACCTCTGCGCCTCCCTGCGATGCCGGCCAGCCCTCGGCCCGACCCGCCGCTCCCCTTACGCCAGAGCGGACTCGCGTCACGCACGGCCTAGAACGGTCTCGCCTAATGGTCTTCGGCCGTTCACGGGACGCCCTGCGTCTCCCTAATACTTGGAACGCTACCCGGACAAGGAGGCATCACTCCGCCTCCATGAAGAAGAAGCCGGTGCAAAGTGATATGGGCAGTGTCAATCGACGGCGAGGACCCGTCCTACACACTACCCAGCCCATCCCATCCCGGATTGGGTCAGCGAACAAGATGATGGGGTGTCAATGCCTGACATGCACGGTTCATGGAGTCCATCCCATGCCCGGCGATGCTCTGCAGAGGCGGCGGTAGCCCTCTCTTCTACATTCAAGGGCTCTGCCCCAAATGACTGCAAACCCCGCCGCCTTTCTTACGCTGTGCAACGGACTTCCGTCAAGGCACGGCTCAGACATTTGCTCAGCCTAATGACGCTCGATCTGCACATTTGGCCAGCGATCCGCTTTTGCCACAGTCTGCCTCCTCACTTGAACGCGCTGGACAGAGGAGGCAGATTACCCGCACATCTCCATGAAGTTAGAAGAAGTCAGTGCAAAGGGATCCTCATGGGAGATCAAGGTTAATCGCACCTACTGGCGCAGGAACTGCCAACTGCCCCACACACTACTAGTTTTAATCCCATCCCGGACAATAACATAACAAGATGATCGGGGGTGCTGGTCAGCCGTATGCAGTACGGCTTCATGGAGTCCATCCCATGCCCGGCGATGCTCTGCAGAGGCGGCGGTAGCCCTCTCTTCTACATTCAAGGGCCGCACCAACGGCAAACCCGTTTGTCGCAACTATTGCACTCCTCAATGCAGGACCGATTCAACATATCGGATAGCGGAATGTGACCATCTTCCACATTGTGAGCGATCCGCTTACATCCGAACACCCTCCCGCGGTCACGCGGCAAGGCGGGAAGATCTTGTGTCGATCAAAGGAAGGTGCGACTTCATGCATCAACGATCGCAGAATCTGGGTGGAACTGCGGTGATCTCAATGCGCGGGTGTGGCCGCAACAAGCCCCGGGTTGGCCGCCACATAGTGCCAATCCTTTATTACTTCCCATTGGTGGAGCGTCTCGTCGAATGTTTAGGTGCCCTACAGCGGCAGATATGTCTGGTTTGCGTAATTAGTCAAGACGGAAGCTCCGCATCGCGACACTCCGGCTTGGGCAGCAGCGCTGAAGATAATTTTGATGCAGGAGGCGGGAACATCGAGCTCGGGCATATGCACCGACGGCCCTTAACGGTCATCTCACGACGAAGTCGATTTGGCCCGTGTTGTTGGTTATCCACAACATGCCATCATGGACGGTAAATAAGAAGCAACGGCTATTATGTCTAAGGATTATTCTGTGCCCAAAACAAAAGCCGGCGGACGCTTATTTTGGCAAGCCCCTTGTAGAAGAATTAGGCGAGTGGATAGGTGTGCCATGCGAGGACTTCTCCAAACCAAGGTGTGATCCGGCCGGTTTTTCACCCCGCGGCTGGTCTATTGTTTGCCACATGTGATTATCCGGTATGGGAAACTTGCTTGGCTGTTCGGGGTCATGCCGCATGACCGTGGGGTTCAATTACAAGCCCGATGGTCACAAATAATGGACAAGATGGTATACGCGGTGCTCGGAGATGGTGTCACGACGATCCCGTGCACATTGGCGAGATGCCTTCGATAGCACCGTGGAGACCAGCCCCCCCGCACAATGGACGCTGTCGCAGATGGACCTGCTGCAACTGTGCACAAGAAAGGCGCAACACAAAGGCATGGGGGTCACTCGCCTCACTCATCCTCCGAAGTTTACCATACCTCGTGCTACATAAGTTCGCTTAAGGATGTGATGCACGTGGAGGTGAACAATGCAAAGGCATTTTGGAGTGTATTTACGGAAAGAGTGACACCCTTGGGAGCCAGATGACATGGAGGATGCCAACTCCAAGCCATGGTTGTGGCCAATTTCGATGGTGATGAGACCCACATCCCGACACCGACTATGTTATGTCGACATGTCAGGGATAGGTGCTATAAAGTAGGACTTCTCCAAACCAAGGTGTGATCTCGGTTGGTTTTTCACCCCGCGGCCGGTCTATTGCTTTGGCCACATGTGATTATCCGGCAGGGAAACTGGTTTGGCTTGGTGTGTCTGGGTCATGCCGCATGTATCAATCGTGTTCACTACAAGCCCGATGGTCACACAACACTGATAAGATGCTATACGCTGGGTGCCTCCGGAGATGAAAGCTCAATTTCGACGCAGCAAATCCTCATTACAGCACATTACAGAGATGCCTTCGATAGCACTGTGGAGCACTGTGCCCCTCGTGCACCCTGCGACATGGACGCTGTTGTCGCAGAGATGGACCTCCTCGGGTTTAACTAGTGCACAAGAAAGCATGCGCAACACAAAGGCATGGGGGTCATCACCTGCTCACTCATCCTCAAGTTTACCATACCTCGTGCGCGTTTACATAAGTTCTCGCTTAAGGATGTGATGCACGTGGAGGTGAATCACGCAGCGCATTTTGGAGGTATTTATCGGAAAGAGTGACACACCCTTTTGGGAGCCGGTAGTATGACATGGAGGATGCCAACCCAAGCCATGGTTGTATGGCCAATTTCCCTTGCATGGTGATGAGACCCACATCCCAGACGCCGACTATGTTATGTCGCATTCTCGATTAATGAAGCTGTAAAAGACGAGATATCCGCTTTAAGCCCCCACAGTTTTGGTGCAAACATATAATCATATGCTTTGATGGCCCAAAAGGGGCAGACTGCCCTCGAAAAGCCATGAGGATTGGCACCTTTGATGCAATACTATCTTCCTATTATGCTGGGTGAGAGGCTAGAAGGCGGCCTTCATTTGGCTTTTCGTGACGCCTGGCCGTGAGTGTACTGCTGATGTACCAAAGAGATCATAGGCGGTCCATGCTACCCGAGAAGAAGGCAAGAAGCTTATCGACATCGCGTGGAGTTGGAAAACACATGCCAACCACATTCCTCGAATTCGATGTAGCACTCATCATCCACCATTGGACCAGGTTTGAAACCTGCGGGCCGCCTCAAGCCACGATGGATGTACCCCATGGAGCGCCACATGCTTCTGTCCTCAAAACCATAAAGGGTGCAACGTGTTCGTCCGAGGGGGTTACGATGCCAGTTGTGGCACATCTCTATGGGAAGCTGGCGCACCGCCACGGAAACCCGTTCATGGTCAAGCTGCCAGCACATGGCCACTGCTATCTCAGAGGAGTACCAATGCGGCCCCATTCAACGAGGAGAGCACCATCCATAGGAACAACAATTGACCGGATCACCCACTTAACGGAAATGCTCACATTGGATCACCGCTGCTCCACCTCAAAACACCAAGGCGACTGCAGAGCTTGACCATGCTCATGGGGGCTTGGAATGGATTTCAAGCCATCGGATGCGGTGGCCTTGCTACGGATGATGCATGGGCAGGAAGTCTGTAACCGAGCCGACATCAATGGCACCAACCATTGGCTCCTCGCCTGCAAAGTCACATCCCATCGGCAACCCTCCGCACCGCCGTGGGCCACTATCATTTCCGACAACTGCAGCCGATTCTCCTCCAAGCACAAAGAACTTTACAAGACAAAATTGGGGTGTATGGGTGTTTCGACATGGCAGGAGCCGCCTGTGACGCAGGAAGAGACCCCTAACATTCACCGTGATCTGGCCCAGCCTTGTAGTTGAGTGCGATGAGCATGCCACCACCAATAATCAGGCCGAATGTGCACCTGGTATGAGCAGCACTACCACAAAAGGAGTGCGTATTATGACGTAAAATTAAAGACAAGGATGTGACACGAAACTGCTTGTGTCTCTGCTTACGATGTGACCTACTCGCTTGAATTTGTGGTTTGTTCATAAGAATATCGTGTTCGATTTCGAATGACTTGCAAGTGTCTCAATGATGCGAATTTTCCTGCTCGATGACCTCGCTGGGCGGATTCCCGCCCCCGCCAACCACTCTCTCACTTGTCGCAGGTCGCTACTGCTCCGCCCCTAAATCATACCGGGCAGTTCGTTCGAAGCAGTGTTCGCAACATCCTCGCGGGTAGGGTTCCGTCGAAATGTAGCCGCACGTCCGGCTTTGGCCCGCACTCGCGACGGACGTGGGGACGCCGGGCCGTGGCACATGGGCATCCTATCCGCACGGGAGGGGGTTTGCCACGCGGATGCCCATTGCGTCCCTTGGCGCAAAGACGCTGTTTGTCCTTCCATATTATGCTCGCCGCATTTGGATCGGCCCCATCGAGCAAGCAGCATTCAGCTGGGTGAGGCCCTCCTCGTGGTCGTTTATGTGCGTCACCTACCGAATTTGCTGTCGGGCAACCGCTGGCTGGCGCTTAATCGAATATCTATTTACATACCAGCAAGTGTCAGTGATCACTTTGGGAAACTGCAGACACACCATTATTTCGCTTTTGTTTAGGCAAAACAGGCATTATCGACACATCGCTCCATCTTTTGAGCCAACAATGTCCTCAAATTGGTAGAATCCCATCGGAGTCACCACATGCACACATCCACAGCCACCCCACTTGAACGTCGCCGCTCAAAAAGCTGATCATGATCTATGCTGATGCCACGCCCAAAACACCCTGAGTGACGCCTGTGACTTTCTTCTTCTTCGTGGCTCCTCATGCGCGGTGCGCTCCTTCGCTTCTCTGCTGGCGTACCAATGCCACGGCTTTCTGCAGGGGTCTGGGCCCATCCCCACTCCACTCCCAAGCTCCTCCAGCATCTCCGCAAACCGAGACGCTCGGGTGACTCTCCTGCTCTGGAGTTACGCGGAGCCTCGCTGCTTCCCCGCACAATGTCCACTCTCCGCGAAGATTTTGCGCTTGCAATCGGGTTGCATTGACATGGTCCTTGCACACCAAGCTGGGCCTCCTCCTTCTCCTCGGGTGTGTTTGCATCATGTAACACACCACGTAGAAAGCACTTAGAAGTTAGACCGTCAGGCGCACCAAGTTTTCTTCGAGCATGCTACCACAATCACTTCATCGGGAACAGGGTATTTACTTCACTCAGAGGTTCTTTCACCTACTCCATTTCACTGCTGGTTAGCTTCCCCTTCTCGACAATAGTTGAAATGCCAGAAGCGCCATAGCCGCACGTTGCGTTTACGGGCCACATATGTAACTACTCCCCGGTTTAGGAGTGGCTTACGTGACTCCCTCCCCATTGCATTAGCACAACCAAAGGAGTCCTCCTGACTCAGGTTTACGCGATGCACCTACCTCTGTGACGCTGCTTCGATGTCCTTCCTACGACAAATTTCGTCTCAGCCATTTTTCCAAAGTGGTCGATCGCACATGTAGAAGCCGAGTGTGGCAACAAGAACATGACGATGCAATGTCTCACTGTGGCCGTTCCCTTGATCCGTAAGAGAGGGGGGAAAGGAGGTTCTTCACACTGCTCTTCTCGCTATGCCCAAAACACGTGCATGTCGTCCCATGCTCATGTTTGCTGCCCATTGGGATTCTCGCAACATCTTCGGCCGCTCACCGTGATGCCTCCTCGCATTTTCGGCCTAAGTCCATTGCTCCGGCCCCTCGCCCAAATGGGTTTGTCCTAGCCGCCCCATGCTTCTCCAATCTGTTTTCCACTACCGCCATTTGTGACATCTTGGCTATTCCATTGCCCAACTCGCATCGCTGGACACCCCACTCATTTGCTCCTCCCACCACACCTCCCGGCGCATGGTAGCCTGGGGCCCGCAACCGGCCACACAGTGTGCCCTCTTCCCCGATGTTCGGCACCTGCCCTCTTCTTCACTGTGTGGTTGTAAGCACCCGCCTCGTGCCACCCGAGAACTTTGTTCTGATGACTCTCGATTGGTCATGCACTCCTCCGCCACCACGTCCATAAGCTCGCATCAGCTACCGCATCATGCTTTGTCCAGCACTTCAAAAACACAAGTCTTGGCAAAGAACCAATTCCTGGATCCTCTTCTCCATGGACAATTTGTCCGCCCGATGACCCCTCCGTCACATGACAAGTAAGTCCGCCTTTGTCCGCCTCCACACAAGGCAATCATCTAGATCTTGTGATGCCCATGAGTCCCGATCAAACGCGCGATGACCTCTGGCAATTCCGCAAGAAGGTCCAACAACTGGCTCATACCGACGGGACACAAGTGTTCCCCACGGACCTTCGGCCGAGTCCTGCCCATCCTGCCGACTGTGAGCTTGTGTGTCGCCGCCTCTTTCCTCCTCGAAACTTCTTGCATGTCCGGGAGCATGTCGCCCTCATTCTCGTGAGTGTGTGACATCTACCTGCCTTCCCCATCTCGCCCATGTTGCAAGCCCGTCACGTGCTTGCCGCCCCGCCATGTCTTCCCCAATCAAGCGACGAGATCGTTAGGAGTTGTTCCACTCTTGCCCGCCTGCAGATGCACGGGATGCTCCTCCCTAGATTTCACAACGCAGCGGTGGGTGCGGTCCGTAGCACGCTTGGGTTTGCTCGCCGTTAGCAAATTGGATCGCAGCGGTGATCTCAAAATGCACCAACCGAATTTGAACGAAGAGCTCGGATCAAGGTGCCGATCGTGCATTTCGCTGCGTCTTGTGTTCCGCCGGATGTCATGCTAACGCTTGAGTCTCCCCGCCTGCCCCGCTGCTTCGGTGATGGCCGTGTTCGCCATCGCCCAGCCGCGGCGAATACAGTCCACGAAGTCGCGCTCTGCCCTGGGGCCTCGACGCCGATTTTTTTCGGGGCCAAAAGGGTAAAACGAAGAGAGAGAATTTTTCAATTGGTAAAATTTTTTGAATAATAAGGTGGAAATTGTAACAATAGAGTAGAAAGCATAGATCGATGGATGGAAACATTTTACCATCCAAGTCAAAACTAGAATAGGAGGGTAAAGAATGGATCAACCAAGTGAATATAGAGTAAAAAGACCCGATGAATGGAAACATTTTACCATCCAAATCAAAACTAGAACAAGGGTAAAGAATGATCACCAAGTGAATAGCAAGTGCCCGAAATACCATGGTAGATTGTAATCATGTGAGGCCTAGTAATTCCAACACAATCGCTAACTGGCAAGAAACATCTTCATAATTACTCATTCATGGATCCGGGATATACAAAAACCAACAAAGAAATATCATCTTTGCAAAGTTTCGTATATCCGTAATTGCATGAATTCAAAATAACAGAAAAAGAGAGAAAATACCAGAATAGTTGATCCTCCTTATTCGAAATTACAAATCTACATATACAAAGTAAATTAGGCTTGTAACCAATTAGATGATTCGGAATAGAAAAGAAAAGTTCATTAGAAAAGATTCCCACCTTATTTTGGAAAATTGAGTATACAATTGTAGAGATTGAAGACATAGTTTCCAAGACCACTTGGTTTAACCGGGGCAACTTGTCCAACATTATCATAGTTTGCCGTGGTTGATGAACTGGGGCTTTGGAGAAATTCTTCATCTTCACGAAAGTTGAGAACCTAATCAAACATTACCGTCTTAGTCTACTAAAGTAAAATTAGCGATCAAAATCAAGGGAACAATTAAATCAACTATACTTTATATGGTTTTCCATGGATGGAAGTGGGCGCTGGAGGACGTAACATTGTCAATAGTTTGCTTCACGCTTTCCCAATCGCAATCTTCGCATTTCGTGTCTTCTGCTGCTGTTTGAGTTTTTCCTGCTTGAAATAAATACTTGCCTCCTTTCGACATTTTTCTCCTTTGGATCTCCAAAGCTTTCTCTGCTTGAAACTCGGTTGTCTGACCTTGCGCCTCTTGTTCAATCAATGATTCTAAACTGCTTGCCGTGAAATTCCCTTTCTCGATTCTCCCTCGCTATTCTCCCTTTCTGCAATCTCAAGAAGACGCTCAAACCTCGCTTGAACCACCCTTCTCAACCCCATGCCGCTCTACCATATCCAAAGCTATAGGGGTGTCTCCACAATCCTTCCTGCACTTCCAAGTCTCACCACAATGACTTGGCACATGTGCCTCAATCGAGGAGGCATCACCTCCACCACACTCGTGGCACCATCAATGTTGAAATGAGGAACCAAATGCTCACAAACTAGTGGTGGGGCTAATACCGCCAAAACATAGAATCGACAAACACAATAAGAGAATGAAGGATGAAACTTAAACCACCTTTACACTTAACCTTTTCAACATGTCGATGTTGAATACACCGAAGTTGGTCCGGCTTGTCAATCAAGATCTTTAACACTACTACGGCACTTGACAGCTTCCAAAGCTTCACAATGCTGGAGCGCAAACAACAACAAACATTGTATGAAATATTGGGTGCAAACCAGAAGGAGAACCAAAATACAAGAAGATACTACCGTCAGTCGACAAAAGGGCCCCGCTTTCATGGTGGATAGCAAGGGTGGTCAGCTTGGCAAACACGCAACAAAAAGCAACAAAAAGTCAAATACCAAAGAAAAGAAGAAAAGAAACAAACCTTCGACACCAAAGCGACTCAAAATGCTTGTCAACCGAGGAGGCATCACCTCCACCACACTTAGGCACCATCAATGTTGAAGCGAGGACCAAATGCTCGTCAAACTAGTGGCGACACGGCATCTTTAGTGGTGGGGCTAATACTGCCGCAAACATAGAATCGACAAACACAATAAGAGAATGAAGGATAAAACTTAAACCACCTTTACACTTAACCTTTTCAACATGTCGATGTTGAATACACCCGAGTTGGTCTGTTGTCAATCGAAGATCTTTAACACTACTTTCGCACTTGACAGCTTAAAAGCTTCACAATGCTGGACGCAAACAACAACAAACATTGCATGAAATATTGGGTGCAAACCAAGCAAGGAGGACAATAAATACAGCAAGATACTAACCGTCCGACAAAAGGGGCCCTGCTTTCATGGTGGATAGGGGTGGTAACAAATTGGCAACACCGGCAACAAAAAGCAACAAAAAGAATCAAATACCAATCGGAAAAGATTAAAAGAAACAAACCTTGAAACCAAAACGACTCATGGAATGCTTACGCTCACGAACTTGTAGGCAACATTGAGCACAAGCCTATGCACAACAAATTCTTAACATCAGCATCCTTTACGTAAGTAGAATCATAATCTTCTCCGCGAAAATCACTCCCTTCATGGTAGAAAATACTTACATCTTCAGTGTTGGAAAAACTATATCCGGAGTCACATTGACAACAATGGCGGAAGCACACCGCAAGTCATCCCGCATCCGATGAGTTCTTCATTGAGCAACTCATTGTATGATCTTCTTTCACGGGAACTAGAACCGGCCGCATACTGCTTTGCTTGCCCGAGCCATACCAAAGTCCACATCTGTGAGAACACATCATGTCAATAGAAGGCATAAACAAGTTCTGACGGCATCAACAAATAGATCCTACCTTGAAAATCCAGCATCGCTTTGTGGCTGACGCCTCGCCAAGATCTCGAGGGCACGAGCCATGGTCGGCCAGAATCAATCACGTTACGGCCTCTTGTTCGTGTAATACCCATCAAGACCAGCCGCCACGCCATTGTCTTCATATATTTTGAGAGCATTCCTTTGGATACCCGGAGTTTTGCATACCAAGCCTACTCACGGAGAAAATTAAAGTTAGCACGTCCAATGGAACACAAACCTAGAACCCTTATCAAAAGATACTTACATTCGATCTTGGATTATCGATGGGAGAATTGAAAAGAAACCCTTGGATAGATATATTCTTGTCATTTGCAGTCCACTTTGGACAATGGTCAATGACGGCTTTAAATGTTTGAATAACATCCACCTCATAGTTTTCACTTTTGGCGGAAGTGCTCACTCGGTAGTTGCGCATATCAACTTTGTAATTCTTGAATGGTTCCTCGTCTGCGAGGCAACACAAGGAGGGTATTACAACACAAACAAGGTATCATACAGAGTATTACCACACAACAAAGCATCAATCAAAACATGGACAAACGTACGTACAAAACGCCTCCAATCAAGAGAATGAGAAGTCCACGACAGGTTGTGCCTCCCCGCCACGTACTCAAACGATTCATGCAAAATATGCACACCTATTCGAAAACACTGAATCGTTAGAAGCAAACAACAAGAACACGTATTGCAAAATGCACACAAGAAGCTAGGAATCGAACAAACCTCGGGCGCCAAAAGAACATTGATGGTCACTGTGAATTGCCTCTCATCATCATCGATATCGCCACCACCTTTCTGACGATACTATACCAAGGTCTTTCTTGATTTTCATGGAAGCCAAGTGCGGCGACAACCATTGAACACGCGAAACATATTGATCACGGCACATCGACCAAGACGGCTTTGCTCCAACACACTTCCTTATCAAAATGCGATTGAACCCTCGAAGAAGGACATCAACTGCACCAATATCGAAATCGACATAAAATGAAAAGAAACACAACGGAATAACAGGGATGAAGACTTACGTTGAGAGAGAATCTTGAGTTGTCTTTTAAGTTCGAACTTGGTGGAAAAAGCAGTATCAATATAAGGTTCAAGTCCTTGTGAGGAATGTCCTCTATTGCACTATCAACCCCTCACACCACTCACTTTCATGAAAGACTTAAGACCGCACCAATTATTTTGGCGTTTGGACTTGTCCTCACCACCACTCATTGCATCATTCACGGCTCCCTCAGGGAATCGAGGGGTCAAACCCTTAGGTCCCTAAAATGGGCCTCATCTTCAATTTCCATGCCCATAGCAAAATCATCCTCGTGGATCGGACCTCATTCTCTCAAACATATCAATACACTCTGTCGGGGATAACTTCAGTCGGGGAGCTTCGGAATGGAAAACTCACGGTGAAAGGAATTCAGAGACTTATCTTGCTGCAGGGAGCCCTGACCATTTCGAGATCAGGCATGCTTTCGCGGCCAAGGACCATGGAATCGTGTAATCGGATGGACATTCTCACCAACAAACTTAACCTCTCTCGAAAGGACAATAGTTAGTAATCTCGACAAGGACCCTCCACCAAGGGCACAGGTGGGTGTCAACCCTTCTTCTTCCGAGCAAATTCAAGAAGACGGGCATCCTCCTTGGATGAAAAGTGCCTTGGCGGTTTGGGAATGGACTTTTCGGCACCAAATATGTCCTCACTATGCACAAGGACATCACAACTTTACCATCATCCTGCGGAGGGTGGGTTGCGGTGAGCGATGGGTGTTTTAACACGTTGTCGAGTGTACGGCTTGGACATGACTTGGACAAAGGTGCTGCTTCTTGCCCGGTCCAGGCCGAGAGGGTTTTCTTTTAGGAGCCATCGCAACAGGAGAAGTCATCGAACAACGTTGAGATGTACAAACAACATAACAGATAACAAGCGAAAAGAAAGAACTCACATGCGCCTTGAACCGTCGGATGAGAACTGGAAGGTCTAAAAGATTGATTATCGACGGTCTAGACAAGAGAGGATATGGCGGTGCCCCAAAACACAACTTGGGGCTAGACATTGTTAGAGTTGTTATTCCCTTCCACTTTAATTAAGGATGACACATAGAACTGCCTAAAAATACACCACATATGGGAAAAATAAAGTGAAAACCCTTTTTCAAGTACAACAAGAGTTAGAACAAACAACCATAGATGTACAACATATACACCACACAAGTAAAACAATCAATCGCTCATTGGACAACACAGACTCATCCATGCACACAACAACACATATTTCTAGATTAGAATGGAAAACATCCAAAGATGTTGGGAGGCAAACCCTCCGAGACGTTGCACACTTCAATACACGCACATAAACACCGGTCTATGAGATTAAGCTCCAAGACATGCACACAATACAATGCCCAATCCAGATTCACTTTTCAATAGACACAAGTACGTATGAGCTGACAATAAAATCTAAACGGGTCTTCAACGACAAAGCTCGCAAAGAAAGGGTTATCGACACACCGCAAAAGTCAACTTAAAACGACACAACAAAACCGCACAAACGAGAACAAAAAATCATGCGATAAGAACAAAATAACGCTACACAACGACAATCAACACTACACGAGACAAACAAAGTCATTACGAGCGAAAAGGATCACATGACAGAAGACAAGAAATAAAGGATGGATGATAATGCAACGAAACCAAACGACAACAATACATAGGGGACACTCAACAAGCAAAATAAAGGATTGTAAAGAAGACAATAAAGATCACAAATGCATCGATGAAAAAATGAAAGCAACACTCAAGCTCTAAGTCTAAGAAAGTTACCGGTCGATAAAAGGAACCAGAGGGAGCATCGTATAAAACGGCAACCACCATTGACTGCTTCAACAACAAACACGATGTAAACAACAACAAAACAAAGAAAGAGGAACGGAGGCGATCGGCAAAGACAACGGATAGCAATTGAGCATCGAGACATCTTCTAGCAAAATAGACAAGCACGTACATTACAAAGAACAAGATCATCGATCGGGTAGACACACCGCGATAAGGAAGACCAAAAGCGAATACAGCCAGAACATTGATGAAGACAAAACCGACAAAACAACAAGAGCGAAACAAATACAAGGAGGCGAGACACAACGAAGCGCAAATGGACGCGATTTCAAAAGGGAGCGATAGACCTTAACCTTTAAGCGACGAAACCTTGGCCTCGTCAAAACACTTGACCTTCGTGTCAAAACACGGCTGGACTTAGCAACAACCTCGGGCCTTAGAAGCAAAGACCTTGACCTTCGGCAAACCCGAAAACAACCTTAAACAGAAAGCAAAAAACGAACTTTGCCTTCAAGCAAACTTACAGAGACCTTGGCCTTCGAACGAACGGTAAAACCTTAGCCTTTGGAGAAGGCAAAGAACCTGGGCTTAAAATTGAACAAAGGCTTAGCTAGAACACATTGGCCTTGAAAGACACACAAAAGCTTAGCCTTCGAGAAAAAACAAACAACCTGGCCCGCAAACTAGAACTAGACGCCTTAAGCTGAGCAAAGCCTGATGCACCTTGGCCTACGAAGATAAAGATGCGTAAGGCCTTCCTTCAAACACAGACAATACCTTGGCTGCAAACTAATCCCGGACAGAGCTAAGTCATGGAGGAGAGACCGGACCACAGGCCTGGAAGAAGAAAAAGACCTTGGCCTTTGGAGAAGCCGCATATAGGCCACCAAACCCTAACCATTCTCCGCTGGGCGCCGTTTCTCTCTACCAAACCCGATTTGAATTAACCAACCTAACATTCCGAGAATCCAAACCTCACGAGGTTCGCTTCGCCGCCGCCGCCCTTTCAACCAAACCTAGGTTCCGATTCCAAACCTAGCCTAACCGCACAAACCTAATCTCCGAGCCCCAAAAGTATGACGTAACCACACCGCCACGCACACCGTCGAACCATCTAGAACCCAAGTTTTCGATTTAACAAAGATACACTTAGGGTTTCGCTCACTTAACACGCCGCCAGCGCTCTTCACCGTCGATGTCGACGACCTTGGCTGCCTTCACCGGCATCCGTTCACGACCGCCTGCTGAGTGTGTCTGCTCCTGTCCTCGGGAAGCTCACGCCATCGGCTCCACTTCCCTTCATCTAGGTACCGCCCACCACGCCCGTGGGCTCTCTTTCAAGAGTCTGGTTCCGCCTCTTGCATGTCATCTAATTGCACTCCGATATTGGTTCTCGCTGAACTACCTCGAGTTCATTTTGCACCCACACCGGTGGCATCCACGCTTAGCTCCCCGCTTGACAATGGGGCCGAGGTTCGACGTGCTCGACGCTCCTCCGTTTAGCCCTTTTCAAAGATGTCCCGTGGCTGCTGAGCCGTCCACCGACCCTCGCTTCGCCTCATAGATCTCCTCCCGCCGCTTTTGGTTCCGATCCGACCGCCAGTTCTGTGTGCCTTGCACCAAGGGTTAGCTGGAAATGTTCTCTTGTGGGTTATGGTGCTCTTCCTTTGTTCCCACCGCCCCGATCGCAGCCGGCTTGTGTCTTTTTACGCCACGCTACCGCCAGGACTGTGTGGGTTACTTGCTGTTGCTCTTGGTCTTGTTTTTCTCTCTCATTGTTTTACTACATGCCTTGTCTTCTACCCACATGGCTTGTCCTCGCCAGTTCCACCTTCCTTCGCGTGTCTCGACCATGCATCCGACTGCATTTAGTTTTCACTGGTTGCTTGGTATTTCGAGGTGTAAGCCGAGAGGCTCTTTGCCTGCATTTGCGTTGTCACACGCACTTACTTCTCTTTTTCGTGTGTTGGCGCGTGACGATTACTCAAGTTCTCTCGACACCTTAAAAGGACCAGTTTGTAAATCTTGGTCACCAACACATCCCACTAGTTGGGCATCATTGGTAAATGGCATGGAGTCTTTGATGGGCTAGTGTTTTCAATGCTACATTTGTCATGCACTTAATAAACTCACGACCTCCTCATCTCCAGAATTCGCTGCAGCCAAAGGTCACGCAAGAAGGCGCCATCCTAGTGTAAGTACGTCCCGTCACAATAATTCTATGGTCGTCATTTGAACGACGTGTCTCTGGAGGGTTGGGCACGTACTGGGAAACTAATGCATGATTGGGTTGACAAGCAAGAGGTAAGGGTTCGTCGAGCAAAAGAGTCTCGTTTTGAAGTCTTTTCGTAACATAACTATCCTCGCGTAAAACATGAATCTTGTGTGCGTAGTTTGAGAACATATTCGCGCTTTTGCTTCCAACAAGTTATCGGATTGGTGATGACGCAGCTTTTAACAAAATTGATGCGTGATCTTGCGACAATTGGTTTCGCGTGAAGCGCTCGAACGATTTATAATGGCAATACCTGCTCAACCCGTTCGCTTTGCGTGCGCATAATGCGTCTTGTGATGATTTGATAGAGTCGTCCACTAGTGTGTTCGATGGCTTTTCATTTGAATCGGGATGGAATCCAAAAGCAATAACGATTTTCAAATCCAAGAAGGTACTTGATTGCCACATGTATTACACAAACAGAGAACGAATGTATGACAGCTTGACACAAAGATGAAAACATACCACGTTTCATCGATGAATTTTCGTGTTTCTTCAGGATCTTGTTCAAGCCCCCACACCTCCCGCCGCCAAGACATACAAGTAAGAAAAGCACCAAACAAAGCTAACAAAGAACCTGAAAACGCCACAAACAAAACAAAGAAACTAGTAAAATGACACACAATCAAACAAACAGCTTGGACACAAAGAATGAATCGCACCTAAATTACTTCCCACCCATGGGGATCCAGATATGACGCTAACGCAGAGTTTGAACCACCACCACCGGAGAGAAAGATCGAGAAAAGGTATTCAGGAAAAATGATTGTTGTTAGTCCATATGTTCTCGTTGGTCGAGTCTAACAAAACCCGTGGGTTTCGGGCCTCTGAGCACACAATGTTCGTGATGGACAAACAAGACCTTAAGCATCTTTGCGAGATGCCCGCCAGCTTGAATAAGATAAAGAAGGTAAGCACTTTTCCCTATTTCATAAACTTGATCTAAGTATGCTCAATCCAAAATCTAACCCTAAATTTATCTCTCGCAGATATAAAAAGAACCTCAACAATACCAATTGAACCGAAACGTACACACTTGTGGAAAGGTTTAATGGACACCGATTTCAATGCAAACAATGTTGGAGGGATATCAAAGTTCCATCCAGCAAGACTGGAGGTAATCAAATTACATTCATACCTTCTTTGCTTCTTCACATTTACCTTCTTATAACTTGGCATTGCACGCGGAAAACAAGTCATAAAGGACAAAGTCGATGAGATTGACAACAACATTGACAATGCCATCTCCAATCGTGTACAAAATGTATTTTGTATTTAATTTGTTTTAATATGATTTTGGTTTAAGAAAGTAATGATTTTGGTTTTGATCGGGCAAAAGAGAAAATAGATGACTTCAAGGAGAATGGACCAACTTACGGGCCGTCACAAGAGTTCACGAGTTTGGAAAGTGGATGAGCAATTTTCAATATCCACCACTTTTGAAGACTTTAAATCTAAGTATCCGCAATTTGGGAGCATAGTCTAAAAGAGCAAGCACAGCCCATCTTGAATGAAGATGGGTCCAACCCCAACATTCGAGCAAAGACAGAGAGAGATCCAAGCAAGTAAGCGCAAAACTCCCTTTCTCTTCTTATTTTTTACATATAACTCTATGTAATGTAATTCGATGCATTGAATGCGAGATAGGGGCAGCAATTGAAAATAAGGAGTTGAAAACGATGACTTGTTGTCTCTCATGGAAGAACCGAGACAACGAAAAATATTCAAAAGGTACATCGCTTGAAAGATAATATCTCGCTTGCATTCCAAGATGAATTCTAATGAATTTATGTTTCTTCGTAACATACGATCACATTTCGCAGTGTCGAAATCTTCACAAAGACGTGTTTAACGCTTGTCGAAAAGGTATATGCAAAGAAAGATCTTCTCCGAATTGAAATGGAGGTAAATGACTAATTACTTTTACTTTTTGTTTGTAGTTATCGAAGAATCAAAACGAGTTGTTTTCACTCTTTGAGGTGAGTACTAAAGTTGACAAAACAAATATGTTTTATATATGAATTCTGACAATGGTTTAAATTGCAGAAATATTCTCGCTTGGATGAAATATTCGAAATGATAATACATTTATCTGGACCATACAATCAGCAGCTCAAAAGTACTATTCAAGAGAAGGCACAACCGAACCATTTTACACTCCATCTACCCAATAGAAGATGAGTAGAATTTACCAAAATCATTTGAATTACCTTACGATGTTGAGAAGGTAATGCTTTTATGCGGTAAAAGGATTCAAAAAACGAAAAAGATGTAATAAGCAGAAATGACTCAAGAGAGAGAAATGACAGGCCGGGTGGTTTAGGCACCAAGTTCATAGACCCACAGACCTCGCCGCCGCCCCTGGCCCCGCAATGAAGCTGGGCGCTGCCCGGCCCCTGCACCTCGGCCGCTTCCCGATGCTAGAATCCGGACGTTGACAAGACGGCTCTTCCAGAACGTCTCATTACCTACCGACCGTTTTGCCGTGACGCCTCCGCCATCTCGCTCCCTAATAATGCATAAAGCCATTTGGGCAAAGTCTCGATGGAGCCAGATCGTGGACGCCACACTTCACCACCGAGCCGGGTCAAGATCGGAGCCTCCCGAGTGTTAACGGCATTGGTAGTTCCAGGGTGTGGCGCCGGGCCACGACGGGCGGCACTCAACGCCTCTTCCGGCAGTGGCCGGACCTCCACGCCTGGATGCTCCGGGACCGACGGCCCCAACGCTGGGTCAGGGTTTGAGGCCCGGGCAAGGGACGTACTTCGAACTCCATCCCCAGCTGGTCCACGCCCGCCTTTGGCGTGGCTCGCTGACAAACCGCTGCTCTTCCATCGCCGCTTCCCGCCCCTCCTCGACCTTCCGGCTGCCGCCCACGACCTGCAGGCCCGCCTTCACAGAAGACGCCCGGCCGCCGCTGCCGGGCCACAAGCCGACGCTCGCCGCCGCCGCTTCTCACGCCCCGGTGCCCGTGGCTAACAAATTTGCCCAAACTTCATGGCTATGGCCTTCGCCATATCCTCGCCCACGCCAGCCGTGGTTTGAAGTCGGTGATTGTGCGGCATCCATGCGAGGACCAATGCAAGCACCCCGGGATCGACATCCATGGCACTGGATGAGATCGGGCACATCGACACCGCTGCCCCTCGGGAGCTCTTCACCCATGTCACCAAAGACCGGAAAGCCAAGGCTACTGCTGGAACCCGCTGGGAAGGTAGTCGCACTGGGGGCATGCAGGGAATGGTAACCGCGGCTAGGTGGGACAACCTGGCCTCCTCCAACCCGACCAAGCTGAGAAATGGCTAGCCGCATGTACCGTTGATACTTATGAGCGGTGATGACAGCGCCGAACTGGAGTAGTCTTGGACAGCCTTTGCTCACCCAGCTTGATCTTGCTGCTCCAGTTAGGGGTTTCGCCCATGGGTTCACACTCGGCATCTGACGGAGAACCTCATGTGTGTACATGTTCAAAACATACAACTCACCCAAAACGGCGAAACCGCAATAACATGGAATCGCTCAGTGTGTGCACTAATCGCGCCACGCCCGGGCCCTCACCTCCTACCTTATGTATGGCCAATTGCGAAGATCCAAAAGACATGGACTCATTCGCCTGTCCCAAACAGCCTGTGGTGGTAGCGATTGCGAGGGTCGGCCACTGAGGAGTCCTCTGCTCATCGTGCCACTCCAAGGCGAATCTAGGGATTGATGCTTGCGTAATCCATCCCGACCACCCCAATGGGCAACGCCATGAGTCTACACCTCCGAGATATAAAGCGGGCGCTTCACACTGTGACTGACCCATCACTATCCGAATCCCGCCATGGATGTCATCCAACCGGCCAACGTTGGTGTCATGCGCGATGCCCGATCAAAGCGTGAGTCTCACACGCCACCGCCATGTCCGATATGACAAAGGCATGCATTCTCGGCATCCGCATTCACGCACACACACCATGTCCTCGCTTGAGTTGAGGTGGCATGGACTGCGTGGAAGTTTGACTAGGCCGATATCCATGTATGACCGGGTAGGGTTCATCTGGCTATTAGTCTTAGTATGAGGGAGGGAAATAGCCAATCGGCTTTTCCCCGAGGTGACTATTTTGCTAGCCGTGCGCTATGTGCTGTGTGTTATGCATCGACCACCCAGTCCGTCACGCCTATAGGAACAAAGCGGAAAGACACGGTGGAGGTTCACCTTCACTCCCAAGCCATCGCCTGCCGTGATATCACCAAAGCCGCCGCCTCCGACATTCACTTGCCGCAAACAGCGCTTCCCTTGCGCTGCCGGTGTTCCGGGATGGAAAGCCAAGATGGGCACGCGCGACATGGCATGACCGGGCTACCCGGCCATTCCAATGAGAGTGAGCCTGTGACTCCACCGATGCAACACTTGGAACGTCTTTTCGAGAGCCCATCTAGCGACGGTGGGTTTGGGGAGCCGCAGCATGTGGCTTGAAGGACCCGCAGGGATATGACAAGGCCCCAAGCAAATGATCAACGCCTTCCAAATAAGCCAATTTGGCAAGGATCATGCAATTGCTCTTCGGCCGACTACGCGTTGCACATGCGCATCGACCGGGGACGTCCCACCATCGCACCCGCCCTCGGGCGCGAACGGTGGGCATTCCAACTTGTAGGGCCTCGGCCTATTCACCTTGAGAAGAAGAATTGGTTGATCCCGTTGTCAACCAATGATGCTGCCCCTCGAATGTGCGTATTTGGACAAGTGAAGATCCCAAGCTCCTGGTATGTGGGATGTGATCCCAAAGTGGGCAAGGCATCATGGAACGCCCTTGAGAGCCCATCTAGCGACGGTGGGTTTGGGGAGGCGCACGAAGCTTGAAGGACCCGCATTGTGGGATATGGCGCTCGGCGCAAATGATCAACGCCGCCTTCCAGTGAGCCAATTTGGCGGTGGGATCATGCAATTGCTCTTTCCCGGGGACTACGCGGTTGCACATGCGTCTGACGTCCCACCAGCAATTCGGCCCCTCGGGCGCGACGGTGGGCATTCCACAGGGGCCGTCGGCCTATTCACCTCGGAGAAGAAGAATTGGTTGATCCCGTTGTCAACCAATGATGCTGGCCCCACGGAATGTGCGTCTGAAGGACAAGTGGAAGATCCCAAGCCTTGGTATGTGGGATGTGATCCCGAGGTTGGGGCAAGGGCATCATGGAGCAGCGCGGAGATTTCGACTTTCGTCGACATCAGGATGAGATGAAGAAGCGGAATACCTCAAACGATTGCCACCTCGTGGAAGTGTGCACTCCATCAACCTCGTGTTCGCTTTCATTGCCGCCTCGCAAACCGATATGACATCCGAAGTTAGAGCTCGCACCTTGCTTCGACGAGCCGGCCGCAAGACGCTTAACCCGAAACAGCTTTTGAAGGAAGACATCCCGAGCGAAGTTGCGGGTGAAGTGGAGCGACCACGATGGCAAATGCTTGAGCGCACTGCCGGGCCAAGATGGGATGAGGAGCATGACGTTGTGATGTGGGCTTAAAAGGGTGTGGTAGGATTGGCAGTTCCGCAGATCCAAGGTTGGTGGGAAGCTCGCCATTCTAAGAAGGAGGTTGACAGACTGTGGTGTGTGGCTTTTCCAACACAAGATCCCTTCGTGATACGTAATCATTGCCACCATTTCATCAGATATGCCGATCATTCTAATGATTTGGCGATCTTCCATGTCATGGAAGCATGTGATTTGATTGTGAAGTGTTGTCATGACGGCAGAGGGAAAGGGCATGCTTTGGTTGTTGGGGCAACTCTTGCCTTTGTGTTTACGCCACAGACTTCAGTCCGTTGGAGGTGCAAGTCCGCCGCCTTTCAAGTCGGATTTTCTCTTGGTTAGCTTTGCAGGGCCATCGATGGCACGATCGCACGCATTTGCCCGTGATATGGAGGCACTTGGTGGTTTACATTTCAATGAAGCTCGTGACATCCAAAGGATCGTGGGTTTACATGTCTTTTCCAATAGCAATCCCACCGAGAAGGCACCGTGTAAATGAACCACCCCGGCCTTCTCCCATCCGGCTAACCGGACGTGGTCGGGCAAACGTGAATGGCCCGGTTTTGTGGTCACTGATCGGTACACCTTCCTTCCTTGTGTCCACGCCATGAAACCGCCATGTCTTCTTCCATAGACTTTGGGTTTGAAGATACGCCACACAAAACCACTTGATTTGGAGGACAAAGGCACAAAAGTCTCGCCGAAAGTCACATCCAGAATCTGTTCAACCTGGCCGAAAAACTGAACAGGTTGGTCTTCCATGTCAAAGGTCCCAAAACCCAATCGTCTATGTGGAGCGACGCAGGTCACCGGCTATGGTGCGGTAATGGTACCCCATTGTCTCCAACCCCTCAGAATCGCTGACCCGCTTACGCCCGCTCACCATGGCCCCAATATCGCTGTACTGCTCTGTGGATTGCTAACGCCGCCCGGACACACCCACTGAGGAAAGTGGCCCTGTTGTCCTCTCAAGATCAAACTCCATTCGAATCCCATCCAAAGTTTCCGAATGGGCGAAATGCCGCATACGCTTTTGCTCCACGGTCAGTTAGGGTTCCGGGTTGCGCTCGATGGACGCCCGCATCCCGCCCATCGATGTACGCTGAACAAATGAGCTCGAGCTGGATTCCTTGCCGCCAGTAGTCCCGCATAAAACATGCTCTCCATTGCAAGTACCCGGTGGCCATACTTCCTTCGGGCCGGGCTCATGGATTGATTGCTTCAAGACATTCATATGCCGCCGAGCAGGGTACATCCATCGAACATGCACCTGCGGCGTGGCAACTTCATCTAGCGGTGGATAAAGAGGTGCCGCATCGGATTCCAAAACACTAAGGGTAATACCGCCCAAGGCCACCATTGTATCCACAACTGAGCATCGCAGGGATTTCGGGGCTTGATTGCCTTGACAAATCCATCGGTAGATGGAGCTCACCAGATGAAGGCTTTGTACTCGGCCTCTCAAACGGTGGCATGAGTGCAATAGGAAAATAAAATTGGAGGAGCAAGTGCCGTGACTTTTCACCGCGGATCATGGTTTCCCCACCAAAGAGGTTGCAAGGTTGGACCCAAATGCCGTTGGTGGTTTGATCCTCGTGATACCCGCTTTCACGGCCTGTAAGTCATTTTTGCTCAATGTGTATGGACGATGGGGAGGTGGGCCTCACCCGTCATCCGTAATTGTGCCACCACGCTTGAGGCCACATTCATAAGGTCAATCGGCATTGTGGGTGTCCCATTTGCCACTCCATATGTTCCAAAAGCCCGGCTTGTTAACTTCCGTGCATCACGCCTTTCACCACAACTTCTAATAGCCGCAAGTAGGGCAGCATTTTAACGAAAGCCGAAGGCCGACACCCCATGACATGTAGCCTGCCCGCCACCCGGTCGACATCCCAAGCATCCATCTGGCCAATGATGTCCCGCACGGTTCGAAGGGGCGCCGAATATCACTTGCATTGTCGAAAAACTCACGGTGGTCATGCCGCCGTCAGACGGCAGGGCACCATCTGCGTGCCCATCGCAATGACTTTCTCCAAAGCCCGGACCATCTAGCTTCCGCCCTCAGCCCACACAACAACGATACCTCTCACTTGTGTAAAGCGCCCGAGTCCGTGGTAGTCACATGTCGGAAGCGGCAAACTGTGGATGAAAAAGCGACCCGGTCGACACGCCTTTGGAATGATCGCAAGGGACACCCACCTATTGTCGCCACCTCCTCCAACAAAGGTTGAGATACACATCCATATTCTTGACCTGCTGCCCCGGATGATTAAAGGCATAAGAATCACCGCTTTTGTCGTGAGCCAAGGAGGAAAATTGTGGATGAAAATGAGAACAGCCGATGGAGTACGAGGAAGAACGATGGCTTGGATTGAAGCCGTCAGAGATACCGAGATGGAAGATTTTGGCCTTCCGCATCAAGGCACTTACACTATCCAAGGCCTCGCCAAAGCGGTGTGTGTCGCCATTATCCGACTTGACCATCGGTGCTCCTATGGTCCTTCCACCATACGCTCACGCGGCCGCTGAAGAGCACGCATACATTCGGCGGAGGCGATCCGCCAGCGAAATAAAACATTGTCTTCCGCTAAATAGGTTGCCCAGCTGGCACCTCGCGATATCCGGCTCGTCATAAACGTGGCAAGAGGTCTCTAATGCCCTCGTGCCCCAAAACAAGGAACAGCCCAACACAGCATCAATTCAGACGCTACATCGCCCGACGTGTAGCATCATCTACGGACATCCGACCTTGCCTTCGCATATCGCTGGTCTTCGCAACACCGACGAAGAAAGGAGGTCAAGATTGCGACATGGCGTAGTCGGATATCTTATACCGGTCTTGGATGTTAAGGAATGCTGTGGCAAATGGACCACCATGCATGGATTCTCCGCCCGAGATCGACCATAAGGGTTTGGCAGCCTCCTCCTCCAAATTGGATTGTCCCTCACGAAAGCAATCGCTATGAAGTCTTGCATCAACTGCAAGCGCCTCCCCGGAATCCTGCACACTCCGCCCCGCCACGGTATGTCCGGCAATGGTACTTCATCAACAAACTCGGCCGCAGACGCACAAGCCCCAACCGGAGGGGCGGAGTGGCCTGACACGAGCCCCAACCCCGCCTGCCTACCGTGGATGCACATAGGCTGGACACCTCGATCTACTCCGATTTCGACGGCGGCCTCGAGACAAGCAAACAATATTGCCCCGCCTCGTGATTTGCCAAGAGCCAAGGAGGAAAATTGTGGATGAAAATGAGAACAGCCGATGGAGTACGAGGAAGAACGATGGCTTGGATTGAAGCCCAGAGATAGAGCGAAGATTTCGGTCTTCCGCATCAAGGCACTTACACTATCCAAGGCCTCGCCAAAGTGGTGTGTCGCCATTATCCGCACTTGACCATCGGTGCTCCTATGGTCCTTCCACCATATCGTTCACGTGGCCGTTGAAGAGCACGCATACATTCGGCGGAGGCGATCCGCCAGCGAAATAAAACATTGTCTAAATAGGTTGCCTGGCACCTCGCGATATCCGGGCTCGCAAACGTGGCAAGAGGTCTCTAATGCCCTCGTGCCCCAAAACAAGGAACGCCCAACACAGCATCAATTCAGACGCTACATCGCCCGACGTGTAGCATCATCTACGGACATCCGACCTTGCCTTCGCATATCGCTTGGTCTCGGCAACACCGACGAAGAAAGGAGGTCAAGATTGCGACATGGCAGAGTCGGATATCTTATACCGGTCTTGGATGTTAAGGAATGCTGCGCGCGATGGACTATGCATGGATTCCTCCGCCCGAGATCGACCATAAGGGTTTGGCTCCTCCTCCAAATTGGATTGTCCTCTCCGAGCACATGAAGTCTTGCATCAACTGCAAGCGCCCGCCGAATTGCACGCCCGCCATCGGTATGTCCGCAATGGTACTTCATCAACAAACTCCGGCCGCAGACGCACAAGCCCCAACCGGGCGAGGGCTCAGACACGAGCCCCAACCCCGCCTGCTTTTACCGTGGATGCACATAGGCCGGACACCTCGATCTACTCGATTGACGGCTACCGAGACAAGCAAACAATATTGTCCCGCCCCATTTGACGGTTTACGCCAAGAGCGCCAAGGCGATTGGCGCCACCGACATATCGCCTCACTGGCAAGCGCGCCCATGAACGGACGTGTGACGGGGTCATGACGTCCGCTGGATGGGGTGTGTGTTCCTTCGCAACTGTGGCAATTGTGCATGACCCGAGGTATTTGACTTGCTGGTAAGGAGGATCCATAGCACCTCACCCGATGCCCGCTATGGCGGAGTTGCGCAAAGGCCTTAAGTAGCAAAGAGGAGTTCACAGAGAAGGTGGTGAGAGTCCCCGCCACAACTAAGGTACGCCTGGAGACGCGGGTCCTCTCCGCCGGCCGCTGGAGGCAGCAACAACGGACGCTGGGAATGGTGTCAGGCCATCCTCTCCCACTAAAGGCACGCCCAGTGATCGTAAACATGGTTACCGCTTGGCCTCGACAATGGTCACACACTAACCCCGCTGAGTCGACAAGATCGCGAACGGGAAGGCCAACCCGGTAGATGCCGACACACAATCAATAACCCCCACCGTAACTGGAGTATTGACCTGATGGAATCCAAAGATTAGTATGAGGCCCAATGACAGAGGAAACACGAGGAATACATCCGTCATAAACACCCTGTACCAAGATGCACAATGTCATTTGCCACCGACTTTATTACATTCTTTAATGACTAAGTGATGCGCATCATTTCCTCGCTTGTCATAAACCGGCCCCGCTTTTGTAGTAGTGGTGTGACATTGCAAAAGAACCCCGTCCATGGTTAGGGACTTCTGGGTTTTGGAAGGATAGACGCACCTGCATGTGTATGCCCGGATCACAAAACAGCTCCATACACATTTCGACATCTACAACAAGTATTTGCACACCGCGACGCCATGCCCAAAAGGGAGGCTTGATGATTTGTACGCCTATTCAGCTATGGGACACCCACAAGGTCGCCACCCTCCAACAAAGGTTGGAGATACACATCCATATTCTTTAATTGCTTCGCCCCGGATGATTAAAGGCATAAGAATCACCGCTTTTGTCGTGAGCCAAGGAGGAAAATTGTGGATGAAAATGAGAACAGCCGATGGAGTACGAGGAAGAACGATGGCTTGGATTGAAGCCCAGAGATAGAGCGAAGATTTCGGTCTTCCGCATCAAGGCACTTACACTATCCAAGGCCTCGCCAAAGTGGTGTGTCGCCATTATCCGCACTTGACCATCGGTGCTCCTATGGTCCTTCCACCATATCGTTCACGTGGCCGTTGAAGAGCACGCATACATTCGGCGGAGGCGATCCGCCAGCGAAATAAAACATTGTCTAAATAGGTTGCCTGGCACCTCGCGATATCCGGGCTCGCAAACGTGGCAAGAGGTCTCTAATGCCCTCGTGCCCCAAAACAAGGAACGCCCAACACAGCATCAATTCAGACGCTACATCGCCCGACGTGTAGCATCATCTACGGACATCCGACCTTGCCTTCGCATATCGCTTGGTCTCGGCAACACCGACGAAGAAAGGAGGTCAAGATTGCGACATGGCAGAGTCGGATATCTTATACCGGTCTTGGATGTTAAGGAATGCTGCGCGCGATGGACTATGCATGGATTCCTCCGCCCGAGATCGACCATAAGGGTTTGGCTCCTCCTCCAAATTGGATTGTCCTCTCCGAGCACATGAAGTCTTGCATCAACTGCAAGCGCCCGCCGAATTGCACGCCCGCCATCGGTATGTCCGCAATGGTACTTCATCAACAAACTCCGGCCGCAGACGCACAAGCCCCAACCGGGCGAGGGCTCAGACACGAGCCCCAACCCCGCCTGCTTTTACCGTGGATGCACATAGGCCGGACACCTCGATCTACTCGATTGACGGCTACCGAGACAAGCAAACAATATTGTCCCGCCCCATTTGACGGTTTACGCCAAGAGCGCCAAGGCGATTGCGCTATCGACATACCGCCTCACCTCAAGCGCGCTACCATGAACGGACGTGACGGCCGCGACGTCCGCATGATGGGGTGTGTGGTTCCTTCGCAACTGTGGCAATTGGCATGACCCGAGGTATTTGACGCTGGTGTAAGGAGGATCCATAGCACCTCACCCGATGCCCGCTATGGCGGAGTTGGGTGGCCTTTGCGAGTAAAAGAGGAGTTCACAGAAGGTGGTGAGAGTCCCCGCCACAACTAAGGTACACGCCGGAGAGACGTTGGGTCCTCCCGGCCGCCGTTGGAGGCAACAACGGACGCTGGGAATGGTGTCGTGGCCATCCTCTCCCACTAAAGGCACGCCTGCAGTGATCGTAAACATGGTTACCGCTTGGCCTCGACAATGGTCGACACTAACCCCGCTGAGTCGACAAGATCGCGAACGGGAAGGCCAACTCAGACAGCATACACAATCGCGAACCCCCACCGTAACTGGAGTATTGTGATGGAATCCAAAGATTAGTATGAGGCCCAATGGAGGAAACACGAGGAATACATCTCATAAACACCGTGTACCGCATGCACAATGTCATTTGCCACCGAATTTACATTCTTTAATGACTAAGTGATGCGCATCATTTCCTCGCTTGTCATAAACCGTCCTGCTTTTGTAGTAGTGGTGTGACATTGCAAAAGAACCCCGCCCCATGGTTAGGGACTTCTGGGTTTTGGAACGTTGACACGAGACGACTGTGCATGCCCGGATCACAAAATGTGCCCATACACATTTCGACATCTACAACAAGTATTTGCACACCGCGACGCCATGCCCAAAAGCGGAGGCTTGATGATTTGTACGCCTATTCGTGCTAGGGACACTTCGCCTTCGAATCGATGTAATCGGAACACCGACAATTGGAATCCCTCACATTTAAGAACAGCCAATATCGGGTCCTCATATTGCCTTTGCCCAAAAGCGACCCGGTCGACACGTCAAATCGCAAGGGACACCCACAAGGTCGCCAGCCTCCAACAAAGGTTGGAGATACACATCCATATTCTTGACCTGCTTCCCGGATGATTAAAGGCATAAGAATCACCGCTTTTGTCGTGAGCCAAGGAGGAAAATTGTGGATGAAAATGAGAACAGCCGATGGAGTACGAGGAAGAACGATGGCTTGGATTGAAGCCGTCAGAGATACCGAGAGCGAAGATTTCGGCCTGCATCAAGGCACTTACACTATCCAAGGCCTGCCAGGCGGGTGTGTTGGCCATTATCCGCACTTGACCATCGGTGCTCCTATGGTCCTTCCACCATATCAGTTCACGTGCTGTTGAAGAGCACGCATACATTCGGCGGAGGCGATCCGCCAGTGGGAAATAAAACATTGTCTTCCGCGAAATAGGTTGCCCAGTGGCATCCTCGCGATATCTGGGCTCGCCGCAAACGTGGCAAGAGGTCTCTAATGCCCTCGTGCCCCAAAACAAGGAACAGTCTCCAACACAGGCATCAATTCGTACGCTACACTGCCCGACGTGTAGCATCATCTTACGGACATCCGACCTTGCCTTCGGCATACTGTTGGTCTTCGGCAACACCGACGAAGAAAGGAGGCTGAAGATTGCGGACATGGCAGAGTCGGATATCTTATACCGGTCTTGGATGTTAAGGAATGCCAGGGCAGCGGACAGTCGACTATGCATGGATTCCTCTGGCCCGGAGACTGACCATAAGGGTTTGGCAGCCTCCTCCTCCAAATTGGATTGTCCTCCGGCCGAGCCGCTATGAAGTCTTGCATCAACTGCAAGCGCTCCGCCGAACCCGACCCGCCTCCGCCACGGTATGTCCGCAATGGTACTTCATCAACAAACTCCGGCCGCAGACGCACAAGCCCCAACCGGAGGGGCGGAGTGGCCTGACACGAGCCCCAACCCCGCCTGCCTACCGTGGATGCACATAGGCTGGACACCTCGATCTACTCGATTTACGGCGCTACCGAGACAAGCAAACAATATTGTCCCCCCTCATTTGCCTACGCCAAGAGCGCCAAGGCGATTGCGCTATCGGGACATCGCCTCACCTCAAGCAGCATGATGAACGGACGTGACGTCACATGGATGGGGTGTGTTCCTTCGCAACTGTGGCAATTGCGTATGACCCGAGGTATTTGACGGTGTAAGGAGAGGATCCATAGCACCTCACCCGATGCTGCTATGGCGGAGTTGGCGCGTCCTTGCGAGTAAAAGAGGAGTTCACAGAAGGTGGTGAGAGTCCCCGCCACAACTAAGGTACTGGAGAGACGTTGGGTCCTCCGGGTTGGAGGCAACAACGGACGTTGGGAATGGTGTCGGGCCATCCTCTCCCACTAAAGGCACGCCCGCAGCGATCGTAAACATGGTTACCGCTTGGCCTCGACAATGGTCAGACACTAACCCCGCTGAGTCGACACCGCGAACGGGAAGGCCAACCTGCAGACACACACAATCGCGAACCCCCACCGAATCGAGTATTGACTGGATGGAATCCAAAGATTAGTAGGAGGCCCAATGACGAGGAAACACGAGGAATACATCATAAACACCTGATGTACCAGATGCACAATGTCATTTGCCACCTAATTTACATTCTTTAATGACGTAAGTGATGCGCATAGCTCGCTATTTCCTCGCTTGGTCATAAACCGGCCCCGCTTTTGTAGTAGTGGTGTGACATTGCAAAAGAACCCCGTCCATGGTTAGGGACTTCTGGGTTTTGGAACGTTGACACAGACACGTACTGTATGCCCGGATCACAAAATGTGCCCATACACATTTCCTCGACATCTACAACAAGTATTTGCACACCGCGACGCCATGCCCAAAAGCGGGAGGCTTGATGATTTGTACGCCTATTCAAAGCTATGGGACACTTCGTCAATCGATGTGTAATCCGGAACACCGACAATTGGAATCCTCACATTTAAGAATGCCAATATCGGGTCCTCATGTGCCCCAAAAGGCATTTAAAGGAATTGGAAGGTAAGCTAGCTCCATGGAGTGCTATCGAAACCCTATAGCTTCCCGGAGATCACGGGTGGCACTCCGATCCACACGTGGCCTCCTTGCCACCTGCGGCGTGAAACAAAGTGCGAGACATGCTGCTGTGGCGGGCTGTTGTCTAGCGGACCGTGCTGGGAGTAGATAATCACATATCATGTGCCGGATGCGATAAGAGTCGAGCCCAATCGCCAGGGCAAATGCTCATGTCGGCACCGCCTAATGTCTCTGGACCCCAAGGCGCCGAGAAAAGACAATCGCAACAACGCAAACGCCGGGCCCATATCATGGCGCCTCCTCCATATTCCATGACGTTGCTTCATCGATACGATAGCGAATAGTCGTGAGTTGCCACATCGGTGAGAACTTTGGAGGTCTTCCTCGAGCGGAGATGCAATGTCGGTGATTACAGCTTGTCGGCGCTTGGGTGCAGCCTCTCAGAAAAAAACCGCCTCGGCTCCCAAAGGGGAGCCTCCTCCTCCACCATCGGAAATAATGGAATGAGCGTTGATGCGCGGATATTGCAAACTAAATGCACAAGTGGTCGCAGACGCGACATGGTCAAAGCACGACAACCATACCTACCGAGGATCGGCAGACTGTCCATATGGGGGGTGGGGGGTGAAATGACGCACGAGATGCCACCTCATAAGTCTCGTGATATGTACAATTTCTCAGAACACCCCGCAAGCGAGGCGGAGCGCTCAAAGTGGGGCCCGGCACTAAAGACGCCACCGATGGTTGGGTGACCACGATGCATCTATTCTCCGGTGGAGTAGACATGTCGATGTGGCTGGCAGCTCGATGCAGCACAAGCATGGAAATTCTCGATAACGCCGCCAAAACAAAGCAGCATACTAAACTGAATTGGTGAATTTAATATGACCAATTTTGACCCTCCAAACCTAACAACCCCTCCCCGAATCACGGGTGGCACTCCGATCCACACGTGGCCTCCTGCCACGGCGTGAAACAAAGTGCCGCATGCGGCGGAGCTGCTGTCACAACGGACCAGCTGAAAGTAGATAATCACATATCATGTGCCGGATGCGACAAGAGTCGAGCTCCAATCACGGCCGGGCAAATGCTCATGTCGGCACCGCCTAATGTCTCTGGACCCCAAGGCGCCGAGAAAAGACAATCGCAACAACGCAAACGCCGGGCCCATATCATGGCGCCTCCTCCATATTCCATGACGTTGCTTCATCGATACGATAGCGAATAGTCGTGAGTTGCCACATCGGTGAGAACTTTGGAGGTCTTCCTCGAGCGGAGATGCAATGTCGGTGATTACAGCTTGTCGGCGCTTGGGTGCAGCCTCTCAGAAAAAAACCGCCTCGGCTCCCAAAGGGGAGCCTCCTCCACCATCGGAAATAATGGAATGAGCGTTGATGCGCGGATATTGCAAACTAAATGCACAAGTGGTCGTGACGCGACATGGTCAAAGCACGACAACCATACCTACCGAGGATCGGCAGACTGTCCATATGGGGGGTGGGGGGTGAAATGACGCACGAGATGCCACCTCATAAGTCTCGTGATATGTACAATTTCTCAGAACACCCCGCAAGCGAGGCGGAGCGCTCAAAGTGGGGCCCGGCACTAAAGACGCCACCGATGGTTGGGTGACCACGATGCATCTATTCTCCGGTGGAGTAGACATGTCGATGTGGCTGGCAGCTCGATGCAGCACAAGCATGGAAATTCTCGATAACGCCGCCAAAACAAAGCAGCATACTAAACTGAATTGGTGAATTTAATATGACCAATTTTGACCTCCAAACCTAACAACCCCTCCCCGAATCCACGGGTGGCACTCCGATCCACACGTGGCCTCCTGCCACGGCGTGAAACAAAGTGCCGCATGCGGCGGAGCTGCTGTCACAACGGACCAGCTGAAAGTAGATAATCACATATCATGTGCCGGATGCGACAAGAGTCGAGCTCCAATCACGGCCGGGCAAATGCTCATGTCGGCACCGCCTAATGTCTCTGGACCCCAAGGCGCCGAGAAAAGACAATCGCAACAACGCAAACGCCGGGCCCATATCATGGCGCCTCCTCCATATTCCATGACGTTGCTTCATCACCGAGAAGCGGACGGGTCGTCGGGGCGTTGCCACATCCTGGAGAACTTTGGAGGTCTTCCTCGAGCGGAGATGCAATGTCGGTGATTGCAACTGGCGGCCATGCGCCTCAAAAAAGGCCGCCTCGGCTCCCAAAGGGGAGCCTCCACCATCGGAAATAATGGAATGAGCGTTGATGCGCGGATATTGCAAACTAAATGCACAAGTGGTCAGACGCGACATGGTCAAAGCACGACAACCATACCTACCGAGGATCGGCACTGCCCATATGGGGGGTGGGGGTGAAATGACGCACGAGATGCCACCTCATAAGTCTCGTGATATGTACAATTTCTCAGAACAAGGCCTGCAAGTGAGGCAAGTGGAGCGTTCAAAGTGGGGCCCGGCACTAAAGACGCCACCGATGGTTCATTGACCACGATGCATCTATTCTCCGGTGGAGTAGACATGTCGATGTGGCTGGCAGCTCGATCCGCACAAGCATGGAAATTTCGATAACGTACAAAACAAAGGTATACTTATCAAACCGAATGGTGAATTTAATATGACCAATTTTGACCTCCAAACCCCAAGGACAAAACCAGTCATCTGCTTGTAATATGCTTGTACTTCCAAATGTCCAATCAGCGTAGGGATATATGTTTCTCAGCCAACCCTAAGCGATAGATGCATCGCACTTCTGCGCCAGTTGACTTGTTAAACCCGATTCGAAGTACGATGGAGGCCGAGTTCACCATAGCCCAAGGACACCTACAGTTTTATGATCCCAATGGGTGGTCCTTACACTTTTCTTGTGCCATCAATCCCACCTCAAGGACACCGGAAGTAGACGTAAGGTTCAGCTTCCGTAGCCCATGGACGAACGGGCGGGTAGGAGGCTCGAAGCCAGTCTTGGTAGCTTTTCGAAGCCATAAAGGTGTCGGCCTCCTCGAGATGATGGCACAACGGGTAAAGGAGGCCACGCAATGCGTGAACGCTGGAGGTACAATCTTCTCCGAATCCTTCATCGCAGATGGCCCAGTCTGGCTGGCAGTCGGGACAACGATGATGGCATCGGTGATGTGCAAGAGTTTTGGGTGTCCGGTTCGACGCGCTTGAGGTTGCATGGATTGCGCCATGCGGACATTGAACCATCGCGGTGGCGTAGGAGCCGCCAGTGGCAAGTGCAAAGTGGATGCTGGCGGGCCTGTGATCGCTACCGGTCACCCCAAAATGAGGTGGAGCAAGAGCAAGCGCTTCCGCCGTTCAAGTTGCGTCGCACATTTAAGTAATTAGTATAGTACTAGAGGTGGCGGACCGCCATTAAAACAACATGCACGTCATTGCAGGTACCGGTTGGTCGACAAGTGAGGCGTTAGGCAATGCCCATCGACCGCCATAGCCACCCTAGCACACTGTCGCTCGAAGGCCATATACCCACGAGTGTTTCCGCCATTCGAATTGAGAAGGAAGGGTCGACGTTTCCATGGATTCCTTGGGTTGCGAGGTTGATGAGGATGACCTCCACATGGCTATGGTGCTCAGCATGGCGGCGGAGAATGAGGTCACTCCTGGCGCAGGCATCAGAGAACCGACAGACGGGGGGGTGCTGGACATCCGGGAGGAGAGGGAGAAACGGGCAGCTGCCGCCGAGCGGAGGCGCCGGCTAAGCCAGGGCGGCACCGAGGACCACACGTGGTTGACAATTGGATGGGCACAGGGGTGGGAGCCGGGAGGACAGGCAAAGCGACCCGGTAATGAAGACCATGGTGCTTGCGAGGCGACGATGCAGCTGGATGTGCCTGATGAACCGGATGCGTGCACGGAGCTTTGGTGGTCCGGGAGGAAGGGCAACCCCGCCTTTGGTTGGATATGTGCGTTCTCGTGGAAGCGCCGGATGGTTCGCGATGGTGCCGTGTGGCCCGATGCAAGAGGGCTGGGATTGTGGTCTGACCGAGGTGCCAATGGCTGGCCGACAGGACAAAACCAGTCATCTGCTTGTAATATGCTTGTACTTCCAAATGTCCAATCAGCGTAGGGATATATGTTTCTCAGCCAACCCTAAGCCCGGAAGATGCACTGATTTACTTCCACTTGTTAAACCCGATTCGAAGTACGATGGAGGCCGAGTTCACCATAGCCCAAGGACACCTACAGGTTTTATGATCCCAATGGGTGGTCCTTACACTTTTCTTGTGCCATCAATCCCACCTCAAGGACACTGCGGAAGTAGACGTAAGGTTCAGGCTTCCGTAGCCCATGGACGAACGGGCGGGTAGGAGCCAAATCGAGTGCGGAGTTTTCACGGTGGCGCCGCCTCTCGAATGATGGCACAACGGGTAAAGGAGGCCACGCCCGAATGCAGAACGCGAGGTACAATCTTCTCCGAATCCTTCATCGCAGATGGCCCAGTCTGGCGCAGCGGTGGGACAACGATGATGGCATCGGTGATGTGCAAGAGTTTTGGGTGTCCGGTTCGACGCGCTTGAGGTTGCATGGATTGCGTCATGCGGACATTGAACCATCGCGGTGTGGCGCGTAGGAGCCGCCAGTGGCAAGTGCAAAGCGGGGATGCCAGTGGCGGGCGTGCCGATCGCTGGTCACCCCAAAATGAGGTGGAGCAAGAGCAAGCGTTTCACGGGTTCAAGTTGCTGGCGTGCATTCGCTTGTAATTAGTATAGTACTAGAGGTGGCAGTGGACCGCCAATTAAAACAACATGCACGTCATTGCAGTGTACCGGTTTGGTCGACAAGTGGCAGAGGCGTTAGGCAATGCCCATCGACCGCCATAGCCACCCTAGCACATACGCTCCAAAGGCCATACACCCACGAGTGTTTCCGTCATTCTGTAATTGACGAAGGAAGGGTCGACGTTTCCATGGATTCCTTGGGTTGCGAGGTTGATGAGGATGACCTCCACATGGCTATGGTGCTCAGCATGGCAGCGGAGAATGAGGTCACTCCTGGCGCAGCATCGAGAAAGGCTGCAGACGGGGTGCCGGACATCCGGGAGGAGAGGGAGAAACGGCAGCCGCCGAGCGGAGGCGCGGCTAAGCGGCACCGAGGACCACACGTGGTTGACAATTGGATGGCACAGGTGGGAGCCGGGAGGACAGGCAAACAACCCGAAGACCATGGTGCTTGCGAGGCGACGATGCAGCTCGGATGTGCCTGATGAACCGGATGCGAGCACGGAGCTTTGGTGGTCCGGGAGGAAGGGCAACCCCGCCTTTGGTTGGATATGTGCGTTCTCGTGGAAGCGCCGGATGGTTCGCGATGGTGCCGTGTGGCCCGATGCAAGAGGGCTGGGATTGTGGTCTGACCGAGGTGCCAATGGCCGACAAAGGCGAGCCGCCAACGGGTGGATCGGGAACCGAGCACCGGATGCGGATCGGGACGTGGAAGGACGAGACTAGCCCCCAACCGGGGTAGAAAGCGGGAGGAGGGCGACATGCCATGCCGACGCCACCGGGAGAGGGACGGTACTGCCTCTCGTGTCACGTGATGCGGAGCATTCGTGTCGTGAAGGTGGGGAAGCTGGCTTGTGCGAAGTCACGCCCGAGTTTCCAAAATTTGAAAGCGACGATGACGATTGTCCCTCGTCGAAGAGGCGCCGAGGGCCGAAAGCGGAGGCGAAGGTATGCCACTCGCATCTCCTCACATTCTCCAATCACCCGTGAAAGGGCCACCATCTTTTCTTGGTGTGATCTTGCATGACGAAGACACCGTGTTTGTCATTGACGGTGAACCAAGGCATCTAGGCGGGAGGCCGGAGGAGTGCCTCGTATGTCTGGCCGGGGGGCGACTAAGGTCACCGTGTTTGGGAGCTCTGTCCGCTATCGACACATAGAAGGGCGATGTTTGTGAAGAGGGTGGCTTTGATAGGTGGTTGCGCCCGGTAGTGCATCATCCATCACCACGTTCATTGGCACTTGCTAACAAGCGCTTGTGTGTGTGCATGCGAGGCGGGTGCCACAATAAGTAACGCCGAGGTGGAGAAGGAACGCGAAGAGGGGAGAACCGCAACAAAGTGAAAGCCACCGATGAGCACCTACCATGGAAGACGAGGAGGCACTTGTTCCACAGGAAGGCTCATTCGAGGACATGTGGGAGGCGTTTTGGCGAGGTGGGCATGCTCTCCCGGGACCCAGCCACGGCATGTTGGCCCTCCAAAGACATCCTCCAAACCGTGACATTGGGCGATTTGTTACGGGCAACCATGAACCACCACGGGCGGGAGGCATTCTTTGGAAGAGGCAACGAAGGTGTCATTGGAGATTGGGCCCGGTGGAAGGCCCGATGGAGTGACGGATGCCGCGCTTTGGAGGGTTGAGCATGTGGTTAAAGAAGCGCCCACAAGCGTGTGAAGGAGGCTGCACGCCGGATGACTCTTCCGAAATCTTTGGTCGTCCACCCGAGGGAGTTGCAATCGTGAGTGGATGACTGTCTGAAGGGGACTTCCCATCTATATCTAGCGAGACTACATCAAGAAGAAGTTCTCGGACATTTCTGGCGACGCAATTACTATTATGCAGCCGGGTGAAGGAGGCCGATCGGGGATGCGAGAGAGGGCAACTATCCTAGACGGCCCGGGAGTGTGTGGGAGGCATGGACCAAAGCGGTGGAGTTCGAGTCCAAGAGCACCGACAGGGGAATGGCCGCCATGCCAAAGATGATGCAAACTGAAAGCTCGTCAAGAAGTCACGCCCGAGTTTCCAAAATTTGAAAGCGACGATGACGATTGTCCCTCGTCGAAGAGGCGCCGAGGGAAAGCGGAGAGCTGAAGGTATGCCACCGCATCTCCCTCACATTCTCCAATCACCGCGAGGCGCTCGCTCCATCTTTTCTTGGTGTGATCTTGCATGACGAAGACACCGTGTTTGTCATTGTGAACAAGGCATCTAGGGTGGAGGCCGACACCGATGTGTGCCTGTATGTTCGGGCAAGGGGCGACTAAGGTCCCGGAGCCCCCGTCCGCCATCGACACATAGAAGGCGATGTTTGTGAAGAGGGTGGCTTTGATAGGTGGTTGCGCCGAGTGCATCATCCATCACCACGTTCATTGGCACTTGCTAACAAGCGCTTGTGTGTGTGCATGCGTGAAGCGGGTGCCACAATAAGTAACGCCGAGGTGGAGAAGGAACGCGAAGAGGGGAGAACCGCAACAAAGTGAAAGCCACTGAGCACCTACCATGGAAGACGAGGAGGCACTTGTTCCATGTGAAGGCTCATTCGAGGACATGTGGGAGGCGTTTTGGCGAGGTGGGCATGCTCTCCCGGACTGAGCCAGCATGTTGGCCCTCCAAAGACATCCTCCAAACCGTGACATTGGGCGATTTGTTACGGGCAACCATGAACCACCACGGCGGAGGCATGGAAGAGGCAACGAAGGTGTCATTGGAGATTGGGCCCGGTGGAAGGCCTGGCGATGGAGTGACGGATGCCGCTTTGGAGGGTTGAGCATGTGGTTAAAGAAGCGCCCACAAGCGTGTGAAGGAGCCGGTGCGTGATGACTCTTCCGAAATGGTCCGCCACCCGAGGGAGTTGCACCTGAGCTGGTGGACGCCTATGAGGGACTTCCCATCTATATCTAACCGAGACTACATCAAGAAGAAGTTCTCGACATTTCTGACGCAGAATTACTATTGTCCGAGCCGGGTGAAGGAGGCCGACGGATGCGAGAGAGGGCAACTATCCTAGACACGCGCCCGGGTGTGGGAGGCATGGACCAAAGCGGTGGAGTTCGAGTCCAAGAGCTGCAGTATGGGGAATGGCCCACCGCCAACAAAGATGATGCAACCGATGCTCAAGAAGTACGGGGCGGGTTGTAATCCTTTTAGGCGGTGGTGCACAGATTTCAACAAGGCATTTCGGAGAAGTGGAAGCGCATCCCGACAAAGGCAGCGAGAGTGGGGTCTCATACGCGGCATTGAGAACATGGAATCATACATCGACACGGGAGGTTTAGTGCTCGATTACGAACTGGTTTTGCGAGGATGTGTGGAAATGTGAATGTTGCTTCTCTCATGCATGGAAATCGGGCATGTGGGTTTGAGTGCAAAGGGAGCTGGTGCGGCGCATAGAGGACATGAAGAGGACAATTCTCGGCAACACGCTGGCGGGCACGAACCATGGGATGGGGTCCTGCTCACCACTTGGATGATGTGGAGGCCTTGGCAAACGTGGAGATGGTGCCATCAACCCGAGCAACAGAGCAACCGGCGAGGATGTGTGGAAATGTGAATGTTGCTTCTCATGCATGGAAATCGGGGCATGTGGGTTGAGCAAAGGGAGTCAGCGCGACAGAGGACATGAAGAGGACAATTCTCCCAAGAACACTGGCGGGCACGAACCATGGGATGGGGTCCTGCTCACCACTTCCGGATGATGTGGAGGCCTTGGCAAACGTGGAGATGGTGCCATCAACCTGTGCAACAGAGCAACCGGCGAGGGATGTGGAGCCGCACCGAATAACTCTCGAAGCGCTACAAGTCCCTGTAATGCTTTGTGTTACCCATTTGCAAATGTGTTACCCATTTGCTAACGTGTGGATGTGTGCCACGCAGACTTTGGCGGAGGAGCGTCTAAACCCGCAAAGTAGTCTTATGTCATAGACACACTGTGAAGCGGAAACACAGGTACCGGGTTTGCTATTCGGAGTCCGGGGTGTCTCCTGTTTTGAGGCTTGCAAAGAGCCTGTTGTGGTGTCTGGGTTTTTCAGCTGCAAGGTGTGCCCCGTTTCATGGTTTGGCAGCGTTTTCGAATGGATGGACTAAGCCTGGAAGGGATGTCTTTTTTCTGCTGACCAGGGAGTCCGGAAGAAGGGAGGAACAGCACGGAGGATGGAACAGCCGTCAAAGCGGGCGGAGGGGAAGGCGGCGGAGGGGAACGGGCGGAAGCATGCTCCAGATGTCGTCACGACTCGTTATGTTTTGGGTTAGGTGATTCTCTTGAATTTGGGTCTAAACGGGCATTTATCTCGGACTTATTTTAAGGTGAGATAACCCCATTTAACAATGCACGGATCTTGCTTGGCCCGAGTTCCATGGGCCAACAGGACCTAATTAGAAGGTACGCTTTGTTGCTGGCTAAGATAAACCCGTATTAACTCTTGTGGATCGTACAACCCTAATTGTAGCGAGGGTGCACGGCTTTATGCCACCGCTTAGGGCTGCATATTTTGAAATTTGAAATTTGAAATTTCCTATTGCAAGCTTGCTTGATCCTGGCATTTCATACCGAAAGCGCGGAAATGTCCGCCGTCTTGCCCAATGAAGTGCCTCCACATCCATCGCGCTATTGGCCATGCTCCTAGGTATTTTGAACCGTCGTTCGTGCAAAACGCCAATTACACATCACCGTAAACTAATTGGGATAAGGGTTGAACTTGCCCATGATTGGGCAATCCATTGTTGTCTGAATTTTTGATAGCAATGGACGCTATTGGCTAGGAGGCACCGAACGTAGGTACGCCAACCCACGCCATCGCGCTGACCGGACGGGCGCCAACCATGCATGGACGGACGGGAGGATGGGGACGTCCGGTCGGATAAACCGCCCGACCTTTTGGCACGGAATGCCACGTCATGCCCGAACCGCACGGACACCAACAGCACATGACACGTGTAGGCAAAAGCGCGATATGCGCTTTGTCATATGCGCTTGTATCCAACGTGGAAGATGAGGTGGTCGCTTATGTGTCCTACAAGGCACCAGATGGAAAGAGAGAGCGTGTGTATTTTGACATATTCCAGACGATGAACGGGACACCGGAGACCCAAAGAACCGCCACCACTTTGGTCATCGTCAACCTCAATGAAAGTATTAAGAAACGCTTTGTGACGGGTTCATTTTCACGCATAATTACAGACATGGGTATTTTCTGCCATGCCATTTAGTGCCCGGGTCTGCCAGAATCAATTTCGCTATTCTCATGCCGTTAAGGGGGCAATGTTTTGTAGTAGTGTAGTCACCACTCATTCTCCTCTCCGTCCACAATCCATTCTCATCCTTCTTTTTCGGCACTGTCAGAAACTGGCCCTCATGAAGTTAGATCGTCGAATCAGCCCTAGCTTGAGAAGCTCTTGGCATCGATTCTCAACCAAATCCCACTCGCCGCTGAGCCTCGTGCTTCCCTCGCGAACACCGTTCATCCGTGGTCCTATGTGGAACTTCCCTTGGTGTACTTCCCCATCTCCGCAAGCGTGAAAGCAAACACATGTCGCGATGCCTCCAACAACTCCTTTAGCCGACGCTGCTGATTGCTCTTCAACTCGACGCCTTAACCACTCATGTGGTTGTGGCTCGGGATGGCTTGCACGCCTCTACGTGCTCGCCTCCTTGCCTCCAAACTCGCCTTCTCCGCTGAGATGCGAGTGCCGAATGTCCTTCACCCACCGAACCCGCCGCTCAACCCCGCCTTCTTCCTCGTTTCGGTTGGTAAGCGACCCAAATACTAAACAACCGTGTCATCATGTTCACGCCAAATGCTTGCTCAAGCAATCGACACCGCTCCTTCCTGGCCACTCCCTCTTCTGGCCCTCAAGATCAAATCCCATGGCCAACTCCCTCTGTGGTCATGGCCTCCCAAGGCCTCGCCATGTCTCCACCACAACGCCGGGCCATGGTTCCAAGGCGAAGACTTGGACTTAGACACAAAGGTTGGCCAAGCCGCCATGGGGTGTCCAGCGTGTTCGTGGAAGTGCGGCAGCCTTGTCGGCCTTGATGACTTGTTGGGCATGCCTTCCCGATGCTAGCACATCCTTGACAACATGATTAGGTCGCTTGGTGAACGACCAAGACACTTCAAATGTTCCAAGGGAGCAAGGTTAGTCCACATGGACCTCAACCTATGAGCCCTCGAACCAAATTGAGTCGCATCCAATAGAAGCTCCCGACCCAACACTCGGATCGTGGCAAAGTCCTCCCGAACTTGCTTCTTCACGCTCATGCATGCCGGCACATTCTCCAACATGTATCCACAAGGCCTTTCTTGCCCTTTCTCGGATCAAGCGCAAGATCCTCATCGTCATATTCTCACGTCATATGTAGGCACGTTTTGTAGTAGTGTAGTCACCACTCATTCTCCTCTCCGTCCACAATCCATTCTCATCCTTCTTTTTGAGCATCGCATTGCGTCTGTGATTAGATCGTCGAATCAGCCCTAGCTTGAGAAGCTCTTGGCATCGATTCTCAACCAAATCCCACTCGGCCTTCTTGAGATGCCTCTGCGGAACCTTTGGTTCATCCGTGGTCGATTCTATGTGGAACTTCCCTTTGGTGTACTTCCCCATCTCATAGCGTGAAAGCAAACACATGTCGCGATGCCTCCAACAACTCCTTTAGGCGGTTGGTTGCTCTTCAACTCGGCGCTGTTAACCACTCATGTGGTTGTGGCTCGATGGCTTGCGCTTCCTCTCGTGCTCGCTCTCCTTGCCCTCAAACTCGCCTTCTCCTGCTGAGATGCGAGTGCCGAATGTCCTTCACCCACCGAACCCGCCGCTCAACCCCGCCTTCTTGGTTTTGAAGTTGGTAGCGACTCCGGCGCTAAACAACGGTCATCATGTTCACGTCAAATGCTTGCCCAAGCAATCGACACCGTTCCTTCTCGGTCACTCCGGTGTCTTCGGCTCGGCATCAAATCCATGGCCAACTCCTCTCTGTGGTGTTGGCTCTCCCAAAACCTCGCCATGTCTCCACCACAACGCCGGGCCATGGTTCTGAGGCGTAAGACTTGGACTTAGACACAAAGGTTGGCCAAGCCGCCATGGGGTGTCCAGCGTGTTCACAGAAGTGCGGCTTGTCGGGTCTTGATGACTTGTTGGGCATGCCTTCCGATGCTAGCACATCCTTGACAACATGATTAGGTCGCTTGGTGAGCGACCTCGCACACTTCAAATGTTCCAAGGGAGCAAGGTTAGTCCACATGGACCTCAACCTATGAGCCCTCGAACCAAATTGAGTCGCATCCAATAGAAGCTCCCGACCCAACACTCGGATCGTGGCAAAGTCCTCCCGAACTTGCTTCTTCACGCTCATGCATGCCGGCACATTCTCCAACATGTATCCACAAGGCCTTTCTTGCCCTTTCTCGGATCAAGCGCAAGATCCTCATCGTCATAGAACAATGTCGTGGATCCTTGACCTTGACCCTTGCCTCGCAGAGGATAGTCTCGACACTCCCAACCCGCGATGACAAGGTCCACCCTTGCCCAAGCAATCGACACTGCCTTCCTGGCCACTCCCTGTCTCGTGGCTTGATCAAATCCCATGGCCAACTCCCTCTCGTGGCTGTTGGCTCCCAAGGCCTCGCCATGTCTCCACCACAACGCCGGGCCATGGTTCCAAGGCGTAAGACTTGGACTTAGACACAAAGGTTGCCATGGGGTGTCCAGCGTGTTCATGTGGAAGTGCGGCCTTGTCGGCCTTGATGACTTGTTGGGCATGCCTTCCCGATGCTAGCACATCCTTGACAACATGATTAGGTCGCTTGGTGAACGACCAAGACACTTCAAATGTTCCAAGGAGCAAGGTTAGTCCACATGGACCTCAACCTATGAGCCCTCGAACCAAATTGAGTCGCATCCAATAGAAGCTCCCGACCCAACACTCGGATCGTGGCAAAGTCCTCCCGAACTTGCTTCTTCACGCCATGCATGCCGGCACATTCTCCAACATGTATCCACAAGGCCTTTCTTGCCCTTTCTCGATCAAGCGCAAGATCCTCATCGTCATAGAACAATGCTGCTCGTGATCCTTGACCTTGACCCTTGCCTCGCAGAGGATAGTCCTTGACACTCCCAACCCGCGATGACAAGGTCCACCGCTGCCCAAGACAACTCAAATGGGACAACCCTATCATGCGAACATCCATCCAGCGCCTGTAACCCTTCACCGACTCCCACGCCGAGGTTAGGTACTCCCCATCAAGTCTCTTACGCTCGTGACACAATCCTTGCTTTTGGATCCGGGTCACAATGCACGATCTTCGCACTTTGATGCCACACTTTAGCACCGCCCAAGCCGATCGATGCCTCCAAAGAGTTCCACGAGCACTATGCCGCTTTTCCCGAGGTCGCCATGTGATGACCGGGTGTTTAGGTCACAAACAGCTCAACCCTAGGCAAGAACTTAGCAGTAGCCCTCATAGGACATCGGGTCCTCTTGCACCATCCTCCAGCCTTTTGCACGGCTCATTGCCATACCACCTCCGTCCGGCTGACTTGAAGAACCTCCTCCGAGGGTGGTTGCAACCCTAGCTTATCTTCCTCCTCCTCATCAAAATCCTCCATCAGGTCAGTTGCGGTTGTTAGACACACGCCAAGAGGTTCAAGCACGTATGGCGTTGTGGTAGGTTAGCCCCGGTCACCCGGAGCTCGCCTCGGTGGCCACACTTATCCCACGGTCGTTGAATACGTAGGTTCGATCCCAAGAGATTTGGTTCGGATTGTTTCAGTCGCCTCCTCTCGCTCTCATCCTCCCGCCCCGGCCTACTTGTCCTCGCCAGGCATAAAGGTGTTGTGCTTTTGGGTTATTCGCCCACGCCGCCCACGCCTTCCGTGATTCCTTTCTCAACACCTCCTATGCCACTACAACGATCAATTCACTCTACAACGACACACCCATAACCAACCTCTTCACCATTCTCAAAAGAAACATAGCTCACGACAATCCCATTCAAGCTCACTTCATTCGATCCCCAAATCTAACTCTACTCGAACGTCGGTTTGCACGCCTCCCTTGCGCACAACCTGGGTGGCGACTAGCCGGGTATTTCTCTCCGATTGCGGCACGAACACCGCGAGCGTAGTCGAGCGCCACCCCGCAGGGCCACCCAGAACACAAAGCACATCCAACAACAATCTTTCACGAGAGGAGGAGCTGCGTGAGCGAACCCACCGCGAGGGCCTCCGATCAACCTCACCTTCGCCTTCTCGCCGCTTGGCGACGGACAATCACGACACACACAAAGGGATGCGCCGAGAGGCGAAGAATGCATGACAAAGCAAGGTCCGTGTTTATTCATTCTTCCACCCTCCCTTTTATAGGTGGGGAGTCGACTAGTCACTCGGGTTTAATGCTAGGCGACTTGCCAAGTCCAACAATAGGACTCTTGTCCCCCTCAGTGTCCTCTCACATTCACCTTGACCTAATATCCTATCTCTCATACCGCCGCCACTCTTAAATACTCACACTTCCCAAGGTGTGCACCACTTGGGACAAAACGCCCCCTCGAAAAGGTCCCACCGACGCCCCTCACGCTTTTTGTTCGCCTCAGCCTTCAATGTCTTCCCTCGATGGGTCGCTTAGCCTTGCCACCTCCGTGGAGTCTTCAGTGACTATGCCTGTAGCACCGCCACATCGCCCCTCACTGGTAGGTCTTCCACGTGGTAGGAGGTTCCATTCCTCCTACTGCTCATCCTCGTGAGGTTCCTCCCCACTCTCGCCTTCTTGGTAGGCGGTTCATCCCCTCCCTCGGATCTTGCTATGGGGTTCCTTCCCTCACACTGGTTTCGCCGGAGGTACCCTTCCTTCCGGGGTCACCTCCTCCTCAGTTCCTTCCCGAGTAGGAACTTTGGTAGGTACCATCCTACCATCCGGCTCTTCCTCCCGCTTGATAGCTCCACCGTCTCGGAGGTTCCCATCGGCCGTAGGTGCTTCTTGACTCGCTTCGGCTATGTCTAGCACCGCCTTTCCTTGTACCAACTCAAAGTTGTGGTCGCATATTCCACTTGGTGTCGAATGGAGGTCCGCTTTCTTCGTCTTCCTCACAGGCGTTCCTCAATCGCTTCTAGGAGGTTGTTGTAGTAGGTCGCCACCCTACCACTCTCCTTCTTTGTGCGCCATGATGCGGACCCTTAGTGGGATGACGTCCCACCCGGCCCCATTTGTCACTCCTACCAATGCGGCCTCTTTCTCCACTACGCTCTCCAACCTGTGGCAAGCCTCCCAATCTCCTTATCTTTCTCCATGGCTTCCATTGCCATGTGTTTCACTATGGCGAGCCGCCGCTCCTCGAATGACCAAGACCCTCCAAAGATCGTTGGGCCATCAAAACTTCCTTCCGTTCCTTGCCTCCGCTCATAGGCGTGGGTAAGGTCGGCCTTCTTTCTTGTTGCTCCAAAAGTTCTCTCACACGAAGCTCCTCTTTGTGACCCTTAGTCACATTGTCCCATCCTTGTCGCTCTTCACCAAGTCGATTTTTTCCTTGTAATGCTCCTTCCGTTGCTCCATGGCAACTAACTTCTTCGTAGGAGGTCCTTCTCGTCTTCAAGGTCTCACTGGCCTTGCTACCGCCTCCTCCGGCTCGATGTGTCCTACCCTTGCTAGGTAGCTTCCAACTTCCTTCCGCCTCCTTCCCAGCTTCCAACTCGCCCTCTTGGCTGATTTTGCCTCTGTCCTAAGACACGGTCAATCATTTCCCACACATTCACCAACTTGGTGGTCATCTGTCGCTCTTTGGCGGATCTAGCACGGAGTGTTGCTTCTGAGGTGGTTTTGAGCTCCTCTCAATTTCTTCTCATCCTCCAGCCCTTTCGAGGTCTCAAGTTCAGACGAACTCGGCCACCTCCCGACACGTCCACTAGGGCGTCCATAGATCCTGCGCCCACTTCCTCACCTCAAGAACTACCCTTTGTAGGATGCCGCCGTTCTCAAACACTTCCCATCGCCTCCTCTGGTGCGTAGGTCACCAACGCCTCGGCGTTCTTCTCTCACACGCCTCCATCTCAAGTCTGTTACTCTTCGGGAGGTAAAGTTCCTACCGTAGGTCCTCCATCCTTCCTGAGTCCTACCGTAGGAGGCTCATTCCCTGGCACGGGTGTTGTCGGCCTACCAATCCTTAACCCTCTGGTAGGTGGTCTCGTATCCTTTCCTCCTTCCACCGTAGGAGGTTCTTCTATGGCCTCTTTCCCTTTCTCTTGTTGGGTTCCTGATCCTAAGGCCTCATGTTGGTTCGGGCGGCTCTTGCCCAGGGTCTCGCCTGCTCTTCATCCTCTGGGGCCAGTGATGGCTCTCCTTCCACCACCCTCACCAGTGTAGCTTCTATCTTGGCTTCTTCCAGCTCGTCAGCTGTAAGAACCTCCTCCCTCTGATATAGGTGTACGAGGAAGGTAGAGACAAAGCTGATTCTTGCTCCCGCCATCACCAAATGGTTCCGGTGCGCAACCGCCTGTTCATACAGAATGGTGGCCCAATCCACTATCTTTCCCTGGGACATCTCATATATCATCATTAAATGGGAATTCTCAGGTACGTCTTCCTTGCTGCGCACGTTAGTCCCAGCCATATCTTGGCGAATAGATTCCACTTCCGCTCCTTGAACAGAGAGATCCTCCAGCCATTGCCTTGCGACCATACTTCCTCCTTTGGTCGAGGAACATGCTCATAACCTCCTCCGGATCCGATTCTTGGAGAATCGAATCACGGAATGATCCCCTTGTGGGCTTCCGATCAACACGATCCCGGAAATGTCGTACCTTCCACATCCTGTGATGACTTTGACCGTCAGATCCTCCGAATTGGCCGCCTTGGTCACTCTCATTCGTCACAAGACACTCGAACCAAGGCAGGCTGCAAAGTGCCAGGGCACCAAATACAGCCATTCCATCTTCATCTCGGCGATAGCGCCAACGCCTCAAATCTCGAGGTGAAATTGGAGCGGCCTACACTCGAACTCGGAATTGGGTGTTTCTTCCTTTTCCCTTGTGGGCGGTGTGGCGGAGGTTTCCTCCCGTGATCCCCGGCCCGTCCTCACTATCTTCACCATCCGCATGGGGAGCACACACAAGGATAGCAAAATTGGAGAGTTTGGAGTAATCTATCGTGCTAAGAGAGTGGAGAGCAAAGAGGTGGTGGTTTGGGTGAGACAGCAGCAAGGGAAGTCTTCCCGCCTCCTCGGCTGGGCCTCAACGCAACCACTAAGAGGTGACCTTGGCCCCTTCAATCTCCCTCCAAAGAACTTCTCCACTTTACGCTGCTTTGACGCCGGTAGCCTTCGCAAGCTCTTCTCCAGCGCCTCCAACATTGCCCCTTGCTCGAGCACCTCCACTGGCCGCCTTGCCGGCTTGCCTCTGTGTTCAAGGCCTCCAAATGCCAATCGATCAAGACGCCACCGCCGCCTCCTTCGAGCGCAACTCCACTTACTCCCCGCCGCCCGCTGTGTTTCGCCAAAACGCCTGCTCAAACCCCTCTAACCAGATTTGCGTGTACATGCAACCGCTTTAATGCGCTCCTCCGATGGCCATGTGTCCGGTCCAAAACTCCTGCAGCTACTTTCTATTTACAACTTAACTAGCCCTATTTGGCATATATAGCCATGCGTAACCTAAATACTTCAAGGCCAAGGAACTTTATCCCGAATATTCTTACTCCCATGGTCCAAGGAACTTTATGGAACCTATCATGCCTATAGATGCTCCTATCTACTCCTACTTCCTACCGGATCGAAGCCGAGCTCGGTTAAGGCCGAACTTCCCTGACGTCCTACCGCCTTCCCACCTTTCTATCGACCTACCTACCACCACGAACACCCATCCTGCAGCGTCGGTCTCTCACGCGCGTCTTGGGTGACCAAAATTCTCCATGTTCCCGCGTGTTCTTCACCACCCCCAAACACTAGGTAGCGGCCTGCCGAGGTTCTCATGATTTTGCCATGCACTGCAGAGGGATGTGGGCAATCCGTTCACCTGCTTTTGCTCCAGCTTCTCAAACTGATCGATAGTAGACCTGCTCAATCCACAAATCCACCATGACTCAGTGTTTGTACAAAGCGTCCGCCTCCCAAAGAAGACATCAAAAGTGTCTCGGTGACCAAGCGATGTACCTCGACAAAGGTGAAGTCTCTGTTTGGTTTGAATGAAACCTTCAGCTTGTACCTTGTCACCCCAACACATGCTCCGTGGTCCCAACAAGTGCCCGATCTTCCACTTGGTTTCCTTCAACCTTTCTTGGTGGAGACCCAACGCCTTCACTCTTCTTCCAACGATCACCGGCCGTGCTCCTGTCAATCAATCCTTGGTGCGAATCCATTGATTTCAATGTGCCTCTCGATTGTTGACCAAAGCCACTCCCACTGCAAAGATTCCGCTTCCACGAGATGCTTGGCCCGAGGTCAAGAATGACATCATTGCCACTGTTGTAGCACATTGTCGACACTTGCTTCGCCTTCAAGGGTTGTCAACATCCGCCGAGTCAAACCCCCGACTTCCTTCACGCCAACCCCATGTCTTGTAGGTCAAACATGGCATCTCCAAGCTTTTGTGCCATCGCCTCACACAACTGCATGGGTTTCTCCACATCGCCCACTGACTTTGATGTTGCTCCCACGATGTTATCTGTGCAATGGCTCAAACGACTTTGGCATCTCTAAGACAGGTCTCTGGAAGAGGATCCCAAGCTTCCTTCCGTGTCTTCCGTGACCGGTGTCAAGACATCCTCTTCTTCCTCCGAGCTATCTTCTCTCGTAGCCAGAGGTTTCTTCCCTTGCCCTTGGATCACAGTCCCGCCATGTATCCAAGCTTGTGCTCATCTTCTTCGCCCTCCGATGATGAACCGCTTCCTTGATCTTCGCCCGCACCAACTTCTCCAGCTTTGCAAGGCGTGCCACGTAGGCTCCATCATCTTTGATCCTTCCCGCTTTTGTCCACGGACTTCGCCGGCCTCCTCCACGCCTTTGCTCTTCACCGATTTTGTGGATGAGGTTGACGCAGATGCATTGGCCGGGTTGCCGATAACCCGTAGGCCGCAATTCCGGATGCTTCTCCCAACATGCCGCTTCATTGTGCCTGCCTCCCACACCTAGGGCATGGCTCCTCACCCTTGACTCCTCCGAATGCATGCTCGCACTCATGAGGGGAATGGTCCGCCCCTCGGCACCTCACGCAGGGCTCGCCACTTGTGTGGGCTGGCTTGTCTCGCCGAGCTCCTCCACTGACCTCCGCTTCATGTCGCCCACCACTCCTACTTGTGCCGGAGTAATCACTTGCAAAGACGAGAAAGTGTCACGGGCCCTATCTTGTCACCCATCTCGACACTTCCTTGAGGGTGTAGTGTTGCCCCTTCGGCTGCCGTGCATCATGTAAAGTCGCGTTCTGGGCCCTGGGGCCTCGGCCCAAATTGGTTTTTTGGTCTACAGAGTAAAATTTTAGAGAGAGAAAATTGACCTTTTGGTCATTGTTTTACCCAGAGTAAAATTCATTACTGATAGTAGAAAATCATCTACCATCAAGGTACAAAACAACGAACCATACAAGTGGGTAAAATCATCTACCATCAAGGTAGAAAATAGAGCACTAGAGTAGAAAACATGACGACCAAGTGAATACCACCGGGTCTAGAAGCTCATTCTAGAAATCCCACCAAAATCGCTAATCGACAAAAACATTTTCTGTTAAATAATATTCATGCGGATCCGGGATATACAAAACCAACAAAGAAACCTTTTCTTTGCGAGTTTCTGTATATCCGTAATGGCATGAAATACAAATTCAACTAATGAAGAGTAAATACCGATAGATTGAACTCGCTAGATTGAACTCTACTTCAACAACAATGGAACCTACAAAACAAACAAACAAAGACACAAACCGTGATTAGGTGATACTAGAAAACACTGGAAATAATCATAGCAAATACTTAGGAAATGATACTCACCTTATTTAGGAAATTGACGTAATTATCTGATTGAAAACGTAATTTTCACGACCACTTGGCTTGATTGGCGGTACAAAGATCATTCTTGGCAACCAATTGATGAAGCGAGGACTTGGACGAAATTGTCCTTCGCAAGGTGACAACCTAATAAAATACAACCATTGATTTTCAATGTACTGATTAATAAAGAGCATAAGAAAACTTACCAATCGACGGATTTTCGCAGAGAGCGTGCAAATATCTCGAGACACATTCTTCTCGCTCGTTCTCTTTTCCACTGCAGTCTTGAACCTCTCTTGCCGCCTATCTGCCGCTTTGATGCTTAATGTGCTCTTGTCTCCTCTCCACATTTCTCCGCCTGGATCTCAAGGGCTTTCTCTCTTTGCTTAGAGACTCGTAATTCAACCGCTACGCCTGTCTCTCTATAAGAGCCTCCAAATCCTTTTGTCGAAACTCCAATTCTGCTTCCTATCATACTCCACCTCATTCCGTAATCTCAAGCCACCGCTCAAAGCCACTTCCATTTCCATTTGCAGTCACAGGCTGCAATACAATATCCAGAGGTGCTACCACAGCCACATTTCTGTCCTGGTTAACTTCAGATGACTGATCACACTCACTATGCACAATGCCCTCCAACAGAGGGACCAGTGCATCAACTTCCCTCAGAGCTGTATCAATGTTGAAATGAGGGACAGTAAGGCTGCTTCCACTAGTCGCAGGATTCACAACCTGCCAAGATAAACATAATCAGGAAACTCCAAAAGAAGTGAAAACAAACAAACAGACAAAGAATCAACCTTGTCAACATATGGAATTTCACTAGAACACCCAGTTGGTCTCATATCCATCAGATGCCTTGGCCACGCTTTCGGGAGGTATGTTTGCAACCAAAAACACGCCTCCCACGCCCATAACAGAGACCGATGATTAAACAGATCCAACATGGCGACGCAACCAAGGAACGACAATACCAACTCGAACTTGACAAAGTGGACCACATGGTGCGAAAACTCGTTCGGTCCGACATTGTTCAAAGGTCCGCTTTCATGATGAACAGAGTTGCTACGAGACCTAACACACAAAACAAGTCGACAGGATTAGTCAAAACAAGTCCCTACAAACTTGCAACAAATCTCAAACACTTACATTGTTAACTGTTGCACTCGCGATCTTGGTGACTAGAAAATACAATTTCGAGTCACATTGAGGACAGTTGACGGAAGAACACCCTTAAATCATCCCGCATCCGATTCTTCAAAAGCTCGATAGGATCGCCGTTCACCGTGAACAAGGACTCTTCGCACTGTTTGCTTGACCGCATTCCATATCTCGCAAACCATATCGAACATCGAAGGAACATACAAAGGACTCAAATGTCACAAGCTTTCAAAACATATTACCTTGAGAATCCAGCATCCGTTTTATGGCCAGTCACACTTCTCCCAGCATCAGAAGGCACCTGAGCCATCGTCAAACGTGTAATCATTGTTACACGGCAGCTCTTATTGGTGTAATAGCCAACGAGCCCAGTTGCTTCAGCCATGGTCTTCATGAACCTTGACAACATTCCTTTTGAAACACGAAGTTTTGCATACCAAGCCTAGCCAAAAACAAAACAAAGAAAATACAAACCACAAAACTTAAGCCCAATAACAACAAACTTACATTTGATCTTGGGTTATCAATTGTTGAATTGAACAAAACCCCGAATTGATGATTTTTGTCGTTGCACCACTTGGGAGAGTGTTCAATAATGACTCTAAAAGTTTCGATAACATCGTCAGAATCTTGACCTTTTGACGAAATGCTCACTGGTAATTCTTCATGTCCACTTTATAATTTTTGAAAGCCGTTCTTGATACCGCAAATAAAAGCGAGCTTAATTGACATCAAAACAACCAAAACATACAAGACGTCAAAGATACAATGAACAAAACAACCAAAACATCTCGAACAAAAGGTCCTCGAATCACGAGAGAACGAGAAGTCCTCGATGAGCGGTTATGTAACTCTTCACCACCTCGAACTCCAAACTGGTCATGCAAAAATATGCACACCGCAAACAATAGAGCAGACCTCCGGTTAAAACCATAAATGAACAATCAAAGTGCACCCCCTAAACCAACAATATTACCTTTTTTGAGCCCCCCGCCCAAATGAGCATTGATGATCTCTGTGTGAAAGAATCCGTCGCTCATCATCATCAGAAATCAACTTCACCTCTTTTCGACATGACACAATCCCAAGGTCCTTGCTGATTTTCATGGACGCAACCAACGCTGCCTGGGACCCATGGAAAATTCCATGAAACATGTTGATCACCGGAACATCAGAACCAAGCCGGCTTTGGTTCAAGATGCACTTCCTTGTTAAAATTCGGTTAAAACCACGAAAGAAAGACATCAACCTGCACAAGAGAGAATCAGAAATCAGTCATGTGAATGAAAGTCAGAACTATCAAAATCAACAAGTCAAAAACATCACTACTTACGCTTCGGAGAAAATCTCCGTTGTCCTTGATTCGAACTTGATGGAAAAAGGATATCGAATAAGATTTAGATCCTTGTAAGGAATATCCTCAGAGATCCCATCCCCGACCCCACTCACTTTCATAAAGGCCCAGACGACTTGACACCGCTTATTCCGCGCTTTGGACCTATCCTCCCCACCACTCAAGCATCATTCACAGCCTCCTCGGGACTATTGGGTCAAATCCGCTCTAAAATTGCTTCATCATCAATTTCCTCCATACCCATGGCAAAGTCATCTTGGGATCATCACACTTTAGCCTCTCAAACATATCAAGCACTTCTTGATCGTGGATGACTGTGGTCGAACCACAACAGCATGGAAAATCGCCCAGTAAAGCATTCTGCTCAACGGCAGCACACAAATCTCTAGACTCAGAGTTTTGGCGACTCACAACCATGGGATCGCTTATCAAGAAATCATTCTCCCCACAACCGGACCCCTCTCTCGATAATCGGGACATAGTTAGTAATCTGCAAGAGGACCTTCAACCAAAGCCACAGTCGAGTGTCCACCCTTCTCCTCTCGAACAAACTCACCGCACGTCGAGCGTCCTTCTTGGATGAAAATCGCCTTGGCGGTTAAAAGTCTTTTGGGAACTAAGTTCCTTCACTGCACCAAGACACCATCAACTTTACCATCATCCCGCAGCGGATGAGTTGCGATGCGAAGCGGATTTGACACTGTAGTATATGGCTTGGCCATAACTTCACCAGGATCCTTGTTTTCTTCCCGCCCGGCCCGGGGTTTTCTTTTAGGAGCCATCGCAAAAGCGAAAAGATTAGAGTGGTCAAGGAACTTGACAACACAAACATCCTAGTTGACAAAAGACAAAATAAAAAACACTTACATGGTGTTGAACTTCCATAGGAACTCAAGGGTCTAACAATTGATTATAAAACAATCGAAGACGAGGATAGGGATGGGGGGATATGGCACACATTCATTGAATATACACATTGTTAAATATTGAAATCCTCCACTTTTGGTTAGTGAGAAGATAACTCCTTTTCAAACAACACCCACATACTTCCGTAATAGAAGACTTTGTCGGCAAGTTAGATTTAAGAGAAAACAAACAAAATAAGGTTATCCGCAGACATACAAACAAGAATGCATAACAAACTACGAGATTCAATCATGACTTCAAATTCAGTGAAATGGTTATCCCGATTCAGATGCACGTAATCGTTGCTGTCAACCCTTCACACGATGAACAATAAAGCCTACACACAAAAGAATTAGATTATTCACAGAGAACTCACAGCAAAAAGACAACGAGGTAATTATCAATGAGGAGAAATCATCAAGTTTAAAATACTCAATAATATACTGGGTTACACCAACAAAACGCCTTATACGAGAGCTTGTTCAACAAGCAAGGACCTTAGAATAAGAATGAGACAAACGATTGAACCCGACAATGCACGACAATTAATAAACACGAATTCAACAAAGACTTGTTGAATTCGCAAGATAACAAAAAAGCATTTTTAAACAAAAGAACATTACAAAGCGAACAACAAAAGACGCTTTTTACCAAACAAGGTCCCAAATGTGTCACACGTCCAAACCTTGATCGCATCAAAAGATGAGAGAGTAAGATCACAAGCAAGGCAACGCTCCAGAAAGAAGAGAAGGCAAGATTTTGCATCGACACAACAACAAACAAACGACATAACCATGACACAAAAGACAAATGTAAATCATTGTCAAACTTGACAAAGTAACCAACCTTTCTTACGCCCAACAACCTCTTGCACCGATTACTCCTGCTTCAAAAAGGAATAGAAGACAATAAGAACATCGCTCAACATTATAAACAATGAAAGCATCAAGAGAAGATAACATACATTTTCCAATAAGAACATATGCGTAAACGCAGAGAAACCTTGACACAAAAGACATTTGATGACTTACCAAAGTGGTCCCGATCTATAACCGCCACTTCAAACGAAAACTTGATCGCATCAAAACACAATGGAGAGGGTTACAACACACGAGCAAAGCGAAGTGTCAGAACAAAGACTTGAACAGCAAAGTCGCTAACGAACATTTTAAAACCATAAACAAAATTACGAACAAACAGAATCAAACTAAATAACAAACGATTTAACGATAGAGACAAGAAGACGGCAAGACAAAAGAACCTTCAAACAGAAACCATGGAACCACAACAAAACAGCGACGATAAAGGGACACTTCCACAAAACAAACAATCAAGCAATACGAGATTTTGCAAGAGAAAGAACACAAGTATCACATATGCAAAAATGAACAAAAGTAAGCCTAGCCAACCAGAAGCTCGAAAGCATCGAAGAATTACCTGGTCGCTTACATGAGAGGAAGTAACACCATCGACAACGTAAAAAGCAAGATCAAGAACAACGCAAACTACGAACGAGAAATCAAATAGAACAACAAAGACTAGGGACATACAAATCGATAACATCTTAGCGGTCTTTCCTAAGAAAGATAAACAATCACGCAGGCAAAGAACAACATAAACAACAGACAAAATACACAAAACATCCTACGATGTATATAGAAACTTGAATACACTACCACCAGAGGTAGACAAAACAGAAAGCAAAACTAGAAAACAAAGAATGAAACACAAAAGCCAAATACACTACTCCCAGAGTAAAGCAACAAAACCGCAAAAACAACAAGACACAAAACAACAAGACACAAAACAACGTGAACGCAGATGGCCTTCAAATAAAGAAAAGGCCTTAAGAAAGAAACCTTGGCCTTTACCAAACAACCTTGGCCTTGGACTAAGCAAGCACATGGACCTTAGATAAAAGACACCTTGGCCTTGAACATGGGAACCCCTTGAAAAAGAACCTTCAAACAGAAAGCAAAACACCTTGGCCTCAAACAAACTTTACGACACCTTGGCCTTGAACAACAGAAAGGCCTTAACATTGGAAAGGGCCTGAAAGAAACCTTGGCCCCAAAACTTAAACGACCTTAGCGAACCTAGAACACCTTGGCCTTCAAATGAGCTACACAAAACATCCTACGATGTATATAGAAACTTGAATACCACCATAGAGGTAGACAAAACACGAACCCGAACAGACTAGAAAACAAAGAATGAAAGGACAAAGCGCCAAATACACTACTCCGTAGCAACGAAACAACAAAACCGCACAAAACAACAAGACACAAAACAACAAGACACAAAACAACAAAACAACGTGAACGCAGATGGCCAGCACAAATAGAAAGGCCTTAACCTTGCGAATAAACCTTGGCCTTGCCAAAACAACCTTGGCCTGGACTAAGCAAGCACATGGACCTTAGAGGCAAAGACACCTTGGCAACATGGGAACCCCTTGGCCTCAAAAGAACCTTCAAACAGAAAGAACACTTGGCCTTCAAAACAAACTTTACCGACACCTTGGCCTTGAACAAATGAGAAAGGCCTTAACATTGGAAAGGGCCTGAAAGAAACCTTGGCCCCAAAACTTAAAACCTAGCCTAGCGAACCTAGAACACCTTGGCCTTCAAATGAGCTCTAGACCTTAGCCTTGAGGAACCAAACACGCTATTGAAACTAGAACTAAAACAGCCTCCTTCAAACAGAGGACCTTGGCCTACGAAACTAAACACGAGCAAAACACCTAAGCCTTGGAGAGGACCACCTGGACTTGAAAAGACAGAATGACAAAAGAACTCCGATGAAAGCCATTTATATAGGCCAGCAAACCCTAAATATTCTCACCTGGCGCCGTTTTCTACCTTGGTTTGAATTTACAACCTCCCGAGCCCAATTCCAAACCACCGAGGTTTGCCATTCACCCCTGCTCAACCAAACCTAGATTCAATTTTCCAAACCTAGCCTAGGCACCAAACCTAATCTCCAACCCCGATGCGGGAACGTTACCGCCAACCAGACCGCCACGCACGCCCACCATCGAACCATCTAGAACCCTAACTTTCGAAAACAAAGATGCACATAGGGTTAGTGGTCACGCCCAACACGCCGCCAGTCGCACGCTCGCTTCCTCCCGATATCACCCTGCCGAGTGACCATTCGCTCACTGAGTCCCTGGAGAAGGTCCGCGCAATCTTCCTCATCTGTCACGCCCACTACATGCGTCGATGCATCGCCCGCTAGTTCCATCTAGGTCGCCAGCGCCTTTCAGCCGCAAACCATCTCGACACGCCTTGCGCACACCGGTCACCCATCTCCTTCCACCGCCAACACGACATCAAGAAGTCGAGGTCTCCTGGGTAGCGCCGCCACACTTACGCCTCTTCTTTGTTTTCTCATTCGCAACCACGCGGTTTTACTCCGTCGGTAGCAATCGCCAGCCCGCTGGTCGCTTCTTGCTGATGCTGAAAGTCTCGAGACATAGCCGCACAAAACCTCGACGCCCTCCGTGGGTACGCTCGCACGCTACGCCTGTCTCTTCTTTGTTTTCGTTGCAGCCCATTGAACGCCACTGTCGTCTTTGCTTCCGTTTCGCTCGCAGCTGTAATCGCCGTGAGTTTGCTGCGCCATGATTTAATTTGGGGTCTCATAAACAAAACCTCGACGCCCTCCGTGGGTACGTTGTCCAATTTACGCCGCTTTTTCTTTGTTTTTCGCACCAATTGCCAACGCCATCTTGCCTTTACTTCCGCCTCGCTCGGTAGCCTCGTAATCGCCATCGTCCGCTTCGCTTCCTTGCTTGATTTAGCTGAAGTCTCGAGACATAGCCGCACAAAACTCGACGGCCCCTCCGTGGGTACGTTGTCACACGCCACGCCGCGTCTCTTCTTTTTGTTTTCGTTGCAGCCCAATGCAACTGTCGCGTGGCTTTTGCTTCGCCTCGGATAGCTGTAGCGTGAGTTTGTTGCAACCGCCTTGCTTATCAAGTGATTTGTTGTTGCGTATATCGAGACATCGCACAAAACCGCCTGTGGTCCACTGAGAAGTAAGTTCGCCTACAGTTGCCAACCACCTTACTTCCATTTGCTTGTTTTTCAAAGTCCGCATCGCGAGTAAGCGTGTCCTCGATAGTGTTGTCTCCGATCTGGCGTTTGCATCGGCTTAATCTTCGCTTTTTCCTAGATCACCGGAAACACGCCTAGTGTGGTGTCCGCAGGTCCAACCACACGAAAACACAACCGTAAGTCACCTCCATCACGCATGCGAGTTAAAGAAGCATGCTTGTCAAATGTTATCGCGGGCATGGTAGTGCATGCTAGTTGCTGCATACGATGCGAGTCACGCCGCAGACGCCACTGCATGTTGACGTGTCATGCAGCGTGTCGAGTCAACGCCAGTAGATGCTTGAGTGGCATGCCGCAAAACGCGGATGCCGCAACACGCGATCGGACTTTGTAAACTCACGCCTCTCCTCTTTCGTGAATTGCGCAGCCAAAGGTCACGCAAGAAGGCGCCACTCTAGTGTAAGCCCGCTCCAATTCTCAACTTGTTGCACCTTCATGCGCCTTGTTCACCGATTTGATTTGATTCTCCACATGATTCTAATGATTTTTTGAATCGGGATGGAATCGAGAACAAGCAATAACGATTTTCAAATCCAAGAAGGTACTTGATTGTTATTCGCATACGCTTCTTACTTTGCTTTTACTTTTACTAATATCTATGTGTCAACCCCTCAGACAAGAACTACATGACGCCACCGTGAGCGCCACTCGACAAATTACTTCCCACCCATGGGGATCCAGGATATGACGCTAACAGAGTTTGAACCACCACCGGAGATAAGAAAGATCGTAGAAAAGGTATTCGTGAAAATGATTGAGTCCTGTATGTTCTCGTTGGTCGAGTCTAACAAAACCCGTGGGTTGCGCCTCTCATGAGCACACAATGTTCTCGTGATGGACAAACAAGACCTTAAGCATCTTTGCGAGATGCCCGCCATTGAATAAGATAAAGAAGGTAAGCACTTTTCTTTAATTCATAAACTTGATCTAATTATGCTCAAATCCAAAATCTTAACCCTAAATTTATCTCGCAGGATATCAAAAGAACCTTGAACAATGACTCAATTGAGCCGAAACGCACACTTGTGGAAAGGTTTAATGGACACCGATTTCAATGCAAACAATGTTGGAGGGATATCAAAGTTCAATCCAGCGATCGGAGGTAATCAAATTAATACATTCATACCTTCTTTGCTTCTTCACATTGACCTTCTTATAACTTGGCATTACTGTATCGCCGGAAAACAAGTCGCTGCAAAAACATAAAGGACAAAGTCGATAAGATTGACAACAACATTGACAACGCAGCCATCTCCAATCGTATACAAAAGTATTAGTATATAATGTGCATTAATATGATTTTGGTTTAAGAAATTAATGATTTTGGTTTTGATCGTGCAAAAAGAGAAAATTGATGACTTCAGGAGGATGGACCAACTTACGGGCCGTCACTTGAGTTCACCGAGTTTGGAAAGTGGATGAGCAATTTTCAATATCCACCACTTTTTCAAGACTTTAAAGATAAGTATTCTGCAATTTGGGAGCATAGTCTAAAAGAGCAAGTACAGCCCATCTTGAATGAAGATGGGTCCAACCCAACATTCGAGCAGTACAGACAAATCCAAGCAAGTAAGCCGCGATAACTTCTCTTTTCTCTATTATTTTCATTACATATAATTCTATGTAATGTAATTCTGTATGCATTGAATGCAGAGATAGGGGCAGCAATTGAAAATAAGGAGTTGAAAACGACAGACTTGTTGTCTCTCATGGAAGAACCAGAGACAACTAAAAACATTCAAAAGGTACATCGTTTGAAAGGTAATATCTGCTTGCATTCCAAAAAAAATTCTAATGTTTATGTTTCTTCGGAACATACGATCACATTTCCGCAGTGCGGGGAATCTTCACAGCACGTGTTTAACGCTTGTCGAAAAGGTATATGCAAAGAAAGATCTTCTCCGAATTGAAATGGAGGTAAATGACTAATTACTTTTACTTTTTGTTTGTAGTTATCGGAGAATCAAAACGAGTTGTTTTCACTCTTTGAGGTGAGTACTAAAGTTAAAAATAGATAAGTTTTATATATGAATTCGACAATGGTTTAAATTGCGAAATATTCTCGCTTGATGAAATATTGAAATGATAATACATTTATCGGACCATACAATCAGCAGCTCAAAAGTACTATTCAAGAGACGGACACGTAACCATATTACACTCCATCTACTCCAATAGAATATGTGTGATTTAACCAAAACTATTTTGATTAGAGCCTAATTACGGTGGCGATGATAATCCTTTTATTGTGTAAAAGGATTGAAAAAAAGCAAAAAGACTGATGTGAAGGTAAAGAGAAGAGAAATGACATATAAGCGGGTGGTATAGGCACCCGCCTAAATAGTTCAGACTGCTCCGCCTGCCGCAATGAGCTGCCTCGGCCCCTGCACTCCCCGCCGCCTTGCGGGGAACGGACGCGCCAAGACGGCAGAACGGTCCCGGCCACCACCGGAGATAAGAAAGATCGTAGAAAAGGTATTCGTGAAAATGATTGCGTTAGTCTGTATGTTCTCGTTGGTCGAGTCTAACAAAACCCGTGGGTTGCGCCTCTCATGAGCACACAATGTTCTCGTGATGGACAAACAAGACCTTAAGCATCTTTATGAGATGCCCGCCATTGAATAAGATAAAGAAGGTAAGCACTTTTCTTTAATTCATAAACTTGATCTAATTATGCTCAAATCCAAAATCTTAACCCTAAATTTATCTCGCAGGATATCAAAAGAACCTTGAACAATGACTCAATTGAGCCGAAACGCACACTTGTGGAAAGGTTTAATGGACACCGATTTCAATGCAAACAATGTTGGAGGGATATCAAAGTTCAATCCAGCGATCGGAGGTAATCAAATTAATACATTCATACCTTCTTTGCTTCTTCACATTGACCTTCTTATAACTTGGCATTACGTATCGCGGAAAACAAGTCGCTGCAAAAACATAAAGGACAAAGTCGATAAGATTGACAACAACATTGACAACGCAGCCATCTCCAATCGTATACAAAAGTATTAGTATATAATGCATTAATATGATTTTGGTTTAAGAAATTAATGATTTTGGTTTTGATCGTGCAAAAAGAGAAAATTGATGACTTCAGGAGGATGGACCAACTTACGGGCCGTCACTTGAGTTCACCGAGTTTGGAAAGTGGATGAGCAATTTTCAATATCCACCACTTTTCAAGACTTTAAAGATAAGTATTCGCAATTTGGGAGCATAGTCTAAAAGAGCAACCATATCTTGAATGAAGATGGGTCCAACCCAACATTCGAGCAAGACAGACAAATCCAAGCAAGTAAGATAACTTCTCTTTTCTCTATTATTTTCATTACATATAATTCTATGTAATGTAATTGTATGCATTGAATGCGAGATAGGGGCAGCAATTGAAAATAAGGAGTTGAAAACGACTTGTTGTCTCTCATGGAAGAACCAGAGACAACTAAAAACATTCAAAAGGTACATCGTTTGAAAGGTAATATCCGCTTGCATTCCAAAAAATTCTAATGTTTATGTTTCTTCGTAACATACGATCACATTTCAGCAGGGAATCTTCACAGACGTGTTTAACGCTTGTCGAAAAGGTATATGCAAAGAAAGATCTTCTCCGAATTGAAATGGAGGTAAATGACTAATTACTTTTACTTTTTGTTTGTAGTTATCGGAGAATCAAAACGAGTTGTTTTCACTCTTTGAGGTGAGTACTAAAGTTAAAAATAGATAAGTTTTATATATGAATTCGACAATGGTTTAAATTGCGAAATATTCTCGCTTGATGAAATATTGAAATGATAATACATTTATCGGACCATACAATCAGCAGCTCAAAAGTACTATTCAAGAGACGGACACGTAACCATATTACACTCCATCTACTCCAATAGAATATGTGTGATTTAACCAAAACTATTTTGATTAGAGCCTAATTACGGTGGCGATGATAATCCTTTTATTGTGTAAAAGGATTGAAAAAAAGCAAAAGACTGATGTGAAGGTAAAGAGAAGAGAAATGACATATAAGCCGGGTGGTATAGGCACCCGCCTAAATAGTTCAGACTGCTCCGCCTGCCGCAATGAGCTGCCTCGGCCCCTGCACTCCCCGCCGCCTTGCGGGGAACGGACGCGCCAAGACGGCAGAACGGTCCCGGCCACCACCGTTCCGCGTGACGCGCCGCTCTCAATACTTGTTGCACCTTCATGCGCAGGCATATGGCAATGCACCTCAAGTACACGCACATCGATTCCTGGCCTGATCTTGGTGTCGGCGTACCTGGGTCGATTCTTGACATACCCATGTCTATCCGTTCTCCCTTATCCTTGAATCAGGTCAAGAGTAAAATACTCTTGTTTCTCCCTTGTTGGTTGGCCTTAAAAGGCCCCCCTGTGGAGGCCTCATTCCTCTCCTTGGTATGGGCTTCTTGGCCTCCTCTCCTGGCCTTGGCCTTGGGCTTGGGCTTCGCCTCCTCCTGGCCTTGACTTGGGCTTCGCCTCTCTCCTGGCCTTGGGCTTGGGCTTCTTCGCCTCCTTGGCCTTGGCCTTGGCCTTGGGCTTCCTTTTGCTCTCCTTGGCCTTGGCCTTGGGCTTCGCCTCCTCTCCTTGGCTGGCCTTGGCCTCCTCTCCTTGGCCTTGGGCGTAAGTCGCGGCCTCGTCTGGGGCCTCGGCCGCTGGTTTTTTCTGGAGTAAAATTTTAGAGAGAGAAAATTGACCTTTTGGTCATTGTTTTACCCAAGAGTAAAATTCATTACAATTATAGTAGAAAATCATCTACCATCAAGGTACAAAACAACGAACCATCCAAGTGGGTAAAATCATCTACCATCAAGGAAAATAGAGCACTAGAGTAGAAAACATGGCGACCAAGTGAATACCGGTGGGTCTAGAAGCTCATTCTAGAAATCCCACCAAAATCGCTAATCGACAAAAACATTTTACATTAAATAATATTCATGCGGATCCGGGATATACAAAAACCAACAAAGAAACCTTTTCTTTGCGAGTTTCTATATCCGTAATGGCATGAAATACAAATTCAACTAATGAAGAGTAAATACCGTAATAGATTGAACTCGCTAGATTGAACTCTACTTCAACAACAATGGAACCTACAAACAAAACGAAACAAAGACACAAACCGTGATTAGGTGATACTAGAAAACACCGGAAATAATCATAGCAAATACTTAGGAAATGATACTCACCTTATTTAGGAAATTGATATAATTATCTGATTGAAAACGTAATTTTCACGACCACTTGGCTTGATTGGCGCTTGTACAAAGATCATTCTTGGCAACCAATTGATGAAGCGAGGACTTGGACGAAATTGTCCGGCTTCGCAAGGTGACAACCTAATAAAATACAACCATTGATTTTCAATGTATCGATTAATAAAGAGCATAAGAAAACTTACCAATCGACGGATTTTCGCAGAGAGGTGCAAATATCTCGAGGCACATTCTTACGCTCTGTTCTCTTTTCCACTGCTTGAACCTCTTGCGCTCATCGCTGGCCGCTTTCTCTTGATGCTTAATGTGCTCTTGTCTCCTCTCCACATTTCTCCGCCTGAATCTCAAGGGCTTTCTCTCTTTGCTTAGAGACTCGTAATTCAACCGCTACGCCTCTGTCTCTCTATAAGAGCCTCCAAATCCTTTTGCCTGAAACTCCAATTCTTTACATCTATCATACTCCAATTCCGTACTCGCGCAATCTCGAAGCGCTCAAAGCCACTTCCATTTCCATTTGCACAGTGCAATACAATATCGAGGTGCTACCAGCCACATTTTACATCTGGTTAACTTCAGATGACTGATCACACTCACTATGCACAATGCCCTCCAACAGAGGGACCACTGCATCGACTTCCCTCAGAGCTGTATCAATGTTGAAATGAGGGAGTAAGGCTGCTTACACTAGTCGCAGGATTCACAACCTGCCAAGATAAACATAATCAGGAAACTCCAAAAGAAGTGAAAACAAACAAACAAAAAGAATCAACCTTGTCAACATATGGAATTTCACTAGAACACCCAGTCGTTGGTCTGCTGTTATCCATCTGGATGCCTTGGCCATTGCTTTCGGAGGTATGTTTGCAACCAAAACACCACGATCTCCACACCCGTAACAAGACCGGATGATTAAAACAGATCCAACATGGCGGCCAAGGAACTCGACAATACCAACTGAACTTGAGACACGTGGACCACATGGTGCGAAAACTCGATTCGGTCGACATTGTTCAAAGGTGCCTTTCATGATGAACAACGGGGTGTACAGAGACCTAACACACAAAACAAGTCGGGACGATTAGTCAAAACAAGTCCTACAAACTTGCAACAAATCTCAAACACTTACATTGTTAACTGTTGCACTCGCAAGTGCGATCTTGGTGACTAGAAAATACAATTTCGAGTCACATTGAGGAGCTGATTGGAAGAACACCCTTAAATCATCCCGCATCCGATTCGTTCTTCGTTCAAAAGCTCGATAGGATCGCCGTTCACGAGAACAAGGACTCTTCTTTGCTTGGACGGACGGTCATATCGCAAACCATATCAACATCGAGGAAGGAACATACAAAGGACTCAAATGTCACAAGCTTTCAAAACATATTACCTTGAGAATCCAGCATCCGTTTTATGGCGGTCACACTTCTCCGGCCCGGAAGGCACAGCCATCGTCAAGCGTGTAATCATTGTTACACAGCTCTTATTGGTGTAATAGCCAGCCCTTGCTTCAGCCATGGTCTTCATGAACCTTGACAACATTCCTTTTGAAACACGGAGTTTTGCATACCAAGCCTAGCCAAAAACAAGCAGTTAGTAAATACAAACCACAAAACTTAAGCCCAAATAACAACAAACTTACATTTGATCTTGGGTTATCAATCGTTGAATTGAACAAAACCCCGAATTGATGATTTTTGTCGTTTCGAGACCACTTGGGAGAGTGTTCAATATGACTCTAAAAGTTTCGATAACATCCGTAAATCTTGACCTTTTTGGAAATGCTCACTCTGGTAATTCTTCATGTCCACTTTGTAATTTTTGAAAGCCGTTCTTGATACCGCAAATAAAAGCGAGCTTCTGATACATCAAAACAACCAAAACATAGACGTCAAAGATACAATGAACAAAACAACCAAAACATCTTGAACAAAGGTCCTTTTGAATCTGAGAACGAGAAGTCACGATGAGCGGTTATGTAACTCTTCACCACCTCGAACTCCAAACTGGTCATGCAAAAATATGCACACACAAAACAATAGAGGCATAAGGCCTCCGGTTTAAAACCATAAATGAACAATCAAAGTGCACCCCTAAACCAACAATATTACCTTTTTGAGCCCCGCCCAAATGAGCATTGATGATCTCGTGTGAAAGAATCCGCTCATCATCGTAAATCAACTTCACCTCTTTTCGACATGACACAATCCCAAGGTCCTTCTTTGATTTTCATGGACGCAACCAACATTTGCACAGGACCCATGGAAAATTCCATGAAACATGTTGATCACCGGAACATCAGAACCACGTCATCTTTGGTACTCTGGTACCCTCCAATTCCAACAAACATCTCTCAGAGTTCTTACTATGTACCTGCCAATGCTTTTGAAGCTCTTTCCATCTCCTCATGGACTAACGTTCTGCTTTCTCACTCGTAATCCTAATCTCAAGATCATGACTTGTGGAGATGGCGGTTCCTGCACTGCCAAGTGCAAGCGGGTACCCCGGCTTTGTAAAAGTGAGGGCCAGCTGTGCCAGATTCTTTTCCTTTGTGTGCCTCCTGCAGACATGAGCCAGTGTGTCACGTATGGCGTGTCCTCCTTCACTACGGCGCCAAACACTGGGTAGACGCTGTTGGCAATGAGCTTTTCATGATCCTTGCCATGCAGCTGCAGAGGGATGCGGGCAATCCGTTCATCGGTTTTGCTCCAGCTTCTCCGGTCGAGTCGATAGTGGTATCTCGAATCACAAATCCACCATGACCTGTGTTTGTACAAAGCATCCGCCTCCCAAAGAAGACATCAAATATACGCATCTTGACCAAGCACTGTACCGACAAAGGTGAAGTCTTGTTCTCCAACCCATAAAAGTGGCAAATTGAAAGGCAAACTGCGAGCATCAATCCTTCCACTTTCCAGGAGATGCACTGTGCAGGAGGTGAAGAAGGAGAGCGACCCCTACACCCCACGAGCATCATGTGACTAAGGCGGTCTGGGCCTTGAGACTCCATCGAGCAGCCAGGAATTGAGGTGCTGCCCCGCCTATTTGCGCCACAGGTGAGCAGCAAGGCCTGGAATGCCTGCCAAACAGCACCCGAACCCTTGCTGAAGATTTCTCCCCCGGGTTTGTTTTGATTTATTTTCAAAATACTAAATTAAAAAAAAGGCACCCGAGCCGGGTTGAGGAAGACATTCGGGAAAGATCTGGTAGTGATCGATCGGGACATAACGCAATCTCAGCTAGATCAATCTTCCTCTACCTACGTAACTGATTAAGCAAACCTATACGTGACCGTTGGGCGTGGGAGGGATGGGGGCTTCGATGGACATGGTGGGACCACGGCAACCGGCGGGCAGGTTTGTTACCGTACGCGTCTGCCTCGGAAGGAGAGCCGCATCCAGACACGCAGCATCCAGACACAAATGCTCATTCTGATGATGCTGCGGTAATGGAGAATCGGAACAAGAGATGCAGCTTTGCGTGCGGCCGGATGGGGGACAAGTGGAGACGACAAGTTAAAAGATGGAGAGGCAGAAGCTCTGTCGATGAAGGGGTTTGAGTCATGGGGAGAGCGATTGCACAGGCCCGGCACTATGGCAGATCAGGAGGCGGCGACCCCGCCGACATGCTGGAGCTGGTGGAGAAGCAGAGGCCGCCGGCTGGCTCTACCCCGCCTGGATCGCTGCTGGTGCGCATCACCATGCGCGCCATCAATCCCACCGATCTCATGACCGTCCGGTACGACAGGTTCCAGGACCTGGTGGACGCGGATCCCGCCACCCAGGTGATAGTGGGCAGCGATGGATGCGGCGTCGTCGATGAGGTGAGCTGAATTTGTTGGATTTGGACCTGGTGATGTGAGAACGGTGGTATGTGCTGGTTGGTCGTGGCGACTGGCGACTGATCCGAGGATTGCGGTGCATCCGGATCCGTGTGTGTGGTCAGATCGGAGACGGCGTGACCCAGTTCCGGGTCGGGCAGAGAGTGACGCCAATCATCTTCCCCAGGTACTTAAAGGACGCGCAGGGGTCGTGGCAGGAGTACCTTGTGGTGGACGCGGCGCACGTGTTTGCGACGCCTGAGAGCGTGAGCGACGAGGCTGCCGCGCAGTTCGTCGTGAATTCGTGCACCGCTGCGGGCTTGTTGAAGGAGGTTGGAGTCCCTGCGGGCGAATTCGTGCTGCAGACTGCTGCTTCCTCTGTGATTGGAAGGTAACGGGCCCGATCGATTTGTCCTTTTCGATTCCAATGATGTTGTCCAAGGGATGGGGACGAGGGATTGCCTTGTGTCATGGGCTCCCGAGTGTGAGACCACCACATTTAATCTGAATGTGGGTGCTCAAAAATTCTGATCCATGGGTTCAGTGCCTGATCATGAGGCGTGCATCGGACGTGCATCCACAGGCAGGTGATTCAGCTGGCCAGGCACTGGGGGATCAAGACTATCAACATTGTGAGGCGGGATTCTGTAAAGGCGGAGTTGGAAGCTCTCGGAGCCGACGTTGTCATCAATTCCTGCTGCGAAGGTTCATGAACTGAATTCATTCCAGACGCAGGACCAGATCAAAAGCATGCATTTATGCAGCCTTGAAGTACTAGTTCCTCTATCTCTGATTGTGGGCAACACGCTGCCGGTATCAGATGTGCTGCAGACGGTGAAGGAAGTGACAGGAGGCAAGCTTGTGTACGCAGCGTTTGACGCAGTGGTTGGAGATATAACTCCGGTAACTTGTGTATTCTATTTCGTTCTCTTTTCTCTTATGGTGGTTGCATAAAAATGACTTTAATTTATTGTAATTTGAATGCAGACGGTGGCATCGTGTGTGAGAGAGTCCGGGAGGCTACTACCGTGGGGAGCGTTGGCCTCTTGGGATGTGAAGCTCGGGTTGCAAGACCTGATGCGGAAAGTGAAAGTAGAATGGTGGATTTTGCCCGACTTTGCACCCACGGAGGCGGAGTTGAAGAGACTCGGAGATGAAGTTATGGTGCTTTTAGAGAAGAAAGTCATCCAGCCTTTGGCTGGAGAAAAGTTTGATTTGGCTGATTATCGGAAAGCACTTCTCTTTACTGAAAAGCCAGCCGGGGTGGAAAAGTATATCTCGTAGGATAACATGAGAGTAGAAAAGAATCTTAAGAGGCCAATGGAGACTTTATTACGAAAAAGAGATGGAAACCCACCTACCCAAGATAAGGGAACAACCCTTAAGAGGGCACGAGACCATGGGGACTAATCCTATTGTCGCCAATCTGCCTACTGCGCCAAGGATGTCAAAATCGGGATAGGAAACGGCTCTTATCACTGGTGTCGAACATATCGCCTACCCGCCATCATCCCATCGCGTTGGCCACCACGCAGGTGAGACATTAGTTGCCTACAAAGCGCTGAAAGAGGCCAACCCCACTCCCAGGCTTGTGGTGATACAGAAAGAGGGGGCCAACCCCACTCCTAGGCTTGTGGTGATACAGGAAGGAGGAAGGCCAACCCCACTCCTAGGCTTGTGGTGATAAGGAAAGAGGGAGGCCAACCCCACTCCTAGGCTTGTGGTGATAGGAAAGAGGTAGGCCAACCCCACTCCTAGGCTTGTGGTGATACAGAAAGAGGGAGGCCAACCCCACTCCTAGGCTTGTGGTGATACAGAAAGAGGTAGGCCAACCCCACTCCTAGGCTTGTGGTGATACAGGAAAGAGGGAGGCCAACCCCACTCCTAGGCTTGTGGTGATACAGGAAAGAGGTAGGCCAACCCCACTCCTAGGCTTGTTGTGATACAGGAAAGAGGGAGGCCAACCCCACTCCTAGGCTTGTGGTGATACAGGAAAGAGGGAGGCCAACCCCACTCCTAGGCTTGTGGTACTCACCCAACCCCACTCCTACACTTGTGGTACTCCTTGGCACAATGCCTTTAAGAGCCTAGAAAAGCCCTTGCCCGTGGCCCATGGGTCTCTATGGCGAGGGGATGAAGACGTGGCCTTATTGACTCACCAACCAAGAGAGGCCATGTTGCAGCCCCATCTTATGCATGTTGTACGTTGTTGCAGGCGGGTGAATCGGAAGACGTTCTCCACTAACACTTACGATATGGAAATTGGTCTTCTTCTCAAATCTTGTGACGCGCTCTCCAGCATTGACCTCTTCGACAACCTTTTATCAGGCTCCATTCCTGATCACTTGCCTATAGACTTCCCTATCCATGTCTCTCTCACCTTGTCCGGTAACACCATCCAGGTCTAGGGGCAAATTCCAGTTGACATTGTGATGTGCCAGTTTCTCAATCAAACATCTCATTCATCTCCACAAGCCTGAAGGCATGGCAGGTAGTGTATTCGTCTAGTACATTAGTAAAGAAAAATGGGCTGCTAACATGACTTCAAATCTCTATCACATCCAAGTTGTCAGCGATAATCAGCTATCTTTTGCCACATGATACCCGCATCACTTCATTGCTTAGAGCACCCGAGCACATGCACCACTAAAGAATATTAAGATGTTTAAATTTGGCTTCTACTGCAACTTGTGTACAAAGACAGGAATGTATGCATTACATGCATATGAATCCCCTAAAACAAGTGGGTCAAATGGTAGTGATTCAAGTGACTCAAACTACAAGAACTGCAAGTACAAACACCAAAATTGAGTAAAGTGTGGCTCTGCTACCCGGATACTTGTGGGATCTGCCTATTGACCAACAAAGCAAGTTTAAAAGAGAAGCTTGATTGCTTGTGAGCCTGCTGGGATGTCATTGAGGAGTACCATGGAATTTGCTCCCATGAGCCAGGTGTGTGGAGTCGGCCTGTCGGAAGTGCCTGAAGTGTGTGCACCCAACTCCAGGTTGATTTGTTGCATATTGATGTAGATTGTCTACCTGTCCACTGTCGGGATCACACTTCCCTCCGTTGTGACTGTGGTTCTTACTAAAGTATCTTGTGTTTGAAATGTGAGCAATTACTTCCCGTGCTTGTAGCTGAGGGCAAGCAGATTTTGTTAAGCCCGCAGCAGATCGATCCCTGCGAAGCTGTCTTTCATGAGCGAGGCTGCAAATCCCGAAGGCTGCCTCACCACTTCCTCAGGCTCCACTTCCCGGGTTCGCACGGACACGACGCTGTTCCCGAAATAGGACGCCGGGGGCAGGCTGCAGTCGGGATCGGATGAAGACGTCCTGCGCTCCTTGGCATCCACAACAGTGCCGAACGTGCATTTCCCGTTTCCCTTCGCTTCACTGATACAGATCTGGAGCCTGGCTCTCGTCACACATTGCCACAAGTGCCCGCAAACGCAGGTGACAGTGGAGAAACTCTGGCCACCGGTGTTCGTTGCAGCAAGCGCTTTGAGCTTCCGGATGCCGGCCTCCGTGTAATGCACGAGCCTGAGCGTTGGAGGGTGGAGGGCCGGCGCAGTGGCAGCCAAGGCCCGAGCGGTTGCCCCCATGTCACGCGCCCAAAGCACGGCAGGCAGGCCCGGCGGGGTGTGGTCTATGGCCAGGTCCTGGTCGGAAAAGGTCCCGGGCTCGGCGAACAGCAGCTGGGCTCGGCCATGGTGGCCCCGCCGCTGGTGAAGGCGTCCGACCATGCTCTCAGGAACTGCGATGCAGCAAAGCCGTCCGCCACAGTGTGCAGTGTTGAGATTGTGCTAGTTAGAGCCCTACTTAGGGCACGTTTGAACAATACTTTTAGTTATTACTTAGGTTACTGAGATATGAGTAGGTATCCTAGATTCGGTTTTATAACTACTTTTATATGTTGTCCTTGACGTGGTTGTTTCACTCTCAATTGTTTTTCTGCCTTTCCTCTCTACGCTTCCGTGTCATGCCATGCTCTGGCATGGTATCAGAGCATCAGGCAATTTCTAACTTGAACTCTTAGCATGCTGTGTAGATGCTAACACAATGCCTAGGCACGGTAGCAAAAATGCTGGGTACTTAATAGGAGATTCCCTAGTCTACCGTGGCCAGAGAAACCCTACACGGGTACAACCAGTTCATAGATTAGCACCTACACAGTGCAGGTGCAATTCAAGGATAGACACTACATTCAATAGTAGACAGCCAACAAATCTGGCAATCCAAGCCATAGAACTCCAAATTGAGGACATAGAGGCTCGCCAATTACAGATCTGGCACTTTCTCCAGCACTTTGAAAAGAGTCACCGTCTTGTATCAGCCAACCTAGTTAAGTTGATTACTACAAGACAGTCAGATATTGTCAATCTGCACAGAACATTATTTAAGCTAGATCAGAAGGTTACCCAAATTCTTAGATCCAGCCATAGAACAATCAAGAATAGAAATGACGCAATAGCTGTAGATGGCAACCTACCCAATGTTCAGTGTATGGAGAACATGTTGTCCAATCTTGCAGTGAGTGGGGAGTTGTCAGGCCTAGATTCCGATTAGAATCAGTATAGAAACTCTGGATGTGGTCACCTCTACACAGGACATACAGACACATCAAATCTCACCGACCACACATTCTCCCTCCATCAAACATGGCTGCAATAAACACCACAACAATCAATAACACAATTAAGATTGATTTCAAAGAAAGAGACAGATTTTCAGGGACGGATTATGATATTTGGGCAATGCGTATGCAATCCATACTTGAGGACAATGACCTCTGGGCGGTCATTGATGGCACCTATGCCAAACCTGTGACAACCGGGATAAATCCGGTGTCAGCAGCTGATGTTGCAGCCTGGGAGAAGACCGATAGGAAAGCACGCAATGTGATCTTATCCGGACTTTGATAAGACCACGGCTCATCATGTCACAGGGGCTGGAGATGCAGCCACAGCATGGGCTAACCTGAATCAACTCTACGAAGCAGTAGATGCAATGAGCGTATTAAATGCAACAAAGGCATTTTACCACATGCAGATGGGTGAACATGAAGCTGTCTCCGAGCACATTAAAAAGTTCAGGGCAGCATGGGCTCGATTGTCATCTTGCGGGACGACGTTGACTGAGGCTCAAGCAGCCATAGCTTTGCTGAGTTCTCTTCCCGACAGTGATCGTACCTTCAAGACAACACAAAACGGAGTCATAAAACAAGCGCAGCTTGCAGCCAAGAAAGGGCAAGGTTCAGATTTCACCACATCAGAATTAATCGGGGCTCTTATGGAGGAAGAAGCCACACGCGGCCTGGCTGGTACATCCAATTCTACAGCCCAAGGTCGAGCTCTCTTTGTAGTTCGTGGCAGAGGGAGAGGACGAGGACGCGGTCGAGGCCGTCCTCCTCATAATAATAGGCCGTCTTTCTCATCTTCAGCACCTAGGAGGAAAGGAGCCTGCCATTGGTGCCAAGTAGAAGGACATTACGAGAAAGAATGTCGTAAGAAAAGTGCTGGAGAGCCCAGGAGAGGAGTACCACCTTCAGCTAATATTACACAACAGAAATCACAAGTTCTCTTAGCTGTTTACCTTGTCACCTCAAAGAATGACACCAACAGTTGGTACATTGATAGTGGGGCTTCAGCTCATATTTGTCATACTAGATCCTTCTTTTCATCATATCACCCTTGTGAACCAGGAAATTTTGTATTGCTGGGTGATGGCAGTGGCCTGCAAGTCCAAGGAAGAGGCACTGTGCTGTTGTCCTGTGAGGGAGGTAGGAGTCTGAAATTAGAGGATGTCTACCATGTCCCTCAAATGTCAAAGAATCTAGTTTCAGTTCGTAGACTTACGTTGTCAAATCAGTACAGTATTCACTTTACTAGAGACACCTGTATGATCCAGGACACAGTCAGTTCTTCTGATGCATCATGTCTTTGCACTGATCGCCCATTTAATGACTTATACAAAATAGATACGCCCCCACCATCTGTCCTTAACATTGCAAACTTGGCTCAACCCAAGCAATCAGTGCTATGGCATCATAGGCTTGCACATGTAAATTCACGTAAGTTAGTTGCTCTCAGTCAAAGTAATCTTTATGCAGAATCCTTACCTCATTTGTCTCCGTTACCATTTTGTGAATCCTGTGTGTATGCCAAGAGTCGTGTAGCTCCCTATCCTATTGGTCCTGCAACTCGAGCAACCTCTCCATAGAACTGGTCCACACAGATCTATGTGGTCCTATGCCATGTGCCTCATTCAATCAATCTTTGTACTTCATGCCTATTGTGGACGATGCCACCAGAATGACACACACATATTTTCTACGGCATAAATCTGAAGCAGCGGACAGGTTTCTTGAGTACATCAGTATGGCCGAACGACAACTCAATATCAAGCTGAAAGCTGTTCGCACAGATGGTGGAGGTGAATTTGTAGCTGGTGCATTTGCACATTTGTGCACCTCTAAGGGTATCATTATGCAGAGAAGTGTGCCGTACTCTCAAGCACAAAATGGAGTAGCTGAGCGCTGTCATCAATGGCTTGTCGAAGCCGTTAGAGCCATGCTTCATAGTTCAGGACTGTCTAAGCAATACTGGGCAGAAGCCATTTCAACGGCCACCTACCTCAAAAATCGACTACCCACAGCTGCTGTTGATGGTGTCACCCCTTATGAGAGTTGGATAGGAAACAGTGTTTCTCAGTATAGGCCTAGGTTTGTCTCCGAACCCCATTTTGGCCCCAACCATCCAGAAATGCACATGTCTCATTTCACTGTTTTCAGTGATTTGCGAACCCACAGCCCATGCATCCGAGCCCAAAAGAAGACCTAATGTGCCCACCGTCCACACAAATGCCGGACACACCTTTGTACCAAGTGGCGGATGATCATGACTTATGCTCCAAAGAGTCGGAGTGCCAACGTCCGCACTTATACTCCAAAGAGGTGCAATACATCGGGTTTGGAGAGGGTTGCGTCAATACTTGTGTAGGCAAGCACTTTCGTTCAAGTTGCTTGTGCACACTTGCCACCGTACCAACACTCACATCAATTCTCTTTTCAAACCCCGTGATTGAGCAATCCCGGAATACAGATGGCCCCTCAGGTGTCGGAGATAAGCCGCACTTAGATCTGCAACATTGGGCCTTGGAGAATTGGACAAGGTAAAGGATGGTGAGGCCTCCTCAACCGTTCTTGATCAAACTCTTCAGAGCTTACACTTCTTCTTGTCAAGTCCGTACCGCTTTCAACCTTAATCTATCCATGGGTGGCACATGGAGCAAGTCAGATCTTAAATTCAAAATCTCCTGGCGAAGCTTGGCTATAGTTCGTCTCTCACCACCTAGCTGCGCCACAGCTATAGTGGGCGTCACAGTGGGTATAGACAGGTCCTCCTTCAGAGCCTCACTGAAATACTCAGCCATTTGGTCAAAACCCCCACCTCGGGCGACCAGCCCTCTTTCTTCAGATACTCACTGGCTCTCACTAGGGCTCGCAGTGGCCAGGCAAAATGCTCTCTTATGCTTGTGTTCGACTGCATCCGACAGGCTTTCATTACTCAAGGAAAAATCATCTATTTTATTTATTTTCTTGCTTCTCTGCAAAACATTGTGAAACATTGTCGTCTTCAAAAGGTTGGCCATTAGAAAACACCATCATACATGTCGAATTTTGGAAAATGTAGCTCATCTAGAAACCAAGGCCTATGCATCTATACGTGCATCAAACTCGAATGAGCGGACATTTGGCGCACCAATCAAAGAGATCCAGCAAGTCATCGGAAGGGCACATAGAGTAAGGCCAAAAGGTTTTACATGTTGTATACAAAGCGAATGTGGAATATAACATCAACCAACAAATGATTTTCAAAAATAATATTCATGACTTTACGCCTAGATACCGGATGATTTACAAATTTTTCAAACCACTAAAAATCAACACTCCATCCTAGTATTGATACGCCTCTAGGTTTGTCTCGAACCCCATTTTGGCTAACCATCCGAAATGCACATGTCTCATTTCACTTTCGATGATTTGCGAACCCACCCATGCATCCGAGCCCAAAAGAAGACCTAATGTGCCCACCGTCCGCACACAAAATGCGGACACACCTTTGTACCAAGTGGCGGATGGTGGCACTTATGCTCCAAAAGTGAGTGCCAGGTCCACTTATACTCAAGAGGTGCAATACACGGGTTTGGAGAGGGTTGCGTCAATACTTGTGTAGGCAAGCACTTTCGTTCAAGTTGCTTGTGCACACTTGCCACCGCACCAACACTCACATCAATTCTCTTTTCAAACCCCGTGATTCAGAGCAATCCCAGACGGCAGGCATACCCTGTCTGACCTGGCCCCTCCGTGTCGGAGATAAGCCGCACTTAGATCTGCAGCATTGGGCCCGCGGGCGAGAATTGGACAAGGTAAAGGATGGTGAGGCCTCCTCAACCGTTCTTGATCAAACTCTTCAGAGCTTACATTTCTTCTTGTCAAGTCCGTACCGCTTTCAACCTTAATCTATCCATGGGTGGCACATGGAGCAAGTCAGATCTTAAATTCAAAATCTCCTGGCGAAGCTTGGCTATAGTTCGTCTCTCACACCTAGCTGCGCCACGGTATGGGCGTCACGGTGGGTATAGACAGGTCCTCCTTGAGCCTCACGAAATACTCAGCCATTTGGTCAAAACCCCCTCGACGCCCTCTTTCTTCAGATACTCCTGGCTCTCACTAGGGCTCGTGGCGAGCGGATGCTCTCTTATGCTTGTGTTCGATCGCATCCGGCTTTCATTACTCAAGGAAAAATCATCTATTCTATTTATTTTCTTGCTTCTCTGCAAAACATTGTGAAACATTGTCGTCTTCAAAAAGGTTGGCCATTAGAAACCACCATCATACATGTCGAATTTTGGAAAATGTAGCTCATCTAGAAACCAAGGCCTATGCATCTATACGTGCATCAAACTCGAATGAGCCGGACATTTGGCGCACCAATCAAAGAGATCCAACTGCAAGTCATCGGAAGGGCACATAGAGTAAGGCCAAAAAGGTTTTACATGTTGTATACAAAGCGAATGTGGGAATATAACATCAACCAACAAATGATTTTCAAAAATAATATTCATGACTTTACGCCTAGATACCGGATGATTTACAAATTTTTCAAACCACTAAAAATCAACACTCCATCCTAGTATTGATACGCCTCTAGGTTGCTTAAGATGGAGTTGTTACAAAGTTTTCAAAGCGCCAAAACAAGCAAGCCATCCTAGCACTAATCGACCCAAGAGTGCATCCCGGGAAGTTCTAAAGCACCAAAGTCAAGCACCCCATCCTAATCTTGGTCACGACCCGGGTGCTTAATTTTGGAGTTCTTATGCCAAAACAAACGGCAGTCCTAGGACTAATCCGACCCAAGAGTGCGTGTCCGTGGAGTTCTCAAAGCACCAAAGTCAAGCACCCCATCCCGGTAATCGATCCGACCGAGGGTGCTTAATCTCGGAGTTCTTATACCACTGTGTCTATCTCCACCCTTACCCGTCTTATACCAGTGTGTCTATCTCCACCCTTACCCGAGTGGATGTGTCATGCCGTGTGATACTAATCTCTGCACTTGGGTTTAGTGTTTGATTAGCATTCATTGATCTAATTACTTATCTTTAAGTAAGTAATTAGTGTTAATTAATCTAAAGTGCTTATGTTAATTAAGCGTTGATTAGTATTAATTAATCTAATGTGCTTATGTTAATTAAGCATTGATTAGTGTTAATTAAACATGGTTAGCAATAGCTAAGTGGATAAGCTCAAGTAATATGCTTTGGCATATTCCTTGCATATTATAGTGTATTCTTAGGATATTTTACGGCATGTCTTTGATGCGATAGGATATCTTAGGAATATGCCGATGCCATGGTCTAGTATATATAGACCCTTCCATTGAGACAAGCTCGGATCATAGCTTGTCCTCTAGATATGCAATGCAAGGGTGTTGTGAGGAGGCCAAAGCTATGACTGAGATCGAATGAGCGGACATTTGGCGCACCAATCAAAGAGATCCAGCAAGTCATCGGAAGGGCACATAGAGTAAGGCCAAAAGGTTTTACATGTTGTATACAAAGCGAATGTGGGAATATAACATCAACCAACAAATGATTTTCAAAAATAATATTCATGACTTTACGCCTAGATAGGGATGATTTACAAATTTTTCAAACCACTAAAATCAACACTCCATCCTAGTATTGATACGCCTCTAGGTTGCTTAAGATGGAGTTGTTACAAAGTTTTCAAAGCGCCAAAACAAGCAAGCCATCCTAGCACTAATCGACCCAAGAGTGCATAGGAAGTTCTAAAGCACCAAAGTCAAGCACCCCATCCTGTCTCTTGGTGACCTGCTTAATTTTGGAGTTCTTATGCCAAAAACAAGCAACCCGTCCTAGGACTAATCCGACCCAAGAGTGCGTATCCGTGGAGTTCTCAAAGCACCAAAGTCAAAGCACCCCATCCTGGTACTGATCCGACCCGAGGGTGCTTAATCTCGGAGTTCTTATACCACTGTGTCTATCTCCACCCTTACCCGTCTTATACCAGTGTGTCTATCTCCACCCTTACCCGAGTGGATGTGTCATGCCGTGTGATACTAATCTCTGCACTTGGGTTTAGTGTTTGATTAGCATTCATTGATCTAATTACTTATCTTTAAGTAAGTAATTAGTGTTAATTAATCTAAAGTGCTTATGTTAATTAAGCGTTGATTAGTATTAATTAATCTAATGTGCTTATGTTAATTGCACTGATTAGTGTTAATTAAACATGGTTAGCAATAGCTAAGTGGATAAGCTCAAGTAATATGCTTTGGCATATTCCTTGCATATTATAGTGTATTCTTAGGATATTTTACGGCATATGTCACGATGCCAGGATATCTTAGGAATATGCCGATGCCAGGGTCTAGTATATATAGACCCTTCCATTGAGGACAAGCTCAGATCATAGCTTGTCCTCTAGATATGCAATGCAAGGGTGTTGTGAGGAGGCCAAAGCTATGACTCCGAGATCGATGTGTGAGGAATTTGCGTGTTGTTCTCGTGGGGAGAGTGTGTTTGTGCCACGACGTGCGAGCTACTCCCTCCTGTTGTTACAAGCTATGATCTCGTGTGTGTACACTAGATAGGCCGTACTAGGCTTAGTATGATCTCAGCTTGTGTATGCTAGGCGATGCTAGGCGGTGCTAGGCGATGCTAGGTGACGCTAGGCGATGCTAGGTGACGCTAGATGATGCTAGGCCGTGCTAGGCGAGGCTACGCGAGGCGACGCTCGCTCTTTAAGCAAGTAGGCAAGGAACTCTCTAAAGTGTGCCCAAGGCTTGAGGCCTAGAGAGGGGACCAAATCCAAGGCCAAGGAGAGGAGGCGAAGAAGCCCAGTATTAGGCAGACGCGGGCGTCACGGCCGAGAACGGTCGAGGCCGTGAGGCCCGAACCGTTCTGCCGTGCGCCCGGCCAGCGCGTCCGTTCAGGCGTAAAGGGCCGATGCAGGGGCCGAGGCCGCCCAGCTTCATTGCGGGGGCGGGGCGGGGTGAACTTGTTTAGACCGGTGCCTATATCACCCGGCTTATATGTCATTTCTCTCTCTTACAAAGAATTTACCCTTCACTCTTTGTATCATTTCGTTTTCAATCCTTTTACACAATAAAAGGATTATCATCCTTTATCGTAATTAGGCTCTAATCAAAATAGTTTTGGTTAAATCACACATATTCTATTGGAGTAGATGGAGTGTAATATGGTTCGGTCGTCCGTCTCTTGAATAGTACTTTTGAGCTGCTGATTGTATGGTCCGGATAAATGTATTATCATTTGAATATTTCATCAAGCGAGAATATTTACGCAATTTAAACCATTGTCGAATTCATATATAAAACTTATCTATTTTTAACTTTAGTACTCACCTCAAAGAGTGAAAACAACTCGTTTTGATTCTCCGATAACTACAAACAAAAAGTAAAAGTAATTAGTCATTTACCTCCATTTCAATTCGGAGAAGATCTTTCTTTGCATATACCTTTTGACAAGCGTTAAACACGTCTTTGTGAAGATTCCCCACTCGGAAATGTGATCGTATGTTACGAAGAAACATAAACATTAGAATTTTTTGGAATGCAAGCGGATATTACCTTTCAAACGATGTACCTTTTGAATGTTTTAGTTGTCTCTGGTTCTTCCATGAGAGACAACAAGTCTGTCGTTTTCAACTCCTTATTTTCAATTGCTGCCCTATCTCGCATTCAATGCATCAATTACATTACATAGAATTATATGTAATGAAAATAATAGAGAAAAGAGAAGTTATCGCTTACTTGCTTGGATCTGCATCTTTTCGAATGTTGGGTTGGACCCATCTTCATTCAAGATGGGTCAGATTGCTCTTTTAGACTATGCTCCCAAATTGCATACTTATTTTTAAAGTCTTGAAAAGTGGTGGATATTGAAAATTGCTCATCCACTTTCCAAACTCGGTGAACTCAAGTGACGGCCCGTAAGTTGGTCCATCCTCCTCAAGTCATCAATTTTTCTCTTTTGCACGATCAAAACCAAAATCATTACTTTCTTAAACCAAAATCATATTAATGCACATTATATACATAATACATTTTGTATACGATTGGAGATGGCTGCGTTGTCAATGTTGTTGTCAATCTTATCGACTTTGTCCTTTATGTTTTTGACGGCACTTGTTTTCCGGCGATACGTAATGCCAAGTTATAAGAAGGTCAATGTGAAGAAGCAAAGAAGGTATGAATGTATTAATTTGATTACCTCCGATCTTGCTGGATTGAACTTTGATATCCCTCCAACATTGTTTGCATTGAAATCGGTGTCCATTAAACCTTTCCACAAGTGTACGCTTCACCCAATTGAGTCGTTGTTCGAAGGTTCTTTTGATATCCTGCAGAGATAAATTTAGGGTTAAGATTTTGGATTTGAGCATACTTAGATCAAGTTTATGAAATAAAGAAAAGTGCTTACCTTCTTTATCTTATTCAACTGGGCAGGCATCTCGCAAAGATGCTTAAGGTCTTGTTTGTCCATCACAGAGAACATTGTGTGCTCGCAGAGGACTGCAACCCACGGGTTTTGTTAGACTCTGACCAACGAGAACATACAGGACTAACAGCAATCATTTTTCCTGAATACCTTTTTCTACGATCTTTCTGATCTCCAGCAGTGGTGGTTCAAACTCTGCATTAGCGTCATATCCTGGATCCCCATGGGTGGGAAGTAATTTGTCTGAGTGACGCTCACAGGGTGGCGTCATGTAGTTGCTGTCTGCAGGGGGTTGACACAATAGATATTAGTAAATGTGAAAGCAAAATAAGAAACGTATAATACGAATAACAATCAAGTACCTTCTTGGATTTGAAAATCGTTATTGCTTCCGTTCTCAGATTCCATCCTGATTCAAAAAAGCCATCAGTACACTAATCATAGTGGAGAGCTACCGTCAAATCAGACTGAACAAGACGCATCGCGCACAAAAGAGCAACAAGTTGAGTAATTGGACCGGACGTACTTACACTAGAGTGGCGCCTTCTTGCGTGACCTTTGGCTGCAGCTCGAATTCCTGAAAGAGGAGAGGGGCGTGAGTTTACAAAGTGCATAACACATCCGCGTGTTGCGGCATCCGCGTTTTGCGGCATGCCGCCACTCAACGGCGCGTGTTGCGGCATGCCGCTACTCAACGCCGCGTGTTGCGGCATGCCGCCACTCAACGCCACGTGTTGCGGCATGTCGCCACTCAAGCATCTACTAGGCGTTGACTCGACTGTAGCGGTGACGTCAAGCATGCGGTGGCGTCCGCGCGTGGGCGCACTCGCCTTATACGTCCCATGCGCAACTGCATCTCCACCCAACTACCATGCCCGCGACAACATTTGACAAGCATACTTCTTTAACTACTGCATGGGTGATGGAGGGTAACTTACAGTTGTGGTTTTTCGTGTGGTTGGACCTCGGACACCACACTAAGGCCACGTGTTTCCGGTTTCGTGATCTAGGAAGGCAGCGAAGATTAAGCCGATGCATAGCGTCAGCGGTTCGGAGACAACACTATCGAGGACACGTAAGCTTATTCTTGATCGTGATCGGACTTTGAAAAAGGAAACAAGCAAATGGAAGTAAGGTGAGTTTGGCGACTTGGCCTTTATTCTGTTACTTAGCTGGACCACTGTGGTTTTGTGCGCTATGTCTCGATATACGCAACAAATCACTTGATAAGCAAGGTTGAAGCGGCAAACTCACGATGCGATAACGAATCCAGAGCGAGGCGGAAGCAAAAGCCAGCGAGGCATGGCGTTGGCAATTGAACGAAAACAAAAGAAAAGACATGACGTAAGTGTGCTTGACAACGTACCCACGGAGGACGCCGTCGAGGGCTTGCTGCAGCTATGTCTCTGAGACGTCTGCAAATTAAATCATGCAAGGCAGGTCAAAGCAGCAAACTCACGAGGGCGATTACAGCTACCCGGGGCGGGCGGAAGCAAAAGCCAGCGCGGCGGTGGCGTTAATGGGCTGCAACGAAAACAAAAGAAAAGCGGCGTGCTTGACAACGTACCCACGGAGGACGCCGTCGAGTGTTTTGTCCAGCTATGTCTCTGAGACTTCAGCAAATTAAATCAAGCAAGCGACAAGCGGGCGATGGCGATTACAGCTACCCAGAGCGAGGCGGAAGTAAAAGCCGACAGGCGTTGCAATTGGGCTGCAACGAAAACAAAAGAGAAAAGACACGACGTAAGTGTGCTTGACGTCGTAGAGGCGCGGTCGAGACTTCTTGATGTCGTGTTGGCGGTGGAAGGAGATAGTGACGGACCAATGTGGGCTGCAAGGGGCGTGATCGGATGGTTTGCGGCGTGAGGCAATTAGCGGACCACCTAGATCCACGGAACTAAAGCGGTGAACAAAAGATGTGCATCGCATGTAGTGGTGACTTAGATGAAAGGAAGGAGCCGATTGCGCGGACCTTCTCCGAGGACTCCGTAAGCGTGAGCGAATGGTCACTCGGCGGCGATGATAATCGGACCGCGCCCGACCCGCGTCTGACTGGCGGCGTGTTGGCGGTGACCACTAACCCTATGTGCATGCTTAAGTCGAAAGTTAGGGTTCTAGATGGTTCGATGGTGGGTTGGCGATCTGTGGTTGGCCGGTCCTACCGCATCGGGGTTGGAGATTAGGTTTGGTCTTAGGCTAGGTTTGGAAAATTGAATCTAGGTTTGGTTGAGCAGTAGCGGGTGAATAGCAAACCTACGGTGGTTTGGAATTGGGCTCGGAATGTTAGGTTCGGTAAATTCAAACCAGCTTGGTAGAGAGAGAACGGCGCGAGTGAGAATGTTTAGGGTTTGCTGGCCTATATAAATGGCTTCCTCAGCGCGAGTTCTTTTGTCATTCTCTTTTCAAGTCCGAGGTGGTCTCGGCGAGGCTTAGGTGTTTTGCTCGTGTTTAGTTTCGTAGGCCAAGGTCCTCCTTACATTTGGGAAGGAGCTAGTTCTAGTTTGTTTCAAGGCCAAGGTGTTCTAGGTTCGCTAGGCTAAGGTGCATTCATAGCTCATTCAAGGCCAAGGTGTTCTAGGTTCGCTAGGCTAAGGTCGTTTAAGTTTTGGGGCCAAGGTTCTTTCGTGCCCTTTCCAATGGTTAAGGCCTTTCTCGACCGTTCGAAGGCCAAGGTGTCGGTAAAGTTTGTTTGAAGGCCAAGGTTCTTTGCTTTGAAGGTTCTTTTTGAAGGCCAAGGGGTTCCCATGTTCGAAGGCCAAGGTGTCTTTGCCTCTAAGGTCCAGGTGCTTGCTTAGTCCGAAGGCCAAGGTTGTTTGGTACCGAAGGCCAAGGTTTCTGTTCGCTTAAAGGTTAAGGCCTTTTGCTCCCATTTGAAGTCGCTGTCCATCTGCGTTCACGTTGTTTTTTTTCTGTTCCTTGACGTCTGTTGCTTTTGTGTCTTGTTGTTTTGTGCGGTTTTGTTGTTGCTTCGTTGCTACGGGAGTAGTGTATTTGGCGCTTTGGTCTGTTTCATTGCTGTTTTTCTAGTTTGTTCGGGTTCTGTGTTTTGTCTACCTCTATGGTGGTAGTGTATTCAAGTTTCTATATACGTCGTAGGATGTTTTGTGTATTTTGTCCTGTTGTTTATGTTGTTCTTTGCCTGTGCGTGATTGTTTATCTTTCTTAGGGAAAGACCTGCTAAGATGTTATCTGATTTGTATGTCCCTAGTGCTGTTTGTTCTATTTGATTTCTCGTTCGTAGTTCATTCGTTCTTTATGTTGTTCTTTTGTTCGCCGGCGTCGATGGTGTTACTTCCTCTCATGTAAGCGACCAGCCGTATTGTCTTCGACTTAGCTTTGAGCTTACATGGTTGGCTAGGCTTACTTTTGTTCTCATTGCATGTGTGATACTTGTGTTCTTTCTCTTCGCAAAATCTCGTATTGCTTGTTTTGTTTTGTTTTGTTGGAAGTGTCCCTTTATCGCTTGTCGTTGTGGTTCCATGGCTTGGTATCATTTCTTTTGTCTTGCCCGTCTTCTTGTCTCTATCGCGTTACCTGATCGTTTTTGTTATTTAGGTTTCGATTCGTGTTTGTTCGTGTAATTTTGTTTTGTTGGTTTAAAATGTCGTTAGCGACATACTGCTATTCAAGTCTTTGTTCTCGTACAGCTTTCGCTTTGCTCGTGTGTTGTAACCCTCTCCCGTTGTGTTTTGTGCAGTCAACTTTTCGTTTGAAGTGGCGGTTATAGATCGGGACCACTTTGGTAAGTCATCAAATGTCCTTTGTGTCAACTGGTTTCTCTGCGTTTACGCATATGTTGCTGTTGGAAAATGAATGTTATCTTCTCTTCAGTAGCTTTCATTGTTTATAATGTTGAGCAGTATTTTGTTCTTAACTGTCTTCTATTCCTTTTTGAAACGCAGGGAGTAAACGGCTGCAAGAGGTTGTTGGACGTAAGAAAGGTTGGTTAACAGCCTTGTCAAGCTGTGATTTACATTTGTCCTGCTGTCATGGTTCTGTATCGTTTGTTTGTTGTGTCAGTCTGCAAATCTTGCCTTCTCGTTCTTTCTCGGAGAGCGTTCGCCTTGCTTGTGTGATCTTACTCTCTCCCGCTCTTTTGATGCAGTCAAGGTTTCGGACGTAGTGGCGGACACATTTGGGACCTTGTTTGGTACGTCAGAAACTTTTGTTATTGCTTTACGTATGTTCGTTTAAAATGCTATCGGTTATCTTGCTTTCAATACCTTGCATTGTTCTTTATGTTGAGCAGCTTTTTTTAATTGTTTTGTATTTTTATGCGAGGCAGGAAGTAATTGCAAGATTTTTAATGTAAGAGAGTGTTGGTAACGATGCTGTGACTTGAGTTACATTTGTCTGGTTTACTTTTTTCAGCTCTTTGCATGACCTATCATAATTACATGTCGTTTGTTCTTTTGTCGGTTGCAAAACGTGTTCCTCTTTCTTATTGGTTTTGGCTTTGCATAAGCTTTCGGACAAGCTTTGTTCTGGACGGTTGAAGTTTTGTTTATGTTGTTATCCTTGATATGGTATGATTACTGTATGTATTGACCTGATGGTCTTTGTCATTTTCGTCATTGTTTGGTTGCTGCTGTGGTAAGAGTTTGCTTTGGTACCACTTATAAGTTATTTAATTCTGAAATTTTTGTGTGTAGGCTTAACTGTTCATCGTGTGAAGGGTTGGCAAGCTCGATTACAGTGCATCTGAATCGGGATAACCTCTTCTTGCTTGATTAGTCACTATTGAATGTTCGATGTTTTGTCTTTGTCTTTGTCTGCTTTGGGGCTAATAGTTTTTTGTTCTTATTATTTGGCAAATAGGTCTAATTACGGAAATATGTGGGTATTTTTGGGAAGGAGTGCTCTTCTCACTAACATAAAGTGGAAAGGATCACTAAATTTAACAATGTGTAGATTCAATGAATGTTACATTCCATGTCCCCACACCCCTCTCTTTGTCTTGGATTGTTTGATAATCATCTGTTAGACCCTTGAGGGTTCGTTTTGGAAGTTCAACACCACGTAAGTGTTTTTTTGGTTTTGATTTTGTTTGTGAAGTTCTCCTTTTTGGATGGTTTTGTTCCTTGTCCACTCTAATTCTTTTTGGCTTTGCAGATGGCTCCTAAAAGAAAACCCCCTTACGGGCGTGGAAAAGCAAGGTCCTTGGCTGAAGTCATGGCTAAGCCGTACAAGCAGCGTGTCAAATCCATGATTCTTCATCGCAACCCATCCACGCAGGATGATGGTAAAGTTGATGGTGTCTTGGTGCAGTGAAGGAACTTATTTAGTTCCCAAAAGACATTCCTAAACCGCCAAGGCACTTCTCATCCAAGAAGGATGCTCACGTGCGGTGAGTTTGTTCGAAGAGGAGAAGGGTGGACACTCGACACATGGCATTGGTTGAAGGTCCTCTTGCGAGATTACTAACTATGTCCCGATTATCGAGAGAGGGGTCCGGTTGTGGGGAGAATGATTTCTTGATAACCGACGATCCCATGGTTGTGAGTCTTTGCCAAAGCCCGTCTGAGTCTAGAGATTTGTGTCTGCCGTTGAGCAGAATGCTTTACAGTGGGCGTTTTCCATACTGTTGTGGTTCGACCACAGAGTCATCCACGATCAAGAAGTGCTCGATATGTTTGAGAGGCTAAAGTGTGATGATCCGAAGATGACTTTGCCATGGGTATGGAGGAAATTGATGATGAAGCAATTTTCGAGAGCAGGGATTTGACCCAATAGTCCTAGAGGGAGCTGTGAATGATGCTTTGAGTGGTGGGGAGGATAGGTCCAAACGGCAGAATAACTGGTGTCGTAGTCGTCTCAGGGCCTTTATGAAAGTGAGTGGGGTCAGGGGATGGGATACTGCTGTTGAGGATATCCCTCACAAGGATCTGAATCTTATTCTGATATCCTTTTTCCATCAAGTTCGGAATCTGAAGGACAACAGGAGATTTTCTCCAGAAACGTAAGTAGTGATGTTTTTTGACTTGTTGATTTTGATAGTTCTGACTTTCCTTCACATGACTGATTTGTGATTCTCTCTTGTGCAGGTTGATGTCTTTCTTTCGTGGTTTTAACCGAATTTTAACAAGGAAGTGCATCCTGAACCAAAGCTTGCGGATAGCAGACTTAGACTGCGAGAAATTTCAATATCTGGAGGATTATCTGGACTAAAAGCACTCAGTGATGAAAAGGTGGCTTTCAAGCTTGACATGTTGGACTTAGATCCTGCAAGGAGGAGTCAAGAACCAAAGACTAGAGACCGAGGCCCGGGGCGCACCTATGGATAATGTCCAAAGTGCGAGCTCCCAAGGTCCTCCGATCGACGAAAATCTCATGTTGTCCCATCGGGAGGCGGCCATGAATGACGACAAAGGTAGCTGATGTGAGGGTAGTTGTTGCATACCTTGCCAAGCTTTGAGGTGACATTGCTCTCGGGTCGTGAATAGCATGCTTGGCCCCAGCGCTGTATGCGCCGGCGGGGTGTAGTCTATGCGAATCGCGCACGATTCCCAACGCATACGGGTCCCACTACCGAACCGTATGTCGTGCGTCAATATTTTATTTGGAGTATTCCAGCGGAAGGTGAGCTATGACGTCTGGGTCCGCTGAAGTCTGGGGCTCTGGCTTGTTTCTACTGCAAGGTATCCAATGAAGTTGGATTCCTGATATGAGAGTGCGACTTTGTCTTCATGGACTTCTCCCCAGCTCATCAAATTGAGCAATAAGTAAGAGCGATCGTGCTTTGGTTGCAATATTGTATGCAACCAAAAGCTATCAGACTTAGTTCTTCATTAACTATATTTGCTTAGTTCTTTCTCATATATAATTTCTTGCTGGTCCTAATTAAGTATAGAGAATGAATTCAAATTAGACGCACCGTTTGTAAATAAACTTGAACTTCAAGTTTCTTGAGGCTCTTGTGCAAACTTGAATATCAAGCTCTATCTCTTCAGGCTGGGTTGCAGAGACATTTGTGAATGGTGTTTCAGAAAACTAGACAATCTCGTTAAAGCTAACATGAAGTACTGTTTTGGTAGAACTCTTGCCGGCTATTGTTGAAGCAATGTTTTGGTACCGCTGGTACTTAGTGTAGAGCTTGTCTTGCTTGGATATACAATATATGTAGATATGTAAGTTCTCTCCGCTTTAGATCTCTTGGAGCCGTGGTCAGCACGAAACAGTTTGTATTCCAATAACATAAAATGCCTACTTGCAATCCTTCACAGTATACGGGTGAGAGACTTGTACCTTGAACTAGCTAAATCTTTCAGCAAAGTGTGGGCCGTCATGCTTTCTGTATCTAGTGCTAAGTCCTCAAGCAAATCAATGTCTGCAATTGAATGTCAACCGTTTAGTTGACAGGATTGTCTTCAACTGTATAACCTAGAATTGATGTTATTGGGTACAGACATATAAATCTCCCCAGTCACTGCAACACAAAGGACTCTATAAACGTAAAGTTTGGATGCTGAGTAAGTAGCACATTATAGTAAATTGATGTAGTCAGATTCAACAAATGAAGGAGCATGCATAGCAATCTGGACAGGCCTATTACACCGCTACTATTGTTGCACTGCGTGCCTGCTTTTGGCACAACGTGCACAAAGAAACTATACTATACTTGAACTTGCTGAAAGTGGTACGAACTCCTAGTGAATCCATTTCCGTTTTTATCCATTCAAGTGTGTTGTCACACCGAAATAAGCGCGCACAATGCTTATAACGGAACGGGCTTGGAAGTAACGGCCTTTAAATATGATTACTGGAAACAGCAAAACTGAAGCTAAATAAATGAAAACCGTTTAAGTTTTAGAACACGGTTCTGAAACCCGCGTTTTCGCGGCACATGGATTGATTCATCGCACATGTCGCATGCATGGACATGGAGGCAATGACCGTATACGGACCGCATACGGGCTGTATGGGATGGAGGTGCCGACGGAGGCTGGCCGGACGGTGGGGCCAATCTAGTTTTGAAGAATTCCTTGCATCGCTGCTACTGGGGGAGGGACTGCAGCTGCGTCTGCACGCTTGAAATGTATTCCAGTTGTTTGAAGTATCGCAGGGCAGCCACGGACGCGACAATGGTTGTGGGGATTGGAGTGGCGCTTGCGGCTACGAAAGGATGAATCGATCGCACGCCTCAACTTGCCTTCACACTTCACAGCTCTTGACGCTGAGCATTTTGTGATCCCCACACCTCATGAAGCTGAGCATTGTGTGAAGTGGGAGGAGTGCGGCTGCCTTTGCATTCTTGAGTTTGAATTCCGTTGTTGGAAGAATCGGAGGGCAGCCATGGAAGTGACATTGGGTGTAGAGATTGGAGTGACGCTTGCAATGGCGGTGCTGGCCGTGGCCTGGCCAGTGTGGAGGTACTGGGAGCGGAGGGGGATGTGGGCGCCCAAGGGCTCCAAGCAGCTGCCGGGGACCATGGGCTTCCCGCTGCTGGGAGAGACTATGGAGCTGATGGGCTACTTCAAGATCGGGGATCTGGAGACATTCACGACAAAGCGCTTTCGCAAGTATGGCGATGTGTTCAAGTCGCACCTGTTGGGCAGTCCGTATGTGTTTTCACGGGCGCCGAGGCGGCCAAGCTCTTGCTCTCAATGGCACAAGCTGGTACAGGCGCACCAGTTCCTCCCGCGAGGCAGCTGGTGGGCAAGGTCGCTCCTCAATGTGCACGGCCCCACGCACAAGTTCTATCGCAAAATTCTCAACGAATCCTTCATGGGCGAAGGCATTAGGAAGTATCTGCCGGTGTCGGAGCAATCGGCTCTAGAGACCCTCAGTTCCTGGAACTGGGCGACGTCCCCGTCATGAGACACGACATGGGCAAGGTGCGTGCACCAGGAATGGGCCACTCTTACCGTTTGTCTGCAATCTAATTGCAATGTTTGTGCAGAGCTCGTGATGTTTGCTAACTGGTATCTGCTCACGGTGCGCAGTTCGCTTATCATGTGATCGTGGGACTGGTGCTGAGCTGGGGTCCTGGTTCAGTGCGTGACAGGAGCTTGGAGCTCACCAAAACAGTGAGTACCAGCTTGATCACGGTGCCCATCAATCTTCCTGGATTCGCCTTTCACAAGGCCATGCAGGTGGGAATTCGTTCAGGCCCAATTTGGAGCACAGGTGTCCAATTTCTCCCAGGGCTTGCAATGGGCCGCAATAAATCTAACAGTGCAAGTGGACTGGGCGTGCAGGCAAGAAAGGAGCTGGGTAAAATGTTCGACACCGAATTTGCGCTGAGAAGGAGCGGAAAATTTGTTCGCAGCGACCTGCTGAACGAAATGATGAAGGCAGTCGACCCCGATTCTTCAAGCGACAAGCCTGCCCTGGACGACGAGCAGCTGAGGGACAATCTGCTCACCATGGTCGTTGCTGGCTTTGAGACCACCGCCAGCACACTCACCTGGCTTGCCAAGCTGCTACATGAGAATCCCAGCGTCAAGGAGAAGCTGCTGGTGAGCCTGGCCCCGGGGCTATATCACAGACGTCGTCCATAGGAATCGAGATTGGTTTGGAACAGCTTGGATCCAAGCGAGCCCAACCTTGGCGTTTGGTTTTTGTGTTTGTGACTGTAGGCTGAGCATTTGGCTCTGAGAAGAAACAAACAAGCTGGAGAGGCACTGACATGGGCGGATCTCGGCCAACCGATGGCCTACACCTTGAAAGTGAGACTCGGATCCTCAACATCCTCCAACCTAGTAGTGGCCCAATACTCACTGGAATCTGGCGTAAGCTAAGATCCATCTGTCTTGTCTCATGTGTGCATGCAGGTGATCAACGAGGCACTCCGAGTGTCTGCTCTCATTTTCTGGTTGCATCGACAGGTCAAGGAGGACTTTACTTTCAACGGTATGTATGCTGCACCTGGCTGGCATTGGCAACCGTTCAGATTCCTTCCCTACTCCAAGCGGGGAGTTCTAACATGGGTGATCACTGTGCTTCATTTCCGTTATGATATTCCCCAAGCTTTCTCACTATCTGACACACACATGTGCCACCTGCAGGATACCACATTCCTAAAGGCTGGAACGTTGTGTTTGACACTCACAACTTACACCATAGTTCAGAAATCTTCCAAGACCCAGAGATCTTCAATCCCTCTCGCTTCGATGTAAGAGCCTGATGCTTGAATTCAACACTAGAATCATTACAGACGTCTCCGAATCATAGACAACGAACAACATCTTGGGAGTTATCTTGTGACACTGCGTTCTGATGCTACCAACAGGTGCCACCGAAGCCCTTCACCCTGCTGGCGTGGGAGGTGGAAGCAGATTGTGCCTTGGGAAGGAGCTGGCACTAATGAACATGAAAGTGATGTTGCATCACATGATGCTCAAATTCAGGTGAGTCCCCATAATTCTTCTGCAATAAATAGTTCACAAGTCATTTACATATTATCCTACATGCTTCTTGGCTAACCGACGGGTGCTGAGTTGGTGTTGAAACAGGTGGACAGTATATGAGCCAGACACTGGCCTCGACATTTCGGGTCTGCCATGTCCCAATAGCGGTGTCCCCATAAGGATCGAGGCTGTTCAGGACTATTAATCTGCCAACCGAGCTATGATAAGATTGCACATGGAGTCCTGTGGCTCCTTCCAAACAGCCACAATCCCGGAGGACAGTAGGCAGCAGGAGCGCTCACTCCCATAGCCGCACGATGTGCTCCAACATATTAAACCCTGTATGTTAAAGCCGTGCAGCAGCTCGCCGCTAATGTAATACATATGGGCTTGCCGTAAACCTTGGGATAAAGTGATCCTGCACTCGAAGGATATGGGCTCAACTATGGGTCCAACCGTAGTGCGTCAATATTTTATCCAGTGGATTGTGGCAAAAGGAGAGCTATGACGTCTGGGACTCTGGAGTCTGTCTGGGTCCGTCTGGCAGTTCATTCCAGTTTTAGCAAAAGGTGTGGTACGACGTCTGCGTCCCTCTGGCAGTCCCATTGCGGTCGCATCTTTCGACGGCAGTGTATTCAGAAAGTTGGAGATTCTGAGAAAAAAGCTGCAGCATCTGCTTGCGGCTTGACAAGTCCACACTTCACCCGGAAGTCAGCAATGTGCGAAAGCAGGAGGGGTTGCTGCGGCATGGCATTCTTGAATTTGCATTCCGTTCTTCTCAGAATCGCAGGGCAGCGATGGACGTGACGTTGGCTGTGGAGATAGGGGTGGCTCTTGCGGTGCTTGCTGTGGGCTGGCCAGTGTGGAGGTACTGGGAGCGGAGGGGGATATGGGCGCCCATGGGCTCGAAGCAGCTGCCGGGGACCATGGGCTTCCCGCTGCTGGGAGAGACGATGGAGCTCATGGGCTACTTCAAGAGCGGGGATCTGGAGACATTCACGACAAAGCGCTTTCGCAAGTATGGCGATGTGTTCAAGTCGCACCTGCTGGGCAGTCCGTATGTGTTTTCAGGGGCGCCGAGGCGGCCAAACTCTTGGTCGCCAGCGAGGACAAGCTGGTGCACGCGCACCAGATCCTCCCCGGAGGAAGCTGGTCGGCGAGGAGTCCATGCTCAATGTGCACGGTCCCAGGCACAAGCTCTATCGCAAAATGCTCAACGAGGCCTTCATGGGCGAGAGGATTAGGAAGTATCTGCCGTGGTGGAGCAAGCGACTCTCGAGACGCTCGGTTCCTGGAAGCTGGGCGACGTCCCGTCGTCAGGCACGACATGGCCAAGGTGAGCGCACCAGAATTGGGCCACTCTTGCCGTTTGTGCGCAAATTGCAATGTTAGTGAGCTTGGGATTGTAATGGGTGCTGAGTTGGTGTTGAAACAGGTGGACAGTAGGCCAGACACTGGCCTCGACATTTCGGGTCTGCCATGTCCCAATAGCGGTGTCCCCATAAGGATCGAGGCTGTTCAGGACTATTAATCTGCCAACCGAGCTATGATAAGATTGCACATGGAGTCCTGTGGCTCCTTCCAAACAGCCACAATCCCGGAGGACAGTAGGCAGCAGGAGCGCTCACTCCCATAGCCGCACGATGTGCTCCAACATATTAAACCCTGTTAAAGCCGTGCAGCAGCTCGCTAATGTAATACATATGGGCTTGCCGTAAACCTTGGGATAAAGTGATCCTGCACTCGAAGGATATGGGCTCAACTATGGGTCCAACCGTAGTGCGTCAATATTTTATCCAGTGGATTGTGGCAAAAGGAGAGCTATGACGTCTGGGACTCTGGAGTCTGTCTGGGTCCGTCTGGCAGTTCATTCCAGTTTTAGCAAAGGTGTGGTACGACGTCTGCGTCCCTCTGGCAGTCCCATTGCGGTCGCATCTTTCGACGGCAGTGTATTCAGAAAGTTGGAGATTCTTTGAGAAAAAGCTGCAGCATCTGCTTGCGACTTGACAAGTCCACACTTCACCCGGAAGTCAGCAATGTGCGAAAGCAGGAGGGGATTGCTGCGGCATGGCATTCTTGAATTGCATTCCGTTCTTCTCAGAATCGCAGGGCAGCGATGGACGTGACGTTGGCTGTGGAGATAGGGGTGGCTCTTGCGGTGCTTGCTGTGGGCTGGCCAGTGTGGAGGTACTGGGAGCGGAGGGGATATGGGCGCCCATGGGCTGAAGCAGCTGCCGGGGACCATGGGCTTCCCGCTGCTGGGAGAGACGATGGAGCTCATGGGCTACTTCAAGAGCGGGATCTGGAGACATTCACGACAAAGCGCTTTCGCAAGTATGGCGATGTGTTCAAGTCGCACCTGCTGGGCAGTCCGTTTTTCAGGGGCGCCGAGGCGGCCAAACTCTTGGTCGCCAGCGAGGACAAGCTGGTGCACGCGCACCAGATCCTCCCCGGGAGGAAGCTGGTCGGCGAGGAGTCCATGCTCAATGTGCACGGTCCCAGGCACAAGCTCTATCGCAAAATGCTCAACGAGGCCTTCATGGGCGAGAGGATTAGGAAGTATCTGCCCGTGGTGGAGCAAGCGACTCTCGAGACGCTCGGTTCCTGGAAGCTGGGCGACGTCCCCGTCGTCAGGCACGACATGGCCAAGGTGAGCGCACCAGAATTGGGCCACTCTTGCCGTTTGTGCGCAAATTGCAATGTTAGTGAGCTTGGGATTGTAATGGGTAGTTGCTGACGGTGCGCAGTTCTCTTATCATGTGATCGTGGGACTGGTGCTGAGCTGGGGTCCTGGTCCGGTGCGTGACAGGGGCCGTGAGCTCACCGAAACGGTGAGAAACAACTTGCTCGCGGTGCCCATCAATCTTCCTGGATTGGCCTTTCACAAAGCGATGCAGGTGCCAATTCGTTCGAGGCCCAATTTGGCGCACAGTGTCCAATTTCTCCTTGCCCTGGGGCCGCAATAAATCTAACAACGCAAGTGGACTGGGCTTGCAGGCAAGAAAGGAACTGGGCGAAATGTTCGACACCGAAATCGCGCTGAGAAGGAGCGGGAAAATCGTTTGCAATGACCTGCTGAGTGAAATGATGAAGGCAGTCGACCCCGATTCTTCCAGCGACAAGCCTGCCCTGGACGACGAGCAGCTGAGGGACAATGTGGTCACCCTGATCGTTGCTGGGTTTGAGACCACCACCAACACACTCACCTGGCTAGTCAAGCTGCTGCATGAGAATCCTAGCGTCAAGGAGAAGCTGCTGGTGAGCGTGGCCCCGGGCTGTCACAGACGTCGTCCATAGGAAACGACATTCGTTTGGAACAATTTGGATCGAAGCCAACTTCACCTTGAGGTTTTGTTTTCCTGCTTGAACTGTAGGCGGAGCATTTGGCAGTGAGAAGAAACAAACAAGCTGGAGAGGCACTGACATGGGCGGATCTCGGCCAACCGATGGCCTACAGTGAAAGTGAGACTCAGATACCTCAACATTCTGCACCCTAGTGCCGCACAGCTACTCACTGGAATCTGGCCTCCAATTAAGATCCATCTGTCTTTGTCTCATGTACGTGTGCCTCCAGGTGATCAACGAGGCACTGAGTTTCTTCTCTCGCTTTCTGGTGGAATCGACAGGTCAAGGAGGACTTCACATTCAACGGCATGTATGCTGCACCTGGCATCGCCAACCGTTCAGATTTCTTCCCTACTCCAAGCAGGAGTCCTAACATGGGTCACAGACTAGTGCTTGATTGCCGCAATGATTTGCAGAAGCTTTCTCCGTGCCTGACACATGTGCCACCTGCAGGATACCACATTCCTAAAGGCTGGAGCCTTGTGCATGACACTCACGACTTGCACCATAGTCCAGAAGTCTTCCAAGACCCGGAGACGTTCGATCCCTCTCGCTTCGATGTAAGCAGCCTGATGCTTGAATTCGGCATTAGAAATCATACAGCCATCTCCGACTAATAGACATCCAACAACATTTTGGGAGTAACCTTTTGACACTCTGCGTTCCTTGTCTACCAACAGGTGCCACCGAAACCTTACACCCTGCTGGCATTTGGAGGTGGAACCAGATTGTGCCTTGGGAAGGAGCTGGCACTAATGGACATGAAAGTGATGTTGCATCACATGATGCTCAAATTCAGGTGCGTCTCCATTCTTCTGCAATAGCTCACAGGTCATCTACAATCCCCATCCCCAAATATGCTTCTTGGCTAACCGACGGTGCCGACCTGGTGTCGAAACAGGTGGACAGTAGATAAGCCAGACACTGGCCTCGACGTTTCAGGTCTGCCATGCCCCAATAGCGGTGTCCCCATAAGGATCGAGGCTGTCCTGGACTATTAGTCTGCCAACCGAGCTATGACAAGACTGCACACGGCCTTGCTGTGGATACTATGTGAAACTTGGGGTTTCAATTACTTTCCCAACACAGACGGTGCCATGCCCCAAGCAGGATACATCTGAAACTGTGAGTGTGTGCATGGCAGGTATTAGTCTCAATACTCAAACGGTGAAGGCCCTTCTTGCTCAGGCTGGAGAGCACCCCTTTGTGTAACCAAGGGAGTGTACAATGTGTAACCAAGACTAATGACCAGGCTGCACAGAATGGATATATCTATGGGGGCCTGAGTTGAAATGGTCATTCACCTACCTGTATGGCATCATAGCTATTGCCGACGCTGTAGAATATGGTTCCGATGGCCAGGCACAAAGCACGCAAGATACATTGCAAGACGTAGCCAGTAGTAACCTACGTGTCTGGACATGTTACCTTCGAGCAGTATCTGCAGCATTTTGAGCAAGAATGGATGACTTGTACTTGCTCACTAGCAGTTCCCCTCGTAATGCGGTGGACATAGCTTTAAGAGCATCCGAATCTTGAGGATCAGCGGGGTCATGGTCATCCCAGCCAGAGTGTCCAGAAGGGTGGATTTGCTCAAGGCCCCATGATGTAGCAGTCATTCCTTATTTCGGCTTTCGTGTACGCCTTGGTGTCATGATGGCATTGCCCATCTATGCCGCCGTCGCGTCATGATGCCCGTCTGTGACGTCTGCAAGTGATGATGGCATTGCCTGTCTGTGCTTCTTGGTGTGATGATGCTCGTCTGTATCTCGATTTGTGCGTGTCATCCTTGCATAGGGGCCATGCTAATCTTCTCTGTATCATTCCATTATATGCGATGTGTGGAAGCACAATGTCCGTCTATTCTGCCTTCGGCTCCCAAAACATTCTGATACTGGTAATCCCTGCAGCGAATCGTGACTTGTGATGCTGATCCCAATTGCAATCTGAGGGGAGTGTCACAGTGTCTGTGAGAGCAGTAGCGCATCCGCGAAATTTGGCAGCCTTGAGATGGGCATGCGCGATGTGGTAACCACCATGGTGGTTCCGGCAGAAGACCCAGAGAAATCACACGAGAACCAGAGGTGTGAGATGTGCAACCTGGACCACCTCATGCCCAACGTGTACGTGCCCCTTCTCCTGCTGTTCGATGAAGCCCCGAGATCGGGAATTGCGGGCCTGGTGGAGGAGCTCAAACAGTCGCTGGCTAGGGTGCTGGTGCCCTTCTATCCCATGGCGGGCAGGGTGGTGGAGAGGGCGGGCCAGCCGCCGCATCTGGTGTGCAACAATGCAGGTGCCATCTTCACCTCCGCGCACTTGGACGCTCCCATGAGCCAAGTGTGTGGAGCCGGCGTTCACTTCCAGCCGGTCCCACAAATCCAAGGGATCACATCGGTGAGGCACAAAGTTGAGATTGCGGAGGCGGAGATGGAGGTGGGGAAGCCTGCCCTCGTGGTTCAAGTAAGCCTCAGCCTCTGAGTGTTGTGGGATGTCGTTCAAAGGAAATCTTCCATGAGACCCGGTGCTGTGGAATTCAGGTGGCGGGGCTGCGGCATATGCATGCAGGTGACCGGATTTGAGTGCGGCGGCGTGGCCCTGGCTGTCAACTGGCTGCACACTGTGGCGGACGGCTTTGCTGCATCGCAGTTCCTGAAAGCATGGTCGGACGCCTGCACCGGCGGCAGGGCCACCACGGCGACGCCTGACCACGGCCGGGCCCAGGTGCTGAAGAATGCGCACTTCTTCGCCGAGCGCGGGACCTTTTCCGACCAGGACCTGGCCGCAGACCACACCCCGCCGGGCCTGGCTGCCGTGCTTTGGGCGCATGACATGGGGGCAACCGCTCGGGCCTTGGCTGCCACTGCGCCGGCCCTCCACGCTCCAATGCTCAGGCTCGTGCATTACACGGAGGCCGGCATCCGGAAGCTCAAAGCGCTTGCTGCGGCGAACACCGGTGGCCAGAATTTCTCCACTGTCACCTGCGTTTGCGCGCACTTGTGGCAGTGTGTGACGAGAGCCAGGCTCCGGATCTGTAAAAGTGAAGCCCAGGGAAACGGGAAATGCACGTTCGGCACTGTTGTGGATGCCAAGGCGCGGAGGACGTCTTCATCCGACCCCAACTCCACCCTGCTCCCGGCGTCTTATTTCGGGAACAGCGTCATGTCCGTGCGAACCCGAGAAGTGGAGCCTGAGGAAGTGGTGAGGCAGCCTTTGGGATTCGCAGCCTCGCTCATCAAAGACAGCTTCGCAGGGATCGATCTGCTGCGGGCTTACCAGTATCTGCTTGCCCTCAGCGACAAGCACGGACCTTGGAACATCACCGCGATGCCACATGGTGTACCCCACGACTTCTTCACATCTTCCTGGTATCGATTTCCGCTCTACGATCTACACTTTTGTTTCCCAGCCCAGCCTGTGCTAGCGATTTCCAACTCCAGGCCCTCTCCCCGTCGTGATGGCTTCGCTTTGTTGCTGCCCAGCCCGCTTGGCCCCAATAACCTCACCGCAATGCTCATCGCCAACGCTGCTGTCATGGCCAACCTTTTCTTGGACCAAGAGTTTCTGGAGTATGCTTACTGACCTCAGCGGACATACGGAGCAGAGCTACTAGCTACTTTACCCCACACCAAGCTAGCAGTTGCAGACATGCGCATAACACGACAGGAGATGGTTAAGGGAACAGAATGTTCACCCATGTCCCCCTGCAAGTCCAAGGTTTTGGCTGTCAGTCCAGTCAAGAAGAACCAACCGCCCAGGTCTCCAAGAGCATCATCCCTGTTAGTTCGCCTGCACCCACAAACCAGAAGAGGGTGAGTCAGCCGTCTCAGAGTCAGTGCAACAAAAACAGCAGGAGCCTCTCAAGATGTTTAACCCAAAAGCACTACCTACCCCCACCACTGCTACAATCCAAGCTAAGCGAGTGATATCCAGCTCCCCTAAAGCTCAGAAACCTGCTAAGTTGGCTCGCAAGGCAGCGACCAAAAGTCCCTCTCCTCAGCTTGAGTCTCGTCCCCCTTCAGCTAGCAGTCCTGCACCTGTCAGCACCAAGAAAGTTAGGTTTGCTATGGCCAGCTGCTTCCTTCATGAACGCAGCTAGGGCAGCCCGGGGCTTCTCTGCGCGATCCCTTAACCAGGCCTGTCTCAGTTCCCAAACAAAATATAGAATGTGTAAAATTTCTTCATGTAATATCCACAAAAACTTCATATTGAATGTTTTCTTTGCTCGGTTGGCAGACTAGTAGTCGTGAACAGCCTCGATCCTAATGGGAACACCGCTATTGGGGCATGGCAGACCCGAGACGTCTCGCCCAGTGTCTGGCTTAGCTACTGTCCACCTGTTTGGGCACCGGTGGGTTAGCCAAGAAGCACGTATGTGGGGACGGGAATTGTAATTGACTTTGTGAGCTAATGAGCCCGGGACGCACCTGAATTTGAGCGTCATGTGATGCAACATCACTTTCAAGTTCATTAGTGCCAGCTCCTTCCCAAGGCACAATCTGGTTCCACCTCCAAATGCCACCAGGGTGTATGGCTTCGGTGGCACCTGTTCGTAGGCACGGAACGCAGTATGTCACAAGATAACTTCCATGGGAAGAAATGGTTCGTTGTCTATGCTTCGGAGATGACTGTAGTGATTTCCAGTATTGAATTCAAGCATCAGGCTGCTTACATCGAAGCGAGAGGGATTGAACCTCTCCGGGTCTTGGAAGACTTCTGGACTGTGGTGCGAGCCGTGAAGGTCTAGCATAAGGTTCCAGCCTTTAGGAATGTGGTATCCTGCAGGTGGCACATGTGTGTCAGGTGGAGAAATCATTTTGGGAATCAAGCAATGTGACCCATGTTAGGACTTGGAGTAGGAAAGAAACCTGGACGGTTTGCAAATGCCAGGTGCAGCATACATACCGTTGAATGTAAAGTCCTCCTTGACCTGTCGATGCAACCAGAAAACGAGAGAAGACACTCGGAGTGCCTCGTTGATCACCTGCATGCACATGAGACAAAGACAGACGGATCTTAGTTTACGCCAGATTCCAGTGAGTAGTGGGCCACAACTACGTTGGAGAATGTTGAGGGATCCGAGTCTCACTTTCAAGGTGTAGGCCATCGGTTGGCCGAGATCCGCCCATGTCAGTGGCTCTCCAGCTTGTTTGTTTCTTCTCAGAGCCAAATGCTCAGCCTACAGTTGCAAACAGAAAAACCAAAAGCCAGGATGGGGCTCGCTTGGATCCAAGCTGTTCCAAACCAATTTCGTTTCCTATGGACGACGTAGCTGTGATATATCCCCGGGGCCAGGCTCACCAGCAGCTTCTCCTTGACGCTGGGATTCTCATGCAGCAGCTTGGCAAGCCAGGTGAGTGTGTTGGTGGTGGTCTCAAAGCCAGCAACGATCATGGTGAGCACATTGTCCCTCAGCTGCTCGTCGTTCAGGGCAGGCTTGTCGCTGGAAGAATCGGGGTCCACTGCCTTCATCATTTCGTTCAGCAGGTCGCTGCGAACAACTTTCCCGCTCCTTCTCAGCGCGAATTCGGTGTCGAACATTTTGCCCAGCTCCTTTCTTGCCTGCACGCCCAATCCACTTGCGTTGTTCGGTTTATTGCGGCCCATCGCAAGCCTTGGGAGAAATTGGACACCTGTGCTCCAAATTAGGCCTGGAATGAATTCGCACCTGCATGGCCTTGTGAAAGGCGAATCCAGGAAGATTGATGGGCACCGTGAGCAAGCTGGTACTCACTGTTTTGGTGAGCTCCAAGCTCCTGTCACGCACTGGACCAGGACCCCAGCTCAGCACCATTCCCACGATCACATGATAAGCGAACTGCGCACCGTGAGCAACTACCAGTTAGCAAACATCACGATCTCCGCGCAAACATTGCAATTAGATTGCAGACAAACGGTAAGAGTGGCCCAATTCTGGTGCACGCACCTTGGCGATGTCGTGTCTCATGACGAGGACGTCGCCCAGTTTCCAGGAACTGAGCGTCTCGAGAGCCGATTGCTCCACCACCGGCAGGTACTTCCTAATGCTTTCGCCCATGAAGGTTTCGTTGAGAATTTTGCGATAGAGCTTGTGCGTGGGGCCGTGCACATTGAGGAGCGACTCCTCGCCCACCAGCTTCCTCGTGGGGAGGAACTGACGCGCCTGTACCAGCTTGTCATCGCTTGAGAACAATAGCTTGGCCGCCTCGGCGCCCCTGAAAAACACGTACGGAGTCCCCAACAGGTGCGACTTGAACACGTTGCCATGCTCGCCAAAGCGCTTGATCCCGAACGCCTCCGGATCTCCGATCTTCAAGTAGCCCATCAGATCCATCGTCTCTCCCAGCAGCGGGAAGCCCATGGTCCCGGGCAGCTGCTTCCAATTGGACCCCTTGGGCGCCCTTATCCCTCTCCGGATCCTCTCGCGCTCCCAGTACCACCACGCTGGCCAGGCCAAAGCCAGTGCTAGCACCGCAAACGCCACTCCTATCTCCACACCCATGGCTACCCTCCGATTCTTTCAACAACAACGGAATTCAATGTAAATAATGCAAAGGCAACTGCTCGCCCTTCCACTTCACGCAATGCTCTTCAGCTGTGGCTTGTGAACACTAAGTTGCAAGCAGAGATTCCGGATACCGGATTCCAAAGCGAACTGCCGACAAAAGCTCTCTCGTCGGTATTGAGGGGTCCTGCAAGTGTGAGGGATTCTGACAAGGTGCCGATGCCGCAAGCCCGTCCCCCTCCTGTGGGACCGTTAGCCGCCGGGGAATGTGGAATGTGCGTTTACGGCCTCTTTCTGGCGGGGCCATATGTGCGAGGAGAAAGAAAGGCGCGTCCTTCCAAGAGTAGCAGAAAATAGAATGTGCGGGGCGTGGAGCAATGGAGGATGTTTTGATAGACTAGGAAGTGGGAAACTGTCCAAAGGCGAAGGCAGGTATACCTGGCAGTGCATATCCTGTACGCCGATACAAACATGAACGCTGTTGCCGGATATGCTGGTGGGTATACACAGTCCACATCATCATTGACTATCATGGTCATCGTTTAATTGTTTGCCAATCCCATCCGACTCTGCTCTCCGGATCCGGATCCGGAACGACGGATAGCCCCCACCGGATTCAGCTGGCTCGACATGGCGGCAGAGGGAACGGAATTGTGGTTGGCACTCATCTTGGGCCTCCCGCTGCTCCTCTTGGCCTGGATCTTCGCCTTCTCCCGATCGCTGCAGCGACAGGCGGCCCGAAACGGCGCCGCTGCGCAAGTTCCTGGCAGCTTCTGGCAGCTGCCTCTGGCGGGGGACACCATTGAGTTCTTGCGCGCTGGCTTTCCCGATGACTTCCTCCTGCCTCGGATAGAGCGGTGAGGGCCCATGCCCCATGTGCAATCACCAATGCACACTAGCTTCACAATGTGTGTGTCTGCTACCCTCACCATGCCCGCCTTCTGGAGCTGACCGTGCAGTGTGGCATTTGCAATTGGGCCTGCAGGTACGGTCCGGTTTTCAGGACGCACCTGCTGGGTCGCCCCACGGTGTGCGTCACCTCCGCGGAGGCCGTCAAGTTCGTGTTGCAGTCGCCTAGATTGTTCACCAATGCTTTCCCCAATCCGGCGCGGGTGCTGTTTGGCGAGCATTCCATCTTCCACGTGGAGGGAGAGGAACACAATCGGCTTCGAAAAATCATCCACGCTCCCCTCTTTCCAGAGGCTCTCAAACACTTCCCTGCGCAGGTGGACAGCATTGTCAGCGGCTTGTTTGAGGACTGGGGGTCCGCTGAGGTGATCTCTTGCGTAGAGGAACTCAAAACGGTCAGCTCCTGCCCATATCCTCATCTGCACCGGGTCTCGAATTCCATTTTCTTGTCATTCTCTACATCTGCACCCCTGAGCCAGATCTTGACTTCGCTCCTCCCCGGCCCTGCAGTTCGCTTTCCGCGTTGGCCTGAAAATCTCCTGCGACACTTTAACAGCGGCAGAGAAACGCGACGTGCTTGCCTTGTTTCACGAATTCGAAGCAGGGCTCATGGCCGTACCACTTAGGCTTCCGGGGACAACGTACAGCAAAGCTTTGATTGTAGGGGCCTCCTTCTTGGAAACCCCACGCCCACCGTCCGAATTCCTGCTCAATGCCTGCGTATGAACCATTTAACAGTTGTGTCACATGTATGGCTGCAGGCACGTGACAAGATCATCGCGATCCTGGAAAAGGTGATTGAGGAGAGGCAGGCGGAAAAGGGATCAGTAGAGCGCAATGACCTGCTTCAGGCCTTCCTTTCCTGGGAGAAGAATTCGCAGAAATTGGACAAACGTCAAGTAGCAGACAATATGCTCAGTATCCTGCTCGCATCCCATGATACTGTGGCAGGAACCATTAGTCTGGTCATCCGGAATTTTTGTATCTATCCTTCACTTTACCAGGAAGTGCAGGTAGATGGCTGCTTTCATTTTTGTTCTCTGAACAACATCATCCTGCTCCTCAAGCAGGCCTGCCATCATCACTGATTGCATAATTTTGGATGCATGTAGGAGGAGCAGGATGCAATTGCAAGAGCCAAAGTTTCCGCGAGCGATCCCCTGACTTGGGACGATTTGCATCTCATGCCTGTGACCATGCGGGTAAGACTTCAATCGTATTGAATTCCGTCCTTGTTGTTGAAAGCAGGATTGACAAGTTCTGTGTGACATGCAGTTTGTGAACGAAACCTTCAGACTAGACAATCCTGTATCCTTCGGCTCTAAAGAAACGCCTGAGGACGTTATGCTGAATGGTGAGTACGTAGTTATTGGCAGACTAGATAAGCTTGCATCGTCCATTACAGCTTGAAGCTAGAGTAGCGCTGAGGCCAGGGATACAGAAACAAGTGTTGGAAGGTGACTAAGAAATTGGGATTTTAGTACTTTGCTTCCACTGCCTTTCCAGCCGGAATAATAGGTAGTAACTACGTTTGTGCAGGAATGCTGATACCCAAGGGATGGCAAGTCTACGTCTGGCCCAGAATGTTTCACCACAGCTCGCAATGGTATCCCGATCCGTACAAGTTCGATCCAACCCGATTCAATGTACAGTGAACTCTTCACACCTGTACCTCGTGCACAGAGTGGTAATGTTTTGGAAGTTTTGACCAGTGCACTGCTGGTAGCGACTTGGAGAGTTGACTGACGCCGTTGTGTTCATGTAGACCAAACCGCCGCCCAGCACTTTCACTCCCTTTGGAAATGGGCATCGCGGATGTCCTGGTAGGGAACTGGCTAAACAGGAGATCTTGGTGTTTTTGCATCGATTTCTGACTACCTACAAGTAAGTCCACTGAAAGTGTTTCCTTACTTTGCCTTCAATAAATGGCATGCATACACTGCACGTGGCTATGGGGTGACTGATTTCAAATACTGATTTAGTGTAAGTGTTGTGGTTGTAGGTTTGAGCCTGCAGGACCCATAGACATGAGAACCCGTTCTTATCCCGTATCCAGTCCTGTAGACGGTATGCCCGTGAAGATCACGAAGAGACTGTCATAAGTAGGCATGGATCATGTGATGCTGCTTAACTTTTCCACCCATGTGAACAGCCATGTGCGAGAAAGCTCTGGGACCTGCCGCTGGTCTCCTTCCGGTATACATATATATGTCACTTGTGACATTGAAAAGGGTGGGACCATGTTGGAGCCATAGCGCTACGGATTGGAGCTTCGCCCCCATCAGCCATTAGCCATTAGGGCACGTTTCGTGCACACGTAGATAAATGCTTAGTTGCCGGGCACGTTTAGTGCACACGTAGATAAATGCTTAGTTGCCGGTACAGCAGTTCTGGTCGTTACCATCGCACTTGACAGTAGCGCGGTTACAACCGCATTCAGACACTATAAGTCCAGGCATTCAGCCTTAATCCTACCATTATTATTGCTCAATTACTGCATCTTGCCCCGCTTTATGGTATCAGAGCCCAAGGGCCAAGCCCGTTCGGCATCACTCACGCGCCACGCGCATGGTGTCACAAGCTCACCGATGGCGCAGCAGCGAAAGAACGGCAATCTGGCATGAAGATCCTGAAATCAGCAAGATGCCTAGAAAGCGCACCCCGGCTTATTACTACCCACTGGGCAGAGCGCCTCCTGTGCGGCAAGTTATTTGCGGGGACTGCATCAAAGAGATGAGGCAACGCCGGCATCAAGCCTCATCTCGCCCGCCAAATGACCACGGGACCTCACTCTCTTCCGCCACACTCTCCGGCTTCCATGACGTTTTGCTAACCGTATGTCTGCAGATTCAGCGCTTGATTCCAAAGCCAACTTTGTTCCCAACTAGAGCCGTCATCACTCATGAAGACCTCAGCAACCAAATCACAGAGTTGGACTCACAAATCCAGTCACTCCACTTCGCATTAGAGAAGATCTACCTTAGCATTAGATACTAGAGCTGATAGCTCACCTCTGTAGCAGACGTATATGCTCGCTTTTGATCCACTTAAGAACCACAGAAGAAAGGCTAAGAAGCAAACAATCATGGGAACAGTAGTCAACACTACCAAAATCGAGTTCCGTGACCGAGACCGGTTTAACGGAACCGATTTTGCTGTGTGGAAGATGAGAGTCACTGCTCTGCTGGAAGAGCATGACTTGATGGAGATCGTTGATGGCACTCTCCCTGTGCCAGGACCCAACACCAATCCTGTCGGAACACCCGACACAATTGCGGCTTGGAACAAGAGAGACAAGCGCGCACGCAATCTCCTCATTTCTGCACTTGACAAAAGTATTTCAGCACACACAAAACACCAAAAGCGCTCACGGGATCTGGAAGATATTCAACAATATGTTCCAAGCCCAAGACTCTATGTCACTAGTAAGCGCAACGAGACTATTTTACCAGCTAAAGATGAAGGATACCGAGAGTATTGAACAGCACATCGGTTTCAAGCGGCAAACACGACTTGCCACGGCACCATCACGGAACACCAAACTGCATATTAATAGACATCTCTGCGAGGATTCTGGACCTTTGTTAGCTCGAACTTCGTATCGGACAATCCAAGCGGCATTTGGGAGAGGTGCCCAAGCGGACACTTTCTCTGAAATCGTTGGAGCTTTACTTGAGGAGGAATCAAGCCGTGGCTCAAATTCGCGAATTGGCCAAGAACAAGGTCTCCTTAGGACTGGTGACGGCTCCTGGTCACTAGTTGGAAGGGTGTACACCGGGTCGAAAGGTATACAAAAGCCACCCAAAACCATGTTTTCTGATTTCATTAAAAAAAACCCCTAAACCTAGGAGCAAATCATAGAGGATCTGTTTTCCGTGTTGTATGTCCTCATCTCATATTAGTTTGGCTAACCAGCGGGTACATTACCTATAAGCGCGATTTGAAAATCGGGCAACTTTGTATGGACAACAAAATGCAAACGCGCAATGGAAAATCCATATGTGTTGAGTCGGTGTCCACCGTCATGGTCACCCTCTACATTAGTGGGGAGGTCGTGGTGGCACCGGACGTTACGTGCATAAACCTTGCATCTCACCAATGTCGGGAGTGGAGGAAGATTTGACCGCCTACCGCTCATGCATACACGCGCGACCCCGTCTGCGAATCGTTTGGAAGTGGCTTGCCTCGAATATTGCATGCGATGGAGACCTCACCTCGGTGACCTAAAACGAGAATTCCACATGGGCGATGGAAATTGGAAGTTGACGCACTGGTGGCAATCACAACATGGGCGGGGTTCCTTTCAAGCACGCTGGAGTGATCCGGCACCTTCATTGCTTGGTCCTTAAGGAATTTGGTTGAGGCGGAGGCTGGCGGTGCAAACTCGTGACCTTTGCAGCGTGTTGATCAACACACGATTCCACTCGGGGTTGGGCGGTGTGAATGGTGTGGAGGGCAAAGGAGCACGACATGTCGGTGTACTTCGGTGGTCAAGGATAAAATTGGAGAAAGTCATACGCTACATGTGTATGAGGCGGTGTTAGTGCGCTATAGTGAAAGCGATTGAACATCGTTGTGTTTGATTGGATTGTCACATGACATCCATTGTCATCTTCGTACACGGTTTTTATCTCGTGGGTTTACAACATACAGTCTTCCTAGCGAGATTAGGAAACATTTGGCGATTGTATTGATCTGCATGCATGCGAATGGACGCCGCGCTTCTTTGAAAATCGTTGGAGCTTTACTTGAGGAGGAATCAGCCGTGGCTCAAATTCGCAATTGGCCAAGAACAAGGTCTCCTTAGGACTGGTGACGGCTCCGGTCACTAGTTGGAAGGGTGTGCTGAAAGGTATACAAAAGCCACCCAAAACCATGTTTTCTGATTTCATTAAAAAAAAACCCCTAAACCTAGGAGCAAATCATAGAGGATCTGTTTTCCGTATTTGTATGTCCTCATCTCATATTAGTTTGGCTAACCAGCGGGTACATTGCCTATAAACGCGATTTGAAAATTGAAAATCGGGCAACTTTGTATGGACAACAAAATGCAAGCGCAATGGAAAATCCACATGTGTTGAGTCGGTGTCCACCGTCATGGTCACCCTCTACATTAGTGGGGAGGGTCGTGGTGGCACCGGACGTTACGTGCATAAACCTTGCATCTCCCGCCCAATGTATGGCGGAGTGGAGGAAGATTTGACGCCTACCGCTCATGCCATGCTGCGAGCGCGACCCCGTCATCGTTTGGAAGTGGCTTGCCTCGAATATTGCATGCGATGGAGACCTCACCTCGACGGTGACTCGAGAATTCCACATGGGCGATGGAAATTGGAAGTTGACGTGTGGCAATCACAACATGGGCGGGGTTCCTTTCAAGCACGCTGGAGTGATCCGGCTGCTTCATTGCTTGGTCCTTAAGGAATTTCTGGTTGAGGCGGGAGCTGGCAGTGCAAACTCGCGACCTTTGTTGCAACGTGTTGATCAACACTTGGATTCCACTACCGGGGTTGGAGCAGTGTGAATGGTGTGGAGGGCAAAGGAGCACCTGACATGTCCAGGTGTACTTACCGTGGTCAAGGATAAAATTGGAGAAAGTCATATTGCTACATGTGTGTCTGGCGGTGTTAGTGCGCTATAAAGCATTGAACATCGTTGTGTTTGTTGGATTGTCACATGACATCCATTGTCATCTTCAACATTTTATCTCGTGGGTTTACAACATACAGTCTTCCTAGCGAGATTAGGAAACGATTTGGCGATTGTATTGATCTCATGCATGCGAATGGACGCCGCCGCTTCTTTGAAATCGGTCCGTTGTTTCGTGAAATCCATACCTTGCGGTATGCGTGCGCCCATGATCTCGCTCATCAAATACCGTCAATCACTGAACACATTCTCCGAATCGTCACCACTCCCATGCTTCCTAGCTTGCGTGCTCCACCAGCACCGTGTTCGTTGTCTAGGTCTGCTCCAGGGACCTTGCACTTTGATGTGTTTGTTGTGTTCATAGCACCTTGCATGCACGTTCTACCACAGTGCGATACCATGGTGCTTAAGACCCACACCGGTTCCTCCTACGAATCCTCGAAACAAACACGTAGCCTATCCACGCACGACACACCTCGATCTGTGAGCAAAGTTTTCCAATCCTACATCCCCACCATCCGCACACCCGGAGGAGGGTGCTCTTCGCCTCCTTCACTTGCTCCGCATCCCCAAGGACCATTGAGTTGTCGCTGCGCTTCACCACATGCCATATGACCCTTGGTCTCGGGCTTCCTCGTTGGTCTCGCTTCAACGACACATATGAACCGGGCACCACCATGTTGTTCACCATGGGCTCCTTATTGAACGTCTTTCCGCCTCCATAGCGGGCTCCTCGCCCACCTCCTCCTCTTCCGTCGGCCGGTGTCCATGGAATTGATTCAAGGTCCATGAATTGGCGCACTGGGATCCACATCAGAAATGACATTACGGCATATGAGCAGTGCTATCATGCAGGCCGATCCTGCGCGTCCGGCACCCAATCTCCTCATGTCTGTGAATCAACCTCTTCAAGAGTCTTAGGGGCTTGATAGGGGGAAACAACCCGATCATCCGTAGTGTTGTAACACAATTTTAGTTCCACTGTTCGTTCGGCAAACACAGTTGTCACTCCACCGCCAAGTTGCGTCGGTTCTCTGAGCACAAGCGGTTGAGGCACACAATCCTTATCCAAGCTCCTGCGCAAGTGAAAAGTCCCACGATCTGTCTCTCGACAATCTTGTCACATTGGTTTTATGCCAGTAACATGTCGTCACAGCACCCCTGCACGCTTCCATCAGCACTTCTCTCACCATAGATGTGTCATCCGGAGAATGGAAGACCACAATACGAAATACCTGGGATGTGGTGATGCCTTTGAACTGCATGATGACCCCTTCAAACTCTGCCTTGGTAAATCTTGTGTCATACTCTCGTGATTGGGGATCTAGATCCAAGCCTGCAGGAGGTCTAACAACAACAAAGCATACGGTCGGGGCTCTACAAACCGGGCCATGTTCACTATGTTCCCACACAGTATCCCGACCTTGCTGGGTTTTTCTGGCTTGGAGTCGTTCACGATTGTCATCAGCTTATCCTCAGATGTGGTCGATTTCAAGGCACGTTGCGACTCCTCCATCTGCTTCCAAGCTCTGGCCTTGAATATGTGCTCCTTGAAGTTCTCAGGTAGGGCACCCCACTCAAGGCAAGTGTTGGCACGCTGCAGACATGAAAGACACATCCCACCAGTCAAATGCAAGCGGACGTTCTCGTTCGAATGTATGTGTGAATGCCTCCACTTTCCATGACTTATAAGGACAAGAAGCACAAGAGAAACTCGATTTGGGTATAGCTAAGTGTTCATCGAGGACCAGTTTTTGAAGGCGGTGGAAGTTACTAATTTGATTCACCATGCATGTCGGGATATCGTTCTGAACCTCTTCAAATGTCTCACAGTGCAAATGCTTGGCGATGTCACATGGATGAGGTTGAGTTTTTGGCCTTGTCCACCCACACGAACATTTGTTTCAATGTCAATTCTCCACCAGGACTTTCATGCATCTTGTCTTCAAGTTGTTGTTCCAGTGCAATTTGCCGATGAAACACTTCCATACCCTCACGGTATACTAAGCTCCTTTGTGTCAATGACCAAGTTTGCTCTAACTGTTGTCTTCCTTGAATTCTGCGGGCCTTATTTGTTTGTTGTGAGCCGGTACGCTTCCACCGCCAGCAACTGCTTGCCTCCACTTCTCAAAGATTTCATCCACGTGCTTCACACCTCATCATCAACCTTGCAACACAATAATCCGATGTCCGGTTATCCACGAGGTGGTGATAGCTGACCTTAGGTCCATGCTTGGGCATCCCACTTAGGAACCACCTTGGCATATATCTCAACTTCATCTAAGTCACACTTGATCAGCTCTTTGGCCTTCATCTCGATTCGATGTACCTCACGGTCGATGAAAGTAAAAGTCTTCTGGCATCCGCAATGGTGTTGTGATCGTGGCAACTAACCTCATCTCCTCATTTGTGAGGCCGGCAAGAACATATGCATCCATCCACTGCTCTTGAACCAATGGATACAAGTCGGCTAGTCTAGATCGCTGGAAGGAATGATTCCTCCCAATACATAAAATTTGTACACCCCGATCCACCTTATCCATGTCAAAGAAGTTCTTGTTGGGACCTGGGCCGGGTCTACAATGACAATCATGGGCAGCACACCACCCACGTGGAATGCTTCATCTTTGCATCAAAGCCTCCACCCAAGCGGTCTAGCTTACGTACCTTGCCAAGCCCGGCATAGTTCTTACGGAGGTCTACAGCTGATGGGCGGCTTTAACGTGGACTCCATACTCTCTTTCCATAATTGCCTCCTCGCAACATCTCTCCATTTTCGGCCCTAAATCCTTCTGGCGTCATCGTAGCTCTGACCGCATCCTTGGCCTTCTCTCACTACTAGGAAAACGGGTCTTTTACGGAAATTACAACGGCAATTACTACGACTTCGCCGTCCGTTGTAAAACCCTAAACACACCTTAGTAATATCCGTAGTAAATATTCATACTAATTATCTGAAGGCTATACCTTGTATTATATACGGTATTGTCTGGTATCGTTATGCGACTTAACCGGGTGGTCCGTATGGTGGTTAACCTTTACAGACGCCTTCTGACGGACAATACTACGATGCACCTGGCGCGTTTTACAACTTCACTAACCATAGTTAATATATTATAGTTAAGTAATCAAGGTTACTTGACTATAGTTTACTAACTAGGATTAAGTAGCTTGTTACATGACCCCATCTTGATTGGTGTTAAGTAACCACGGTTAATTAAACTCAATGTTCTCTATAAAAGTACCTTGTTGTAAATGTCCGTTGTCAAGGTGCGTTACAATGGACTTTTAAACCTCGATGTAAAAGTGCGTTGTAAATGTGTTAAACCTTTACGACCCTTGTAATGGAACCTCGTTGTAAAGGGTTCGTAGTAAAGAGCTATCCCTTTACAACGACCCTGTTGTAATGGAACCTCGTTGTAAAGTAATGGGTTTAGGATTAGTGTCCGTTGTAAAAGTGTTGTGTGTGAACTAAAACCGATTCGATGTAAATCTACGGAGGTCTCTTGTATAAACATCCACCTACAGCACCCAAAACGTCACCTACAACCCCACTAGGACCAACCCCACAATCACGCATACAAATCTAAGCGCAAGAAGGTAAACCATTTCCGAATTGTTTGGGGAAAAGGCACGCAACATGGCCTACATCCTACAATTCACGAATTCACGTCCTTGGCCTCCACCACACAGCCTAAGCGGGCTGAAGAGTCCATCTGCGGAAGACATCCCATCACGATATCGGCACAAACAATTGCTGCATTCGGCTACAAAATGTTTGATTTGGATGTAGGAGTCGAATAACTGAGCTAAGAAGTTGCTTCCTTAGCCTTCCTTGCAGCAGTTCGGGAAGAAGGTGCTCCACCATGAACCCTTCATCACGGACCTTCTTATGCAAGATTGCTTCCATCACCTTTTCATCACATTCCCCATCGTATCACGCCTCATGCGGAGGTTCCAGATTTGTATCCACTTCCGTCACGGTCTTTTGAGGACCCAAAGATGGAGCTGCGGTTTCACTTTCCTTCCAATAAGCTCTAAGCTTTGTCGGCCCGGTTCCATGCACGGATCCCACATACTTAATCTCTTCAAAGGTGGCTCTATCAAACTGGCTTTGAACCTCCATGAACGCTTTTGCCCTCAAACCCAAAGCATGAATATGGCTTGTCACATTTTTCCTCGTAAGGCGAGCCACATTAGCTAGGAGCAATGACACCGTCTAGCTTGTCCTTCTCTTGTTTCAATAGAACATCCCAATACTCTCGTTTAAGGCTCTTAGGCGGTACTTGACGCAAGCTTTCTTGCCCTTCAAGAAATGCCTAGCCTCCTTCCTCAAGTTGTTCTTCCAATGCCTCAAGCCGGGCGATGTCGAGCCACAACACGTTGAAACGTCCATGGACCGATATGGTGCGCTAATTGTGCTTTCCACAAGAAGGACATCAACATCGAATGTTCCAAATCGTGATGGGTTGCATAAATGACGAATGGCGAAGTGCACCCGATCCTTCATTGGAAACCAAGATGGCGAGTCTCGGAGAATATAGCTGCATAGGAAAAAGCATGATCGGATGGATATGAATAGGGCAATCCACGAAAAATAAGGCTGGACATCTAAACCTAAGGACTTTCGGGCTGAAATACGGCACTGTTACCAAGGCTTGATTTACAGTCCGAGCTACAACTGTTGTAGCTTAGACCTGAATTGCCACAAGACTACTCGGAAAAATAAGCATCACGCTTACGATTCATGCAAATGAGAAAGGAGAACCTCATCTTGTAAGTCCCAAATCCTCTTTCGTTTTCTACCGTTCCGCTTGTTGCCCTTCACCTCATCATCAAAACACACTGGAATTTCAATACCAACCCCAACATGGGCATCAACGGGAGATGCCCAAATTCGGGGACATGCTCTTGCCCTCTTGTCGGTGCATCCTCGTCCTCTCGCACAGTGTGGGATGAGCAGGATCCTTGGAGTGCTCGGGACCTGGCGTCGACCCTAGCACGGTACTGTCCCGTTAGCAATCTCACCTTGGTTTAGGGGAGCACAAGCATTTCCTCGAATTATCACTGAGACTTCCCTCGGCTAGTGCTTTTCGAGTGCATGTCCCGCCCTTGCTAGCATGCGGACACATTTGAACCTCAAGCGATCATCGCAAAAGCGGGCGGATCTCACAGTCTTGACCTCTTCCCAACTTTGCCTCCTTGTTCCCTTGAGTGCTCGGGACCACAACGCTCGACCCTAGCACGGTACTGTCCCGTTAGCAATCTCACCGGTTTAGGGGAGCACAAGCATTTCCTCCGAATTATCACTCGAGACTTCCCTCGCTAGTGCTTTTGAGGAGTGCATGTCCCGCCCTTGCTAGCATGCGGACACATTTGAACCTCCAATCGATCATCGCAAAACTGACGGCGGATCTCTGCCTTGCCGACCTCTTCCCAACCCGCCTCCTTGTTCCCTTCTGGTGAGTGTGCTTTTATGCAGTAGGCTGCAAAACTCGGACTTGCAATGTGTTCATCGCAATCGCCTTTGAGATTCCATTCCCTCGCATGGCATAGACCCATCCGGCATGTGTGCCTTCGCTCTTTGACATCCCAAAGGGATGGTCCATATTATCAAGCGAATGGGCGTCTTCTAATGCCCACGCATCGACGCCCCAAAGCCATCTTCGTCGTCGTCATCATCTTGGATCTGTGTTTGCTCACCGCAGCCGGTCAAAACCCTCTCTCCTCGATTTTTGCGGCGCGGGTTTGTGGTCTTCGAGACACCATGCTGAGCTCACCCTTGATGCGCTTGGACCGTCTGTCCCACCTCGAGCTGCCCTCCCAAGCCCATCCATGCCACAGTCTCAAGCTCCGTATTGTTGACCGTCCTTTTGTTGCACCTTGCGGCCGCGCTTTTGCACCCGTCCATCCTTCCCATGCCGAGTATGTTGAAGGCGCGGCTCTCTGCCTCACCGTGTGCTTGCGTCCTAGATTTCTTCACCGTCCACTTGCCTTTCGGTGTTGGGGCCCTAAAATCCTGGTAGTAGCCAAGTTCCTGTTCTTTACAACCAGCGTTGGGTCCAATGCACCATCCCCTCGCACTGTAGCCTCGACAATGCATCCCCGTATAAAGCGGTGTGCGCCGTGTCTCTGGGTCCTTCTCGGCACGACAAGCAATCTTCCTGGCTAATGGCATCTGCAACCCATTGTTGGTTGTGAAGAGCAGCTCGAATCGAAGGCATGAGCGAACAACGCTCCAAAGAACACACGGTAAAACAACCCCTACCCCTCACCTTGACAAAGCTGCATGCATGAACCACGGCTGATGTGTCGTTGTCGCGTTGTAAACAGCTTACTCAAGCTGGAGCGAGGTTTCATGACACTCATTGTTTTTGAACACGGTAGGTTCTATGCGGCAACTTTGCCGCTAGTATTCAAGTCCAAATCGCTTGCATGGTGCTCTTGTAATGTGAACACGGTAGACGTAATTACCGCATTTCCAACCATTTATAGCCAATTACTTCCTTGGTTTGGTAAACCACGATATGGTAAACCAGGTTTCGAGACCCAAAACCCAAGGACATATTACTTTGAATGAAAGTGTCCTTGGTTTGACAGTTCTGATTAACGGGTTTGAGCTCAAACACTGTAAACCAGGTTAACCTATAAACCCGGATTACGAAAACAAGGACACTTTTGAAAACCCAGTTTCATTCGTCGAGATTTCATCAAGGACACATTGTCATTTTGTCGAGATTTCGTCAAGGATTCCGATTGACCACTTGAGTTGATGTCGAGTTTTGGGACTTGTCATTTGAACATGACTTCCGGCGGTGCACTTGACATGCGAATTTGAACTCGATGCGCCCTGCGTGGCGACCATCCATTTGTCGATTGGCAATATAAGGAGGCCTGACCTCAAGGCACTCAATGGTTTCGATTTGCCTTGTGACCGATTCCTCAGGCGGTTTGCGATCAAAGCTATTATGCAGTTTGCCATTGAAGTTTGTCTTGTGCTTTCTTGGCCTTTGATTTTCTTTGCGTCGCAACTCTGGGTGATGATAACACTTTGTCAACACTTGGTTTGTAGCGAGCTTCCGGTGAGTCGGTTGTGAAGAAGCAGAGCGGCCAAGCTATGGCTTTCAACACCGGACATGGTATTCCGATTTTGAGGACGAGAAAGGCCAATCCTAATTGAGCCCGACTCCTTTCTCACAAGTACTTGTGGCGTCATGCGGCTGGTGTATAAGCACCTTGACAAGCTAGGCGCGTGCATAAGGAGGTGCAGAGGTTTGCCCAGTGACGGATGTTCGGAAGGGAGGCGGTGGATGGACTCGGAGGATTTCCAGTTACCACCTTCTTGTGGCGAGTGGAGAAGGCGTGGGCATTGAGGAGAATGGAATTGAGCGTGTAATTGGAGGGTGAGGCGGCGCGTGCAAGCGGGGACCCTCACGCATCCGCATCGGCCCAGAGTTGGGATTAAAGAACCATGTAATGCCCTGTTGGTTATGGGCATTAGAGAAATGGTTTTGATGACCAATGCAAACGAGGAGCAGTGTAATGTCTCCTAATAAAGTCATCATCTCTCATTCCAATAAATCGTGCCAATACCCTTGACCTCGTTGTAAACTCATCCTCCTTAGTAACTTGTTGTTGTAAGGTTTGTATGCACATGTTGTAAACGCCCCATTGTAAAACCTAACGTCCGTTGTAAACCACCGTTGTAACGGACTATGATCCGTTGTAAAACCCTAATCGTTGTAAACCACACTTGGCGGTTTTACAACTGATAGTAATATGAACATCTAATTTTGAAAAGTCCTAGCTAAAATCGGTTTGTGTTGTAACCCGGAAGAGCCCTCGTTGTAAAATCGCTTTCGTTATGCCACGTCATATGAAAACCCGTGGCTAAAATCCCCCATAGTAAATCACGAACCTCGTAGTAAAGCGAATGGCTATCGTGAAAATAATACTTGAACCATGAACTTTTCGTTGTAAAATGAAACTTGCGAAATCTCTCCTCGCTCTAAAAATAGCCCTTTGGTAAAGACCCGTTTTCCTAGTAGTGTCTATGAACTTTGGGAGCTCTTGGCCCCTCTCGGACATCATGTGCCATTCGTTGCTTCGGCGCGCACTTGTTGACCTTCCCACCCCGCCGTCCTCCACGCTGATTGCCAGCACTCTCAATCCCTTCCCTCTTTTTCCTCGATTGTCTACCCGCAACTGGACTGACGGCTTGAACCCTTCGAGTGCCATGGACAGACCCAAATCCCCGGTCCGTTGCATCCACCTCTGCCCCATCGTCATCTTCCACGTCTTCGTCGTCGGGGCCTGGATATGATCCACCGGCCTCTGGGCCATCGGCCAGAATGCCATCGCCAAACCCCTCATTGTCCTGGTCCCCACCCGCATCCTCATCTTCGTCTTCGTCGGCTAGAGAGGTTAGGGTGACATCATCACAGCGGCCATGGGCTAGGAAAAACCCGCGGCTCGGAGTGTGGGCGGACTGTTGCTTGGACTCGGAGGATTTCCCTACCACCTTCTTGTGGCGGTGGAGAAGGCGTGGGCATTGAGGAGAATGGAATTGAGCGTGTAATTGGAGGGTGAGGCGGCGTGTGGCGGGGACCCTCACGCATCCGCATCACCGTAGAGTTGGGATTAAAGAACCATGTAATGCCCTGGTTATGGGCATTAGAGAAATGGTTTTGATGACCAATGCAAACGAGGAGCCAGTGTAATGTCTCCTAATAAAGTCATCATCTCTCATTCCAATAAATCGCCAATACCCTTGACCTCGTTGTAAACTCATCCTCCTTAGTAACTTGTTGTAAGGTTTGTATGCATGTTGTAAACGCCCCATTGTAAAACCTAACGTCCGTTGTAAACCACGCACCGTTGTAACGGACTATGATCCGTTGTAAAACCCTAATCGTTGTAAACCACACTTGGGCGGTTTTACATGGTAAATAATCGAACATCTAATTTTGAAAAGTCCTAGCTAAAATCGGTTTGTGTTGTAACGGAAGAGCCCTCGTTGTAAAATCGCTTTCGTTATGCCACGTCATATGAAAACCCGTGGCTAAAATCCCCCATAGTAAATCACGAACCTCGTAGTAAATCGAATGGCTATACGTGAAAATAATACTTGAACCATGAACACTCGTTGTAAAATGAAACTTGCCTGAAATCTCTCCTCGCTCTAAAAAATAGCCACTGGTAAAAGACCCGTTTTCCTAGTAGTGTCTATGAACTTTGGGAGCTCTTCTGGCCCCTCTCGGACATCATGTGCCATTCGTTGCTTCGCCGCGCACTTGTTGACCTTCCCACCCCGCCGTCCTCCACGCGATTGCGGCCTCTCAATCCCTTCCTCTTTTTCCTCGATTGTCTACCATAGGCGGGTGGCTTGAACCCTTCGAGTGCCATGGGCAGACCCAAATCCGTTGCATCCACCTCGCCCCATCGTCATCTTCCACGTCTTCGTCGGGGGCTGGATATGATCCACCGGCCTCTGGGCCATCAGCCAGAATGCCATCGCCAAACCCCTCATTGTCCTCGGTCCCCACCCGCATCCTCATCTTCGCCGTCTTTGTCGGCTAGAGAGGTTAGGGTGACATCATTGCAGCGGCCATGGGCTAGGAAAAACCCGGCTCGGAGTGTGGGCGGACTGTTGCTTGGACTCGAAGCCGGACGTCCGTGGCTGCAACCCTCTTACCGGAGCTTTCATTTCGCAAACTAGTTCTTTGAAAGCGTGTCCATGAATTATATTTTGTGCCACCACCTTTTGTTGCGTTTCATGGCGCAGATCATGCATATCGATGGCGGTTGCCAACGATCTGCCTGCAGGCAGATGGATTTGCCTGCTCCCATTCCGGGCACTAGGAGTTGCCATTTGATTTCCACTCGGCGCAGATGCCATGCTAGGGGCCTTCTCTGCAACAGTATGCCCTTTCGATGTAAGCAATGCATCATCCTGCACAGCTTCTAAACATTGCTGGTGCAAAGCCTCGTGGAAGACACGATGTCCATCACCGTGTCGCAATGCCTCCAAAAGTCTTGCCTTTTCCGCTCTGGTTGGCACGCCACAATGTCAAAGTTCTTCACCGCAGTATACTCTAATCCATTGCGGGTCCGACGAAGAGGCTCCTTGTGCTTGAGCCGATCGAATATGACGACACCGCTCATCCTTCATGATCGATCGTGAAAACAATCGCCTCGCACATTTCTTTTGGCTGGTGTGGTTCGCATCATCCTCCATCGACACATACAAGAAGAGCAAGTCTTGATTGGGTCATTTGTTGCCAACGACACTGCGATGGATTTGCTGATCCCATTCCGGGCACTAGGAGTTGCCATTTGATTTCCACTCGGCGCAGATGCCATGCTAGGGGCCTTCTCTGCAACAGTATGCCCTTTCGATGTAAGCAATGCATCATCCCGCACACCTTCTAAACATTGCTGGTGCAAAGCCTTGTGGAAGACACGATGTCCATCACCGTGTCGCAATGCCTCCAAAAGTTCTTGCCTTTTCCGCTCTGGTTGGCACGCCACAATGTCAAAGTTCTTCACCGCAGCACTGTACACTCTAATCCATTGCGGGTCCAGACGAAGAGGCTCCTTGTGCTTGAGCCGATCGAATATGACGACACCGCTCATCCTTCATGATCGATCGTGAAAACAATCGCCTCGCACATTTCTTTTGGCTGGTGTGGTTCGCATCATCCTCCATCGACACATACAAGAAGAGCAAGTCTTGATTGGGTCATTTGTTGCCAACGACACTGCGATGGATTTGCTGATCCCATTAGGGCACTAGGAGTTGCCATTTGATTTCCACTCGGCGCGAGATGCCATGCTAGGGGCCTTCTCGCAGCAGATGCCCTTTCGATGTAAGCAATGCATCATCCCGCACACCTTCTAAACATTGCTGGTGCAAAGCCTTGTGGAAGACACGATGTCCATCACCGTGTCGCAATGCCTCCAAAAGTTCTTGCCTTTTCCGCTCTGGTTGGCACACAATGTCAAAGTTCTTCACCGCAGACCTTGTACTCTAATCCATTGCGGGTCCGACGAAGAGGCTCCTTGTGCTTGAGCCGGATCGCAATATAGCGTACACGCTCATCCTTCATGATCGATCGCGTGAAAACAAGCGCTCCCGCACATTTCTTTTGGCTGGTGTGGTTCGCATCATCCTCCATCGACACATACAAGAAGAGCAAGTCTTGATTGGGTCATTGCCTTATCCAACTTCTCTTTGTAATGTCAAATGGCGAGATCATCTTGTACATCGGTGGATCAAGTCAATATCGGACCGCTTGTAAGGACTCGGAAAGATGCCTTGGTCGGCGGATGCTCTTGTGGAAAGACCCGCATCGGTGGCGCATTTGAGTTGTCCTTGGAGTCCGGGGTCAGTGCAGGCTCGTCGCCTCGTTCAAGGCACGTGAGTCTGCCTTGTCGCGCCTTTTTTTCTCCACCGGGCGTCCTGCGATTTGTTGGAGTCATTCTTCCGCTTGAGCCCTTGGAGGAGCCATTACAGATGCAACTATGAAAGAAGTGAGATCACGAAGTGTTTAGATTGTTAAAAGGCGATACATGAGCTGCAACTTCTCGAACACGGGATGCCTGCAAGCGGGAGTTGTGAGTTGATGCTCACAGACGACTAGCCCACCGCACCCTCGAGCAACAGCTGCAGCCGATGAGGAGGTCGTGTCACGATATCTGCATCGCCCGCCGATGGACAAAGTGCGGGTGAGTGTGAGAACGACCCGTTTTCTCGGTCGGCAATCTCTTGCTTTTCCCCCACACATAAGCTAGATGGAAATACACATCTTCCCGCCAAAGCGAGAATGAATCTATACCATCCGAAAGGGGAAGGTGGGGTGTTGTGCCTTCATGAAGGAAGACACAGGCGGTGCTCGTAATCAAGCAACTCCTTAAATGCTTTTTATCGGCGGGTGTTTTGCCATTGTCGGCTAATGTGGCAAATGCAAATTTGAGCATATTCTAAGGTATATGCTAGTTATGCCAGCTAAAATAGTGTTCGGTGGCATAACGATGGGCACCTAGAGTGATTCAAAGATCCACCGACTAGCGGTACGCCGTTTCCTACCAAAAGTGGGCACCTCGACTTCATTGCCGGCATTTAGTGCGAAGGCTTATTTCCCCAGGTGTATCGAGTCTTGCGCATCCACTTCTCATCCACCTTGCGCATCCCTCCTCCTCCTCCCTGGGCGTCACGCGCCTCCGTGAGAGCAATGGCCAACGCAGCGACGCGGGCGGCGTGTTCGATTTTGCAAATTTCGGGGCGGTCGGATGCATGTCATTCCGAACGGGTGGCCATGAGTCGGCGACTCAATTGTTGATCTCGGGGCGGATGCACAACCCCGTCGTAGTTTTAGAGGATGATTCACGAGGCTATGGCGGCGCGTCGGAGCATAGTCCTTGAAGAGACACCGTGAAAGCAGACTTCACAACGGTGGAGAGCGATGGCGATGTGCGTGTTCCGGATATGGAGGAGCGGAGGATATGGTTGCCGATGGGGACCTTTTTCATGCGATCCGGAGTACGATGCGGGCGGAGAGGATCGCACAAGAAGAACTCGTGCAGACGTTTAACCGGATGTCCGGTGCTCGACGCAGACGCCGCGACGCAGGGCCCGACCGTGTGCCACCACGAGAGGCAGCACCTGGCACCATCCATCCGGACTTCTTCAGATCACCAGTGGCGAAGCGCATCGCGAAGATGTACCTCGCTGGCGCATTTGGGCAGAAACCCCGGATAACACCCGGACGCCCTGCCGGCGACAAGGTCGGCCCTCCGGCGGATGCTGTGGGCGGGTCCCAGGAATACTATCGAGAATGTGCTACACCAGGCAGGAACACTGGGCAAGACTCTGATGTGGAGAGTGTTGCAGAGTCTCTGGACTTTGGTGAGAAGATCCACAGCATTGTTGATTTTGGGCTTGGCTTGGAAACAATATCGCACGCGGTGATGGCGGAGTTGCAAATCTTGGGAGTCGTCCAAGAGCTAATGTGGTCCGTGGTCCCGGATCTTTGTTTGGTGATTGTGATGCCATCCGGTTGGAGTTGCACGAGATGATGCCTCGCACATCCGCCAAAGGTGAGGATTTGCGTGCAACGAGCTGCAGCGTTGCCAGCGTAAAGTACCTCCGGCGAGCTAGAATGGATTTGGTCTTAGAGAAGCATTGTTCGGGCCAAGTTGTGCGTGCTTTAAAGCGGCATTGTTGTGACAAAAATGTTTAGGCGTGTTGGCCATTCAAATTGAAGGTGATTCGTGTAGCATTCTTCCGCATGACAAAAGGAGGCGAGGAGCATTTGCAAGACCATCGGATCGATCGAAGGCGAAGAGGAGTTGTTGCCCATAGTATGGATAAACCGGATTCCACATGGGAAGAAAGCGTGTGTGTGAGGGCTTTTCGCCGGGTTTTACGCATTGGGTCACTAAGATACAAGAATGCGCAAACCAGGGTAGTGAAAAATGTTAGATGGACCGTAGGCTACGGTCGCAAAGCAGCCAACGCCATATGGATTACACGTCATGTGGATGGGCGTTTTCTTCAAAGGTCGGAAAGATCGCGAATCGGAAGTCTTCAACTTGCCGACTCGTACGAAGAGGAGATCTTCATTGAGTATGCGGTGAGCGGTCTCCACGTTTATTCTGACTACTTTTGCAAGCTTTGGATGAAGTATTTCCTTTAAAATACCACGGTGCGGTTTTCGATCTGTTGCGATGACCTAAAGAGGAAAATAAAAGACGCGGTCGGACCACGTACAAGGTGAGATGGCGGTCCTTATTCCAGCGGTCACGGATGTCCCGAACTTTGGCGCAACCCCATGGCCTCATACCCTTTTCTTGCGAATGAAGGCGGGGCTTGAAACAAACCGTGTGCACATTGCTGACGACCTTGTTGTTGCGTGTGCAGACAAGAATGTGGAGCTGCTCAGACTCCACCGGGAACAACAACAGAAGGAGCGCGAAAATGGCGCACCGCACAAGTGCTTGGGCGGCTAAGTTCATTGGTATTGCCATAGATGGTATGGACCAAAAACAGAGTTGCCCCATTACAGATTGCCAAAGACGGTTGATTCGGAGCCCTTGTCGGGCTTCACGTTCTAGGTGTCTGGTGTTCAACTACTTGGTGCGCACAGTGTATTTGAGTTTCCGAATGTGAGAAATGATCCGAATGGGCTTGGCCGTGATTGACATGTTATCAATACAGGAGGGCCGCTCCCCTATTCTATACTTGCGGATGGACAACATGCTCAAAACAAGAATCGGAGGTATTGGCATATCATCCATGCTTGTGGCGAAAGGTATCTTCAAAAATCAAGGTGGGGTTTCTTCTTGTTGGCCATACCCACGATCGATTGACCAAATGTTTTCGAGGTTCTCGGTTGTGCTAGGGTTGAAGGATGCTTTCACTCGAAATGATAGGGTTCTTTGGAGCGGGCGTACACCCCATCACCGCAGATTCACATACTGAAGGAGGTGTCAGACTTCAAGACCTATCTATGGCCGAAAGGGGGATCGTCTGCAACGTATGACTTGCATAATCACAGTTTTCAACACCAGTTCAAAATAACAAGGGAGAAGCTGCTATCAGGAGAGGACGTGATTGTGCTAAGATGTAAGGAGTTTTCAAGTTCTGATCACTGGTCGCCGGAGGGTGGTGTGCAGCTATTACGTTCAGGGGTGCCCACACGGGTGATTGTGGCAGCTCCATTGTTGCCGTTGGTTCCATCACACGCCCAAGGTAAAGGAAAGGGACATGCAAAACGGAAGGATGCCCCTGATGTCCGTGTCAATGACGATAGTCTCCAAGGCGGTAGTGGTAGTGTAGTGGCGGAGTCCATGAAGTAAAAGCGGGCCTAGAACGCACGCGACATATGAATGTGGAGCAACTATCATGGTGGGATACGTTGGGATGAGCAGTAGCAATAGCCGAGACTAGCGGTGGCATTCCATTCCCGTTGGAGACAGAATGGTCTTGGTACACTCGCGATGAAGAAAACGAGGTACCACTGTAGACCCTCCGGACTCAACTTTGGTTGATCCCGCAATGGCGACGGATTTTTGGACATGGTGGAGGTGTACAGGGCACATCGGTGCGGAGGGAGGGCAAGGCGAGGCTCAGTCGAGGTTGTGTGAAGGAGATTGAGGAGGGAATGATGGTTGCTGTCAAGCCGGGATGATCCAGGGCGAGACCATTCGGCTCGCAAAAGTGGTGGAGGTGGACCATGATCGGGGTCCCTTTCATGATAGTTCATTGGTGGCGGACGGAGAACAATGATGCATTCGAGGAAGGTACATGGAGGAGTTTGTGATACTGGGCGCCCACGGTCGAGGGAAAAAGTGCGGCGATCAAAGAATGGAGGCGAGGGCGTCGGAGAAGCATTTGCAAAGCCTCAACTTCCGAGACAATGTGCTGGCCTATGATTTGTGACAAGGAACAAGAGGCGTTGCGAGGGCGACAATGAAGCGATAAAGACCAAAGTCTTTGAGTTGCGGTCGAGCCGGTGATGAACCGGCGAGACTTCCGCCCGGTGACACGAATGTCATGCCCAAGACATGATTGACTCGGAAGACCTCGACAATGTGGAATCAACGGATGAGTCCACGACGTGGTGGTGGACCGGTGGATGGTCCGGACTCGGAGAGGAGCCGGACGAGGCAACCTAATATTGTCAACTTTCCGTTCCTTGTACCAGACGTTATGTCCCCTCGGGCTTGAATGCGATGGATTGTTTTCGTCTTTTCGTGGAAAGGTTTAACGACTTGCCATCGGCATCATCTGTTGTAGGAAGTTGACGGTGTGATAATGTCCGGAGCATGTAAGCGGCGACTATGTCGAAACCGATCCCAATGTGGTGCTCTAATTTTCTAACAATGTTCGGTGGTTTTGTCCGATTGAGAGTAGCAGCGCGAGGTTTCAATGGTGATCATGCAGTCATCTATGTTCGACCTTGCGGTGTGGCGAAGTGTTCCCGAGGATGGTCACGCCCACGGATGTCCGTGGCAAGGTATGTATGCCGCAGCAAGTGCGCAATGTTTGTTTTTCGGTTCTAGTTGGGACCGCCCCTAATGACTATGGGGTGGAACGGACGGGGTCCAGTGGTGGCCGCTCAGCGAACGGACGCACACCAGCGAAACGGTGAGTACACGAGACGGGCTCAAAAGCAGCGTCTTCCTCCACTGCTTCCACCGCCAGAGGTTGTCTTCCACCTCCTTTGTGGTTTGTGCACGCGCTCATCCCTCCTCCTCCGGAGAGCCGTCCTCACGCCATGCTCCTCCACCTCCTTCCGACCTCTGTCGGGTTTTGCCTGTTATTCCCCTCCTCCTTACGTCCCATCCATCCAACCTTCCTTGAACTAACCTTGTTGTTTGCAGCCCTTCGGATGAGGACTCGCAGAGGTGGCTACGAGTCACCACCTCGTATCACAAGGGAGGATGTGGAGGCAAAGCGAGCGCGGCGGAGAAGGATGGAAGTTGCCCATCCAGGACTTGTGTGGAGGCCATTTGGGTCTCCGGTGTGCGTGGGCGGGGAAAGACAGTATGGCTGGCCATCTCCTTCCATGCGAGGGTGGCGGTGGCATCGTAGATTTTCCGGATCTTTGCGGTAGGAAAAGCCAAGGGGGCTGGAAGAGGACTATAGGATAGCGAAGGAGGGGTTCCTGGAGGCGAAACGAAGGGTGCAGCAACTCCAGCACAGCGTCGCAGAGGAAGGAGGGGTGAAGGAAGAGCCTGAGGACCTGTCCCGGTCCCAGCAATTGTTTAGAGCTTCCCGTGACCTTGCAGCTGCCCGTGAGTCCATGCAACAGCTTACGCGAATGAAGGTTGCTGCAGAGGAGGCCGCTGTCGCACTGGGAGCGGGGAGCTGGGTGGAAGTGAAGGAGGAGGCAGGTAAGCACTTACCTCTGTTACCTTTTCGCTTGAGAGTTGAGCATGGTTGTCGCTGCATGCACTAACGGGCTGTTCATTGTGGCAGAGACAGGCTGATGGGGACACCCTTGGCAAAACTGGAGGAGCACTGTTGGAGATAGGAGCGTGAAGTGGGTTACCTAGGTTTTTTTTGCAAGCGATCTGTAGACTAGAAGCGGGGCGGAGGGGAAGAGAAAGGGAGGGAGAGGGGGTTGGATGCGTAGCTTTCTCGTGGCTTCACCGGGTCGAGTTGGGGACGGCAATCACATGATTTTGTGTATGTCAAGTTTTAGCGTCGATGTGCAAGCCATGGTGCCCTGAAGTGTGAAGCGGAAACGGGGTTTGAGTTTGGGGAATGCCGATTCGGAATGTTTGTCCGTCACGGACAGGTGGCTATGAGCCAACGGTCAATGTCACATGGCATGGACTGGAGGGGCGGTTACATGTGAACTACACCATATCGGTTTTCCAATACTTTATTAGCGAGAAATGTATTCATCAGCATATACTTTGTACCTTGGGGATGTATATTTGAATAATATTATTCCATGTATTTTACATGAATAACCCTAAGGCCCACAAACAGTGAGCCCGCTAGTGATGCATTCTGTCCAATTGTGTAACATGACGGTACACTTTTCCATATGCCAGTTTGTAAAGGTAGCTTTGGTCGTAATGTATCCCAAAAGTGACACGATTGAAATAAAGCCTAAATAAATGTTCTAGTCTACACGCCATAAATTTATAAGGATCTCTACTTTTTCTCCCCGAATGCCTCTTTTGTTTAACCATGAGACATCGAGGTGTGGAAATATTGCCAATAAATTTCAAGTTTTGATGAAGTGGAATGGGTTTGGGTGTACTGTGCGTTGTATTTTTAGCAGCCGTTTCCCACAAACCCTCAAAATCAACGTTCCGAGTTTTCTTAAGTGCAAAAACTGATGACATATTTGGCCCGTCTCCGGAAAGTGGAGTGTGTCACTAGCCCTAAGGAGACCTTGTTCAAGGTAGCTCCAACCACGCACTCTTCACTTCTCGAGGCCGAGGCAGTCGAAGAGGCAGAGGACGCGGTAACTTCTCAAACCGCCGATCCTACGACTCACAGCAGCTGCAGTCACCTGGAGGCTACACTAAAAACAATCAGAATGGTCAGAAAAGGACCAGCAAAGGACCTTGCAACTGGTGCAGGATCCCAGGCCATTTCGAGTACGAGTGCAGGAAGAAACAAGCAGGAGAACCCCGCCTGTACTGGTGTATTCTCCGCCGTTATCACTGCGGAGAGTGCAAACTTGAAAACCAGTTCGTCGTTCTGCTGCTGATACAAAACCTTGGAAACAGGTGAGGGCCTCATCCTTATGGCGCAAGAAATAAATATGGCAATACCTGCTCCACTCATCCATAAAGGTAAGGAAGTAAGAGTGGCCTCCGAAGCTGTGTGTGCTCATTGGGCAATGTCCTGAGGCATGCCTTAAGTCGTCGAGCTCTTGTTGGTGAGGGATCTTTGAAAGGGAATTGAGTCAACTTGGAGTATTTCCAGATCTCACAGAAGAAATCCTTGCTGGATTTAATGTTGATAGGATCCTTGTACATGGTAGGGTTGGAAAAGGAGTCCAGATAACGTGGATTTATGTGGCCTGCCCGACAGTGCCATAGCAGGGTGTTGCTGTGAGAAGCTGATGATGAGCTGTCAGCAACGAGGGATGAAGAAGACTGTATATTGAGCAGGTACAAATCGTTATAAGGTAGGCCGTGTGCCAGTGCAGTTTGATGTTTGTCCTTCGAGTCATAAATTGTGCAGTGGTTGCCTTGAAAGGTGATTATGAGGTTGTGCTCCGTGGCCAAGATCACTTCTTGAGATTTCCCGCTCCATCCTGAAGCTCTCCTGCCTCTCTCGAGGCTACTGGGCTGAGGCAGTAGCTACAGCCAACTACCTTAAAAACAGGCTTCCTACTAAAGAGCTGCCAGGTACTACACCTTTTGAGCGCTGGACAGGTAACAAACCTAGAATCTCCCATCTCCGCATCTTCGGTAGTCCTGCCTTTGCACATGTACCAGATGCCACACGTCACAAATGGGACGACAAAAGTCGAAAGCTTCTCTTCATTGGCTACTCGGATCAAGTAAAGCCTACCGCCTTTTCAACACTACGAGAGGTAATCCTTTCTCGTAGTGTTCATTTCCATGAATCCCATGTTCTCAACACCTATCTTACTTCCCTGTCCACCTCTCTTCCCACCACTGGTCTCTCTGGCCTCCTACCTTCAGCTAATTTTCCCCTTGACCTTGAGGGGGCCACCTCCCACTATGAAGAAGCTGAAGATGCCATGCAAGCTCAAGAGAAAACAGATCATTTATCCTGTTCCAGGTCCAGCTATCCAAGCACCACCACATGTTCCAGCTTGCTCAGATACAGCCTCAGGTACTACCTCCTCCACTATTACCTGCACCCATAGCCCTGGATCAGCCACATCACCCTGTGATAGATAACCAAGACTTAGACATGAACCATGCTCTAGTACCCGAGGTACCCGTGCCAGAACCTGATCCTCCTCCTCTAAGGCGTTCCACACGCAATAGACCGCCCAGTCATCTATGGAAAAATCCACCCTCTGTCCCTAGAGACTCCTTCTCTCGTCAAGCAACCATTATGGAACCTGTAGAAGCACCAGTTCCCACTCAAGCTCAGCCCGACAGCGCAGACCAAGTCCAGCTCGCCTTGTATCAAGCCCTGTCTGCACTTGAAATGCAGGATGTACCTGCAAGCATAGAAGAAGCCCTTAGCACACCCGAGTGGAAGGCTTCCGTTCAGTCAGAATACGACTCTCTAATTGCCAATCCACTTGAAACTGCGGCCTACTGAGCACTGGCCATTTCTGTAAGTGGACCTTCAGAAGGAAGCTTAACCCTGATGGGACCGTCTCAAGATACAAGTCTAGACTGGTAGCCCGTGGTTTCACCCAGGTACCAAGTTTTGACTATGATGAAAACATATTGTTCAGCCCAGTCGTCAAGGCAACATCCATACGGATCCTCCTAGCCTTCGCTGCCCATCACCACCTGCATATACACCAGGTAGATATCAAAACCGCTTTCCTCTACGGAACCCTAAATGAGGACATCTACATGCTACAGCCACCAGGGTTTGTTAAGGATAGCAGCAAGGTATGCAAATTGCTCAAATCCATCCATGGACTAAAGCACCGGCACAAGTATGGAATGAAACCGTGGATAGATACCTGAAAAGGTGTGGCTTCACTCCTCTTATCTCAGACACCAGTGTCTACATCCTGAGAACAAAGAACAAGTTTGCAATAGTGACACTATACGTTGATGACAACTTCATATTTTGAGACAGTCCTGAGATTATCCAGTATGTGAAAGACCTCTTGTCAAAGGAGTATAATGTTGTAGACATGGGACCCCTACGGTATGCATTGGGAGTACAGTTTGAACACAACAAGGAGGACCACTCTTTCTTCATCCATCAAGAACACTACGTAAACCAATTGCTGGAAAGATTCAACATGAAGGACTCAAAGCCAGTATCAACTCCAATGGCTTCAGGAGAGAAGGTATCTGACGCCAAGACACCAAGAAACAAAGGAGATGTCAGCTATCCCGCATAACGAGGTCAGAGGCGCTTTACTTTACCTCTCAATCTGGACAAGACCCGACGTTGCACTAGCTGTGAACGTGGTATCCAGATATTTGTCGAACCCCGGGAAGGCTCATTGGACCTGTGTCAAGCGCATCCTTCGCTACCTCAAGAAGACCAAGTCCCTAGGACTCATTTACAAAGGTGATAGCTCTCCCAAGCTCACTCTAATCTCCTTCTCAGACGCAAATTGGGCGGGAGATCCGGATGCGAGAAGGTCTATTGCAGCATACTGCACAGCTATCAACGGTTGCACAGTGTCATGGGCGTGCAAGAAGATGCAAACGATTTGTACCTCATCAGCGAGTACGCAGAACAACGTGGCCAAGGAGATCCCGTGGGTGAGGCAATTCACGCACGATATAGGCGAGGACCGGGATCAGCCCACACTATTCATGACAATCAATACGCCATCGCCATGACACTCAATCGCGCATAGAACTAAGCATGTGGAGATCCATCACCATTTCATTCGTCAAGTGGTGGCCAACAAGCAAGTGACCTTAAACTACATCAACACGAATGAGATATCGCTTCACGATAAGGCTTATCCAAGCCACTTCACAACAAGCACACTGAAGGTATCGGACTGGTCAGCAGAGAATCTTACCTGGGTATTCCTTCCGAATCAGCCAATTCACAGGAAGGGAGAGCTCCTTAATTCCGCACCACCACTGCTAGCGTTATGCTTCAGCAACTTCGAGTTTTCATCTCTGTGTTTGGAGACTAGACTGAAGATTGTTGGAATCCGCAGCGACGGGGGGTGTTGGAGCCATAGCGCTACGGATTGGAGCTTCGCCCCCATCAGCCATTAGCCATTAGGGCACAATTCGTGCACACGTAGATAAATGCTTAGTTCGTGATGCAGCCTGGGTACCATCAAGACTGTGAGCGGATTACAACCGCATTCGAGACACTATAAGTACAGGCATTCAGCCTTAATCCTACCATCTTCCGGGGAACTGTGTTGCCAGAGACACCTTGCTGGAAGCGCGGCTCACCACAAAGCAGTGCGGGGCCTCCCGGCATGCTCCCAAAATAGGCAGCGTTTCGCACATAGTACGATCCCGATGTGGCGTCTCACCAACCCGCATGAGGTTCTGCCGAGCCTCCTGGTGGCTACCGGGCATGGAATTTCCAGGAGGGAGAAGAGTGGAGGAGAGGATGGCAAATATTGCCAACATTCTTTGAGTCGGAGATCTGAGCTCTTGTATGAACAAGAGCGCAGGATAGCGCCACCGCTTTCGCGAGATTTCTCAGGTAGGGTGCATTCCCACAATGGAATGCTTGCCTCCTGCTCCAGTGCGATGAACGAATCCGGTCTACTAGGATCCTGGAGGTAGGGTGGGAAGGCCTCATCTCCATCCCCACCAGTGCCATCTGTGTCGGTAATGCCGCCCGACTCGTGGGCGCGTCCATCTGCTACATCAGACACAAACCCGTCTACTGGAATGTTGCCGTGGTCGCCCACATCCAGGTTGGCCCCTGGCGCATCTTCGTCCGCATCAGCGGCTAGGTATAGCGGTGGGAGAGGTCGGCCTGATCGAAGGAGCTACACACACGCACAATTCGAAGTCAATGATGAACATAGCCCTTACTGCCGGACTTCAACCCCGCTAGTGCAGAAGAAAACAGCGGTCGAACACCCTTTCCCTCACCTGTGCGCGTAGTCGCGTATGATGGATGACATGCCTCCTTGAGATGTCGGCGCGGGCTTTCCGATTACGTGGCTTGCAAGCAGGGCAAGGGCAAGGGATTTCTGGGATGTCTTTGTTCCTTCGGAGAGCGGACATGGTGACGGGGAAGGGTAGGCAAGCGTTGGGCGTTGCTTTTGCAAAAGCAGGAGCCCAGCTGGAAGATGTTGCGAGTCCCCGCCTGGTTGCACACTCATTCTCACCAATCCAGCCCAACGGTCACGGGGCCTATCTAACAAGGGTGCCCGTTGGTCTGAACGGCAGTTTCAGCTCCACAGAGCATGACCGTTGGGTTTGCGGCCCTTGTCATGTTATTCCCGGCTACCACGGGCTTGTTGTGCCCGCCCCGTCGACATGGTGACCGGACTTGAGTGTTGAAAGACGTAGGGTGAAACGCACAGCGTCGGCGTCGTTTGCGAGGAGAGACAAGCAAGCAGGACGTATCAAATGCTCAAGTTTGTCTTAACTATACAACGCAGTTAAAACGTCCTCTCAAACGTGTCATGTACCACGTCTTATTGCACGTCAAATTGTAGTAGTGCATCGATATCGGAGTCGCAGCATTTTTGGTTGTATGCAGCATGGCAACCGACGCCTTTGAATTCTCCGTGGCGCTCAGATGTGCGCACTCGCCGACCGGCCATGGTCGACCTGCCATCGCCCCTGGGCTGCAGGCAAGCCTTGAAGCTCCGGGGGAGGGGGCCTAGGGCAAGGGTGACTGTGACCTGCCTGGCGCTGGCCTCACCAGGCCGCTCACCTAGCATGGATGACGACGGTGAGCAGCTTCGAGCGCCAGGTACAGCCTCCTGATCAAGCGTTCATGACGTACCCCGTCATTTGGCTGACTGCCTTTTGGTGGTGCGGATAGGAATTCTGACAGACATCACTTGTTAGGCATTCCGTTAGACTGTAAGCAATGAACGCCATCACAAAACTGGATAAGCATGTTTTTCATGTGGAAATCATATGGCGCCACGGCCCATGCAGTCGGCCATGGAAAAAACTATATGAAAATAATATCCTCAATGGGTAAGTATTTTTATTTTTAGTTTCTATGTGTTCTACATTATTTATGTTTGAGTCCTACAAAGAACTCATATATTACTCATGAAAGGACAATATGCTCATGTTATAAATGTCATTCAGTATCTATGTAGTTTAAATATTTTAATATATAGGTGCTCTTCTATGGAATCTCTTATGAATCTACGTAAAAACGAATATAAAAACAACATAAAAATAATTACATCCCTAAATTTTATGCCCTTCATGCCAGTCTTATATGGATATTTATGAACTAAGATTTTAAATTTTAAATAGTTAAATATTTTTACTATATGAAAATATAATTATCTAATAATATAAAGACATGGATAAGTACATCCAATAAAATTCATATGTATTTTAATACCCTGTATCATGTGTAAAATAATATAGAGAGCATGTAGATACGGTCCACACAGTCGGCCATGAAAAGAGGGTATGAATATCATATCCTGTCAATTTATGATTTATGTCATTCCTTGTAAAATCTTTGTACCCATTTGCTTTTGAGTACTACAAAGAACTTGTAAAATACTCATAAGCTACAAGTGTCCTTTTATTTTGTGTGTCATGCTAAATGCATTTACTTTCTTTATATAAAAATATATGTTCGCTAATAAGAAATCTATATGAACTTATGTGAAAATAGATATATACATCATACGCGAATTGCTATGATTTAAATATGCCTTTCACACTTCCTTTCTGAATATCTAATACAGTAACACCCCTTTTGATGAGGTGGGGCGATCACGATTAGATAAAAACATCACGGACACCAAAGACTAGGCCTCCAAGTAGCCCGCCGTCCTTCCACGGACGACTCGCATGCACACACTGCTATTTATTCCAAGAGAGTCAACAAGAATACATGAGAGATCGGAGCTCCCCATCTTTGCCTAAGCTAGGAGCTTAGCTCTCTCCCTCGATCTCCTCCTCAACCTCTCCTCTAGCACGCTCACACTCTAGGCTCCAAAGCCTCTAGGCACCAAAGTCCTATCCTCACAAGAGTGTAGCTCCCAAGTGCTAGGATCCTTCTAGACATGCTCACACTCCCAAGGCCTAGGCTCCAAAGTCCTATCCTCAAGAGTGTAGCTCCCCATGCTAGGATCACAAGATATCTCTAGGGCTAGCCTCATCTCCTTATATAGGAGGCTTACATCATTTCCAAAGTAAGCGCTAAGCGGACTTTCTTCCTTAAGCCCTAAGCTAAGTCTTACCACCACTACTTACAACTTACTAACTAGATCCAGTGCATGCTTCTCATGCAAGGCTCATTATCTCCCCATCGAAAAGAATCACATCTCGGTGATAGCCAACGTATCGAGAGATCATCCAGATCCTTTCTGAATATCCTCTAACGTTACCCAAACTGGATCTGAGATCCCACGCAACTTTACCATATATTGTGGTACGATTCCACGTTTTGTAGGCACGCTACTCTCTGCAAGGAATTCCTCAATTTCCCATGATCCTTGATTATCTTTGCCGCGAGAACACTGCTTCTTCTTGTCCATGTCTTCTTTCTCTTTGCACAACAAATGGTTTCGAGTGATACATGAAACACATTGTGTGCAAAAATCCATTCAGCCTGTAACATAAGCCACTTCTCCAATGCGCTTCAAGACTACAAATGGACCACCATATCTTGGCCTTAACTTAAGAGTTAATCCTTGAGGTAATGGGAAATGCTTCAATTTCACCCATACTTTATCCCCAACGTTGAAGACAGTTTCTCTCACCTATCGGCATATTTCTTGGCGTGCTTGAGCCTTGGCTAAAATTCCTTTGGCAATCTCATGCCTAGCCTTCAAGCTCAATGAATCGGCGTGGATCTCTAGTGGTAGTATCGAAAACTTCAGCATTTAGCATGGATACCACGTCCGGTCGAATTCCTCCCATCTCAAAAGGACTACATCCAAGAGAGGCGTGCGTGTGTGTTATAACAAAATTGCATCGTCTAGATGATCGATCCAATCCCTCGATCAATCTGCACATAATGCCTTAAGTATTCTTCTTGGATTCGGTTGACTCGCTCAGTTGAGCCATCAGTATCTGGATGGAAAGCTGTGCTCATACATAATTCCACATTCAAGCATTTCATCAAATGCTGCCAAAATTCTCCTGTGAACCTTGGATCCCTGTCACTCACAATCTGCATAGGTAAGCCATGGTACTTGTATATATACTTCTTAAACAAGCTGGCTACCTCAGAAGCTGTCACTCGCTTCTTTGTAGGGATGAAATGTGCTTGTTTGGTGAATCTATCCACCACTGTCATGATAGCTGTACAACCATTACTGGGTGGCAAAGGCATGATAAAATCCATAGAGATACTCTTCCAAGGTCCACTTGGAATAGGTAGGGGCTGTAGCAAACCTCTTGGTTTAGCTTGCTCCACCTTATCTTGCTGACAAACAGCACATGCCTTGACATAATCCACTGTATCTTGATACATTCCGGCCAGTAAAACAGCTTCCTTAGCTTCTCATAAGTGGGGTCAATTCCACGGTGACCTGCACTTGGCACATCATGACATTCAGAAGCAATTTGCTCTTCAACTCAAGAATTTGGGATCACAATCCTCCTCTGTTTGTATATCAACAAACCATCCTCAATTTGAACTTGCTTCCTTCGCTCTATTCCATTAATCCGATCCGAACATCCGGATCCTCGGATATGCTTCCTTGATCTGTTTGTGAGTGTCCATAGGTTCAACCAGATTGCCATTGCCTTTACTTCCGACTCTTTTGCGACTCAGCGCATCCGCAACCTTATTCTCTTTTCCAGGTTTATACTTGAGAGTCACATCATACATAGCTAGGAAATCTTGCCATCTAGCTTGTCTTGCATTCAACTTCAATGGTTAGAGAAGTATGTTGTCGATATTATCGATAGAGCACAAAAGATCCGCCAAGAGATAGTGTCTCCATACCTTGACAATGAATGACGTCATTTCCTTCTCATAGGTGGGATACTTCAACTCATAAGGATGCAATTTCCTTGACTCAAAAGCTATCGGCTTATGGTCTTGCATCAACACTCCACCTATGGCCACGTCGAGGCATCAGACACTTCCACATCCTTCTTGGGATCATACATTCCTAAAACCGAGTTGTACTCAATTTCATCTTCAAGTATTCAAATGTCGCTTGACATTCAAGATCCCACTTCCAAGCTTTCGTCATCTTTAAGAGGTCGATTATGGGGCTGCTATCTTAGCAAACATATGTACAAATCTCATACGAAGCCAAACCCATAAAGCTGCGAACCTCATGAATGTTCCTAGGAGGTTGCCAATCTTGAATGGCCCTCACCTTATCGGATCCATTCGATGCCATCAGAGACAATAAAGCCTAAGAAAGCTACCTCTGTCTTGACAAAGTCACACTTCTTAATTGCCAAGAACAAAGAATTCTCTCTTAGCTTGTAACACTTCTCTTAAGTGTTCAGCATGTTCCTCAAGGTATGGCTAAAGATCAAAATGTCATCCGGATAGATTACAACACACTTGTCCACCGGATCTATGAATATAGTATTCATAAGTGTCAAATGTGGCAGTGCATTAGTAAGTCCAAATGGCATGACCGAAATTCAAAAGCCCCATACGGTCCTACAAGCTTTTGTACTCATGTCCCTCTGCGATTCGATCGATAGTACCCGCCATCGATCTAGCTTGGTGAAATACTTGGCACCCTTCAACCTATCAAACATATCATCCATTCTTGGCAAAGGATATGCATTCTTCACTGTAATTTGATTCAGAGCTCTGTAATCTAAACACATCCTTAGTCCTCCATTCTTCTTGCGCGTAAACAATACCGGCGCACCAAAAGGAGACTTAGAGACTCTGATATATCCCTTTGCCAGCAGGTTGGATAGTTGTCGCTTGAGTTCCTGCAGCTCATCCTGCGACAATCTATATGGTGCTCTCGACGGAGGCGTACTCCCTGGCCTCAATTCAATCTCATGATCTACTACTCTGTGAGACGGTAAAGGTGGCAATTCATCAGGCATCAAATCCTTAAAGTCATCCAAGACAGCCTGTAATTCCTTCGGGATGTCTTTCTCTTCTGAGGATTCTTCCTCAAGACCATCCTCTAATCCCTGGAGCATAACTAGATAAAGCTCCTTCTTCATCTTATGTCCCTTGAGCTCTCTTTTGAAATCAACTGCATCGAGCACATCTCAAGCTTGACTAAGATTAGCACAAACCACCTTGTGCTTTCCATTCTTCAATATCTCAATGGTGCGGGACTTCACATCTACACGCACTTCATTGGATTTCATCCACTCTAGACCCAAGATAACATCATGGTCATCCATGTCTACAAGCGTGAAACTCATGTATCCTTCCCACGCTTCTATTTGCAGCTTTACTCCATGCAATTCACCCAAGAAAAGCGAGTTCCTTTAGCTTGCTTGATTCCATATGGCGGAAGTACTAGCCCATTCTAGCCCAAGCTCTTTCGCCTTGAGGAGTTATAAAATTGTGGGTGGCGGCGAGTCCAACAATAACTCTACTTCTAAGCCATTCATCTTTCCACATATGTACATAAGGGCTCCACCTTCCTCAAAATAGTGTCATCCTTGACACTAGATGACTCACCATCTGTCACAACAACATGTGGCCAGCGTCATTTGGGCTCTGCAGCTCCGAATCCTAAGTCCGGAGCTTGAGGATTGGCGGCTATCACATTCGTTGGGAATTCCCGCATGCGGACAATCTTCGCAAAGTGTCCTTGCTCTCCACAAAAGCACGCAAATTGAGGGCCTGTCCTTTGGCTTCCACGGCCTCGACTTCTATTGGCTCCTCTTCCTCTTCCTCGCCAACATTATCATTTATTCCAATATGCCCGGTGTTGGTGGCTCTTCCTCTACCTCGTGATCTTCCTTGAAAAGATCTTGGATACCTTCCTCCGAAGACACCGGTGCTTCCTCGGCACGACTTGTGTCGTATCTCTGCAGCCATAATAGCCTCTCGCAGAGTTTGAGGTTTTCATCGAATTCTATCCAGAGCCCACCTTTGAGTCCACTATAAAACCTGTGGAGCTTATCCACCTCCGTCGGGCATTGTAACACATGTGCTAAATTCACTCACATACTGCCGCAACATTCCTGTGTGCTTCACATTCTCTAGCATCCTTCTTGCCATAGATGCATTAGTTGGTGGAATTGAAGTTGCGTGCATCTTTGAATTCGCCCGGTGGAAATAGTTTCCACTCTATTACCTGTTCAATACTACGAACATAAGTTCTCCACCAAGTAGGCGTACCCTTCTAAGAAGTTAACGATGTGATCTAGATACTCTTCTGCGGAATCCTCTGCGATTCGATCCGATAGTACCCGCCATCGATCTAGCTTGGTGAAATACTTGGCACCCTTCAACTCAAACATATCATCCATTCTTGGCAAAGGATATGCATTCTTCATCGTAATTTGATTCGAGCTGTAATCTAAACACATCCTTAGTCCTCCATTCTTCTTGCGCGTAAACAATACCGCGCACCAAAAGGAGACTTAGAGACTGATATATCCCTTTGCCAGAGTTGGATAGTTGTCGCTTGAGTTCTCGTAGCTCATCCTGCGACAATCTATATGGTGCTCGACGGAGGCGTAATCTCGGCCTCAATTCAATCTCATGATCTACTACTCTATGAGACGGTAAAGGTGGCAATTCATCAGGCATCAAATCCTTAAAGTCATCCAAGACAGCCTGTAATTCCTTCGGGATGTCTTTCTCTTCTGAGGATTCTTCCTCAAGACCATCCTCTAATCCCTGGAGCATAACTAGATAAAGCTCCTTCTTCTGTCTTATGTCCTGCTTGAGCTCTCTTTTTGAAATCAACTGTACTGAGCACATCTCAAGCTTCTGACTAAGATTAGCACAAACCACCTTGTGCTTTCCATTCTTCAATATCTCAATGGTGCGGGACTTCACATCTACACGCACTTCATTGGATTTCATCCACTCTAGACCCAAGATAACATCATGGTCATCCATGTCTACAATGAAACTCATGTATCCTTCCCACGCTTCTATTTGCAGCTTTACTCCATGCAATTCACCCAAGAAAAGCGAGTTCCTTTAGCTTGCTTGATTCCATATGGCGGAAGTACTAGCCCATTCTAGCCCAAGCTCTTTCGCCTTATAGGAGTTATAAAATTGTGGGTGGCGCAGAGTCCAACAATAACTCTACTTCTAAGCCATTCATCTTTCCACATATGTACATAAGGGCTCCACCTTCCTCAAAATAGTGTCATCCTTGACACTAGATGACTCACCACATCGTCACACAACATGTGGCCAGCGTCATTTGGGCTCTGCAGCTCCACAATCCTAAGTCCGGAGCTTGAGGATTGGCGGCTATCACATTCGGTTGGGAATTCCCGATGCGGACAATCTTCGCAAAGTGTCCTTGCTCACAATCAAGCAGACAAATTGAGGGCCCTTTGGCTTCCACGACCTCTATTGGCTCCTCTTCCTCTTCCTCCAACATTATCATTTGTTCCAATATGCCCGTGTTGGTGGCTCTTCCTCTACCTCGTGATCTTCCTTGAAAAGATCTTGGATACCTTCCTCCGAAAGACACCGGTGCTTCCTCGGCACGACTTGTGTCATCGATCCGCAGCCATAATAGCCTCTCGCAGAGTTTGAGGTTTGTCATCTGAATTCTATCCAGAGCCCACCTTTGAGTCCACTATAAAACTGTGGAGCTTATCCACCTCCGCATATCGGGCATTGTAACATTGCTAAATTCACTCACATCCGCCGCAACATTCTGTGCTTCACATTCTCTAGCATCCTTCTTGCCAAGATAGATGCATTAGTTTGGAATTGAAGTTGCGTGCATCTTTGAATTCGCCTGTGGAAATAGTTTCCACTCTATTACCTGTTCAATACTCGAACATAAGTTCTCCACCAAGTAGGCGTACCTTCTAAGAAGTTAACGATGTGATCTAGATACTCTTCTGCGGAATCCTGCGGAAAGTATCCTTCCAATGAGAAAAACCACGAATTGATTTTCTCCACATCTCGTTCACCCTTATACCTATCGAAATTTGAGCGCTTAGCCTCAACTTCTTGGGTCTCCTTGCTCTACTCCTTTGGGCGGGCTCCAATTCGTCCTGCTCATCATCCTTCTACCTTCATCGAGCTTCCTTTTCCTTGTACTTGTTGCTCTAGAGCTTCCATTCTCCTCAAAAGATTTTGAAGCTCCTCTTGCGGCATGGTGACGGTCTTGACCCAGGTATCCGCCTCTGCCCGTTCGAGAATTAGTGGCTCCATCGAGGCTCATCCACTGGTCTCCACCATAGGAGCCTTCTCTTTCTTTCCGTATTCTCTCTGCCTGCCTGGCTCTTGAGATCGGCCATCTCCAGCGTCCTAGCTAAAAGATGCTTCAACCTTGAGCTCGATACCACAAGTAACACCCCTTTTCGGTGAGGTGGGCGATCACGCGATTAGCGACAAAACATCACCAGACACCACTAGGCCTCCAAGTAGCCGCCGTCCTTCCACGGACGACTCGGTCGGCACACGTGTTGCTATTTATTCCGAGAGTCAACAAGAATACATGAGAGATCGGAGAGCTCCCCATCTTTGCCTAAGCTAGGAGCTTAGCTCTCTCCCTCGATCTCCTCCTCAACAGCCTCTCCTCTAGCACGCTCACACTCTAGGCTCCAAAGCCTCTAGGCACCAAAGTCCTATCCTCACAAGAGTGTAGCTCCCAAGTGCTAGGATCCTTCTAGACATGCTCACACTCTAGGCTCCCAAGGCCTTTAGGCTCCAAAGTCCTACCCTCAAGAGTGTAGCTCCCCATGCTAGGATCACAAGATATCTTTCTCTAGGGCTAGCCTCATCTCCTTATATAGGGAGGCTTACATCATTTCCAAAGTAACTGCTAAAAGCAGACTTTCTTCCTTAAGCCCTAAGCTAAGTCTTAACACCACTACTTACAACTTACTAACTAGATCCAGGGTTGCATGCTTCTCATGCAAGGCTCGTTACTAATACCTTAGTTTTAAATTTCTCTCATGAATATATTTCTATATTTTTATATCAATAAATTACAAATAATAATAATCTATAATACAAATAATTCGATTGAATACAAAATATTTTATAATCTTAAAATAACACAATCATTCAACAATTACAACATCCAGCTTTTATGTCAATCCAATCTAGGGCTTTTTGTGCACGATTCTCCTCGCTCGAATGAGCTACTCGAGACCATGATCCCTACCCATCAATAGGAACTCACAGGTCAAATTTTTCTTGCAGGGTGCGCCTAACATATGCATTCAACCCATACGCTACAAAGTTGAAGAGCCCCTGCAATCATACAGATGTAAGAGGCTATCTATCATACAGGATCAGAGACTGAAAATCCGCCAAGGCAGGTGCCCTTATCTTGAGAGCTGCTGTGCCGATGTGAATGCAATATAGCCAGAACAGCCGTTTACGTGGTTTCACACAATGATGAGTTCGGTTGACAGTTCCAAAAGTGGACTCCAGGAGCCTATCAGAATCAATGGATAATAGCCCACCTGTTCATGGCCTGAAAAGATGATAACGAAGTTCACAGTGACAGCCAGGTAATGGCATGTAAAGGCGAAGTAATGTTATAAGCAACAACCACACCGAACGGTAGGGACAAGGTTTTGCATTCAGTTACCTACCTTCATGTCAGCGCGCACCTCAACTTGTCGCTGACGTTCAGACAAGCCCACTGCCATCTGCAATAACCAAGTGCTTAAATCAAGCAATATATGGCAGATGGAACTAACGGGCTTGAGCCTGATGACGGCGACAGAAAGCCAGATACTTACTCGGGTTGTATGATTTATCATGCGAATGACTGGAAAGTAAGCTGTTCCATTGAACAGTATAGCTCCCCATAGGGTACATAGAATGTGATAAACCGTAGCACCTGGTACCAGAGTTTTGATAGTTGGCATCCATGGTTGCACAGTGGTCCTCCACACTGCAATCGAAGAAAACCACAAAGTTTCCATACCTTTCCTGTAGTTGTCTCTATCCTGACCAACACCAAGCACCAGCCGGTCCATAGTCATTTGAGCTGCAAATGCCAATAAATTGACCACTGCACTGGGAAAGACATGAAGATCACCACTAACCTGTCCAAACTTGAAATTCGGCAGTCCTTCTTGGACCACCAATGCATTAGAGGCCACTCCCAAATGCATCTTCCAGTGCCTGAACGTGCACACAAAAGAACCTTTAGATGGTCCAGAAAACTATACAGTATGGCACATTGTTGTGGTAACATATGTCAGTCAGTGCAGGGATGACTACACCTAGCTGACAAGCCGAGAATGAACAGGAGCGTACCAACTAAAGTTCAAACCGGTCCGTTGTGGGTTTCAGGACTTCCATGTCAGTTAGATCGTCTGCAAGGTAACGCCATTCTCCACTCACAAGATGGGCAATTGATGCAAACATGGCAGCATGATGCATCTTCTCCATGTGACAAAGCAGGCTGAAGTCCAAGTACCTGTACCACAATCATTGACCCTCACTGATATCACAATCAATGACTGATTGTGATATCTGCAATCCAACCAATGCACTGGCTGTAGAACCGTCTGAACAGTCGATGAAATCCAGTATTATAAGATTCAGCACGCTCTCACTTTGCCACCTACCATCGGCATGAGATGTCGCTTTGCTTCATTCTGATCCTCAACACTAGCCACCTGACCACCCGACGAATGCCCTCTGCAATTAGTTGCGTGTCCCCAGGTCGATCACCTTGCACCCATTCCATAGTCAGGACCCTCTTGGTAGTCATGGGAGGCAGGGGCAAGAGGCAGGGGCAGGGAGGCAGGGGACAGGGAACCACGATGTACTTCAAGTGAGCACGTGCTTCCTACAAGGAAAAGCCACCAATTGTGATCCAATTAACCAGAGTCCAAGCAATAAAGCTGCCAGAAGGATGGCTACATGTTACGACAGCTCTGGAGCAACAGCTGCTTGGACAATCCAAAACCTTCATGAGAAAATAGTTCGATCCATACTCAAAATTCTTCCACATTTGTGGCTTCCATGTCAGTTAGATCGTCTGCAAGGTAACGCCATTCTCCACTCACAAGATGGGCAATTGATGCAAACATGGCAGCATGATGCATCTTCTCCATGTGACAAAGCAGGCTGAAGTCCAAGTACCTGTACCACAATCATTGACCCTCACTGATATCACAATCAATGACTGATTGTGATATCTGCAATCCAGACGAGTGCACTGGCTGTAGAACCGTCTGAACAGTCGATGAAATCCAGTATTATAAGATTCAGCACGCTCTCACTTTGCCACCTACCATCGGCATGAGATGTCGCTTTGCTTCATTCTGATCCTCAACACTAGCCACCTGACCACCGACGAATGCCCCTCTGCAATTAGTTGCGTGTCCCAGGTCGATCACCTTGCACCCATTCCATAGTCAGGACCCTCTTGGTAGTCATGGGAGGCAGGGGCAAGAGGCAGGGGCAGGGAGGCAGGGGACAGGGAACCACGATGTACTTCAAGTGAGCACGTGCTTCCTACAAGGAAAAGCCACCAATTGTGATCCAATTAACCAGAGTCCAAGCAATAAAGCTGCCAGAAGGATGGCTACATGTTACGACAGCTCTGGAGCAACAGCTGCTTGGACAATCCAAAACCTTCATGAGAAAATAGTTCGATCCATACTCAAAATTCTTCCACATTTGTGGCCTCCATGTTGTAGTCAAGCTCCCATGCAGACCCCGTCCAAGCTCATCAGCCAAACCTAACCCTGCCGCAACAAAACCACCGCCAATTGAACAAACAAGACGAACACCAAAATGATCTTACAAAACAGAACAACAAAGCCGCACGCATCATCCTTTCAGAACAAAGCCAGTCTCAGCAAGGAAACCCCGTCCGACAGCACCAGCCGAAAGCTCCTGCGAGGTGGAATTGCTCCCGATCGCCTTGATGTCAATCACCGGTGCCGCCATCGCTTATCTTGCCGCAGCTGGCCGAGATTCCTCCCTACGCTGCTACCCTTGCTGGAGTCCGAACCGTTGGCGCTCACCGCAGCTGAGCGAAATGTGTTCATACACTGAAATCTGCTATCCTAAAGTGTACATGGCGATGCAGCCAGGATGCCCCCTCCGTCCCTCCCGCAACTCCCAAACCCCAACCCCAAGCCTACCCGAGAATCCAAATCCGTAGCAGGGGAACATCACTCACAGGCAAGTAGCTTGTAATTACATTTGAAACTCACGTGTCACGGAAACACTTCCTTCAACAAAAACTCCCTTGTCATGTGTCTTCATTGAGGTAGATTTTTTTTTCGGGGACAAGACGGTACATTGGGAACAAATGGTGGGGCCGTTCTAAGGCATACAATGCCAGGTGAAGCTTCTACCGACCACAGCCTATCCTGGTCTCACCACCAACAAGCAGTAGCACACAATGAAAAAATTGCGAGAGCCTTCCCTCCTGAGATCATTCTGCGATTTGAGGGCCTCTCCTCTGTGCTAGTGGCTGTTCTGCACCTTTCCTACCATAAAGGAGTACATATTTATCCGACGTGAAGGCATGCGCAGGCTTCAATGCCCTGCCTACCAACGTATGTATGTAAACACCCACGTGTAATCACTGTCCACAGTAAGATCACACAACTTGGTAGCTATCAACCACCAGCTGAGTGGGTACGGCGATTTTGCAAGAGATCCACTTTGCGTGTTCTTAACGTCGCGGACCTTGATATCACAGCATGTCTTGGTGGCAGTGAATTTCACATCAATCGGGGAGAAGGCCGACGGGTCTGCTAACTCCATGGTCCCATTCCGATTGGTATTACCAATTAAGGTGATGGACCATTCTAGGACGGACTTTCGTGCATCATACGTCCAGTCTCCATCAACTTGATTCATGCTTGGTGGATCCCGCAAAGGTGGCATACCCCCGCAAAGGTGGCAAGGGTATGCTGATTACAACATTTTGCAGATCAAATGCTTTCAAGGCTTCATACTCGATGTTGATGTAACATTCCCCGCCAGAGACAGAGGCTAGGGCCAGCAGTTTATACCAAGAGGAACAAAAGTCCTGCTTGCTTTGCATTCGCCATCAATATGCATCTTCTTATGTTTGAACAACTATCGAACGCCATTCATTATACACTGCACTTCAAAATTCTCCACACCACCGTCCGTCGTCAAAGTGATGTCAAGCCTGTCTTCCACAATAATAGTGATAGGATCTGTAGGAATAAAAGTTGTCTGTAAAGGCCGAGGTGCAGCATGGACATCCTCTACAATCACTTCACCTTCCGCCTTCAAGGATTCTAAGAACTGGTTTGCCTTCTGTGACTTGCCAAGCTTCATACTAGCTCCTTGGGCAACAAAAGGGACAGGTTGTGTTGACCGTCCTTTGGTTTTCCGAAGGGTCTGAATCTAGGCCTGAGCCAAATCCCGAACTGCTGCCAAAGCCACCGCTCCCAAGATCGGATCACTGATACCATTGTCAAAATATGTGATGGCTCCCGAAGAGTTAACACACAGAGGGGCAGGCAGCTGCACTCAGAGATTGTCAAAGAGGATTGCTGGAAAATGTAGTGTTGGTCAACTGCCTGGTGGACATGTATGCAAAATGTGGTGAACTGGAAGACGCACGCCAGGTTTTTGAGAGCTTGGCCATAAAGAATGTGGTGACATGGAATGCCCTGATTGCTGGGTATGCACAGCAACTTGGAACCGGGCAAGAAGCACTCGTTGTGTGTCGACAAATGGAGCAGTAAGACCTCATTTTGGCTGACCATGTTACTTTTGCTTGCCTTCTGAAGGCCTGTGCAACCACTGGTGCCATACAGAGGGGCAGGCAGCCGCACTCAGAGATTGTCAAAGAGGACTGCTGGAAAATGTAATGTTGGGCAACTGCCTGGTGGACATGTATGCAAAACGTGGTGAACTGGACGACGCACGCCAGGTTTTTGAGAGCTTGGCCATAAAGAATAAGGTGACATGGAATGCCCTGATTGCTGGGTATGCACAGCAACTTGGAACCGGGCAAGAAGCTCTCGTTGTGTATCGACAAATGGAGCAAGAGGACCTCATTTTGGCTGACCATGTTACTTTTACTTGCCTTCTGAAGGCCTGTGCAACCTTTTGGTGCCAACCACATTAAACATGCAACCACTGGTTGCATGTTTAACTAATGGCAACCCCATTGGGTTCCACGGAGACAAGCTGCAGAACATAATTCTCATCTCAGAACAGTGTCCCCATGACACACTAGCAACTCAAGAATGCAAGGACTGCACAATGAGATTGATTCACGAGCAAAGTCAGCCCAATTCTGCAGTCCAGCCTTGCTTTTCGTCAGCAATTTCCCATGTCCTGAGCACAGCTTAACTGCCCGCTGTTTAGGAACTTTGTAGGCACTGCCATTTACCGTCCAGGTCAGTCCACCGACCCTGGCCTGGCTGCTGTAGAGGCCGTGGGTTAGGGCGCGTGGAGAGGACGCGTTTGTGAGCGGCCTAGTCATGTCCATGCACCTCCGACAGCGGTCCCTGAATGATGGCCACAGCGAAGGCTGAAGCTTCTTTTCTTCTCTTTGCAGTTAGTTGGCTTTCAGGCGGGACCCAGCAAATTGGTGTGGTACAGGGATTCAACGAGGAGCTCCTGCTAACCTCAGCTTAGGGAGTCGACTTCTGGCAAGCAAAGCCTCCAGGTGCAGCAGTGTAAGGAGCCCAGTACTTCCACTTCCGAGAAAGTGTGTGGATAGGACGGGTTTTCCAGCTACGGTCGTTGCCAGGAGCAAGAGCACTTGTGGCAGCAATTTTTTCTGGACCCTACCCTGTGGTGGGACAACAGACGAGGTAAGAAGAGCGCCCGTTCCCCTGACTTCCAGCGTAAGGGATCCGGCGAGGTGCTGTGATTAAGGAACATGTTTGAGCCAGCTTGGGTTGATGAGCACCTCATGTGCATGGATCTGCAGATGGAACATGGTGGTTCTCCTTCCGAGTCCAGCTCCCGGATTTCCCAGTCTCCGTAGTACATTGTATCTAAAACTGTGTACAGAAGGATTTGGTTGTGGGGCATCGAGTTCATGATCTCATTCTCCTAAAATCATTAGGAGAATGAGACACCCTCAATATCTATATTACATCTAGAGAAATTTGATGATCATATATATATATATATAGCATATCAATAATCCTTACAATATATCTAATATATATATTATAATTATATATAATTATAAAATATTTATAAATAGTATAAAATATACATATAAAATATTATAGGATAACATGTATGACTTCCATAACAAAAATAATCTATATTGAAAATATCATCATACGTAGTTTATCTTCATAACATGAATAAAATAATTGCATGAAAAACATTATGATTACCTTGTGACAAACACTCCTCAAGAAGAATGTTATTTCATGTAAGAACCTTAAAACATCCATAGAGGTATGAACATATGATAAATACGTGCATTAAAAAGAATACTTTTATTAAGCCTATATCAGAAAAATTATCATGTTAGTATGAACTATATGCATATGCAAGCCATGTGAATTTTGATATCTTAATTTACTAGCAAAAATTATACATAAAAATATATGTGATTTATTTTTTACACATATATAATATTCAATATACTAATATTCAGTTACTCATGGTTACTTGTGACATGCATATGGACTCCATATAAAATGTTACTATATGTAAACTACATGGTACCATCACAGGACATGATATCAGACTCATATCAAACACATCATGACTTAAGAAGTGTATTTATGCATACAATTCATATTATCACATACAAATGTCATATCCTATAAATATGGAATTATTATAAAATAATATCACATTAGAATTATAGGAAAAGTATATGATAACTACAAACTCAAATAATATGAAGATTTTATGTTTTTTATATATTGTGGATTCCATATGGTTACAGTGTGAAAAACGTGGCCCTTCAATTTTGTGATGGCACCTTGCTGAAGAGTCGTGTCCCTTGAACTCCAACAGGCACAAGCCTTCACACGAACAGCCTAAGTGCTGAGACACAGATGTGACACACTACTGAATACGATTATATGTTCCGATCACTCCTATGATCGTGCATACGCTCATCCGCTTTTATATGGTATCAAAGCAGTACCATCGATCCCATAGCCGGGCGTAGAATGCACTGCTACTTGAGACAACTCTGGACAAAGGATGAGTTGCTCAACAAAACAGCAGATGACAATTTTCAATCCGTTGCATCCAAGAGGCTAAATCCTAGGACCCATACCTGCTTTCACCTGTACGTTTGCTTCCCTTAATCAGGCAGACTTCTGTACGATGGGGTCCTCCGATTCCGTTAGCAAACTGGTGAATTTCTTCGATGGGTCCAATTACCCCTCTTGGAGCAGGAAGATAGAGGTGTTTCTCTTGCGAGAAGACCTCTTTAGTGTTGTTGATGGCACCGAAAAGCGCCCTGCCACTCCACCTGCAACCCCAGGCGGAACAATAAACCACACACCTACGAGAGGACCCGGCTGCAAGTTAGACTGGACCTTAAGGACATAAAAGCTCGTGCAAATCTGATGCTTTACATGAGAGATGCACAGATGAACGTTGTGAGGCACCTACCGACTTCCAAGGAGGTCTCACTACAACAATACATGCCCACTTAACACGTATTTATTCACGCCTAATTGACGGATTCGAGGCAGGATTGACATGCGCTCTGGTAGTTTCCGGTATCATTCGCACATCTTAGTGAGAACGTGAGACTCGAGGGGAATGACACAAGAACCCTTCCTCGCCCGAACGCCTTAACCCGTGGTCCGTGCTTTCAATACCCATCCGCGCTGGACCGGTAGGCTGGGCTCCGTCCCCCCAAACGGGCTGGCAACTGCTGCGTGACCCGTTCGCCTGGCCAGAGGAAGGCCGCGCTTATGCATGGCGGAGAAAAGCCCATACCACCCCTGCACACGTTTTCGTACTATCGATCTATGATTTTGTTGTGATTCAAATAAAATTAAGCTTTACGCAGGGTAGGCAAAGTACGTTTAAATGGAAATGAGATAATTGCTTACATTCCAGGCGAAGGGTCAGGCCGGAACCATGGCCCGATGGGAACGGATCTACCACGATTCTCCTGAAATTTCTCGCCTTTTTCGTCGTGCGCTTCGCTCACACACTGGAGCGGCTCTGGGCTGACCACGGGCTCACCTGTACAGGCTTAAAAAGCGTGGGGTTTGTTTTCAATTTCCCACATTCGCCGTACCCTCATGCAACCCGAGCTTGCATAGCACGCCCGGCCGAGGTTGGTAAATTCCAGATACGGTGTTTTTCGCATAACCGAGTTCATCGAGTGAGCATGGCAAGCGTCACGGGATTCAATTTGAAAAGAGCAAAGCCATGGTCTGGCCCTACAATAATGAAGTTTGGGCACGACTTAGCACCACAAAATCGCGCCCAAACAAATGCCCGAATTCCACACAACGGGGCCCTCCAACGGCCGAAATGGGTCCTGTATCAAAAAACTTTGCTCTACTTGTGGCGATGTCGGAATGGAGGGACGTCCCTCTTTGCCGCTTCTCTTTGCGGCTTGTTCCACGCCTCCGACGGCCTCTTCTTTCTTCTGTGTCAGTGTTTTGGCTTTGATGATGCTTGGCTGCGTTTGCCATGTTCCTCCGCACCGCGATCCAATGCCTCACACGCCGAACACCATCGGAAAAATGTACACGCACACCACACATGTACATATCATCATCCAACAGCTTACCTCGCTGATTCTGACTGACGGTGTCCTGCGTCTCTTCCCCACTACCTGACCAGAAGGCTCTGTCGTTGGTTCCAGCTGCGAATAGAGCAAACAATCCACATTGCATAGGCCTGGACTGTCGTTCCCAGTTCCCTCTATCCCAGGAACTCGCACCACCACATCCTCCGATGCTGCCAAGCCACACATAGTAGGTAAGTGACATCACAAGGCTGCGATTGAAACAATTGTGCCATGTCCAAACATTGTCCACATGAACAGACAAAAGATTTTCCGCTTGCCTGCATCAACATTTGTCGTGACCTGCACATTCCAAAAATCCTCCATGTCATTTACAGAGTGCGTCGCAGCTCACTGAGCCTCCTCCTTTGATGGCATCGTAGCCCACTTCGCCACAAATGCCATTCGGATGGGCTTCGCGCCTCGGCCCGAATGGATTAGTACTGCATCAGTGCTTCGCACGAGCATCCATGCCTTCTTGGCACCGCCACACCCCTTTCCCTCGAGCTAGCTCTTGCACTCCAGCCTCCACTGCCTTCCTCCACTCCGAGAAAACCACATTCCCAGGACGCAGGTGTCTCTCGTAATCGCCCTTATTCCTTACCTGCTCTGCTGCCTCCTTCACCCGTGTCCTTACGAAATAGTTGCGCGAGCGCAGGCAAGCGGAAAATTTCTTCCGTATGAAATCCAAGTTCTTGATGTGAGGAAACTCCCCTGCAACCAAGTCCATGTAGAGTCTAATCGCCGCCTTTCCAACTGTGCCCCATTTTCATCCGTGTGATGACCAACTCATGAACGCGTTTGCCGAACGCATCCTTGTCATCCTCTCTTCCTCGTCCAAACATTCCCCCCCGGCCAGCTGCACACTGTGCGCCCATGACCTCCACCTTCAGCAATTCTGCTGAGACCTCGTCCTTCCCATGGAGGAGTGCAAGTGCTTTCAATGCTTCTGATAACGGAACCTCGTCCAGCCGCTTCAAAACCTCATGTTCCTGGTCCGCGACCGTGGCATCGGTGGCTCCCCCTCGGCAGCGGCCATGCGGCGGTGCCATAATGGGAGAAAACGCTGCTGCACTCCCGAGTCTTCCTCCGCGTGGACTTGCTCCAAGGGAGGCAGCCCGTCCTCTGAGTCTTCCTCCAATGGAAGCGGACTGCCTCCTTCACCCGTGTCCTTACGAAATAGTTGCGCGAGCAGTGGAAAATTTCTTCCGTATGAAATCCAAGTTCTTGATGTGAAACTCCCACGCAACCAAGTCCATCAGTAGTCCGTTATGCGTCTTGCGTTTCCAAGCTGTGCCCCATTTTCATCCGTGATGACCAACTCATGAGCAGCGTTTGCGCATCCTTGTCATCCTCTCTTCCTCGTCCAAACATTCCCCGGCCGGTACAGCCGCTTGACCTCCACCTTCAGCAATTCTGAGACCTCGTCCTTCCATGGAGGAGTGCAAGTGCTTTCAATGCTTACGATAACGGAACCTCGTCCGCCAAAACCTCATGTTCTGGTCGACGTGGCACGGTGGCTCCCCCTGGCGGCGGCATGCGGCGGTGCCATAATGGGAGAAAAGCAGCTGCTTGCACTCCAGTCTTCCTCGCGTGGACTTGCTCCAAGGAGGCAGCCTCCTCAGTCTTCCTCCAATGGAAGGACCCCTCCTCCTCGCTCCCATATCTGCAGTCATCCTCCAAATGCACCTCCTCGAGGCCCCTCCTCGGTTCCCTCCACATAGCCATCTTGCTTGTGTCAGAATGATGAATCATCGAGTCAAATACAACCGCTGGTACCGTGATCGTTGAAGGCAAAAAATACCGAAATGAGGCAAAATCAAGCACCTTTGATGCAAGGTCCGGACTACAGCTTACCTCATTCCAGCCATGGCTTGGATTCCACACGATGACACTTCCTCCACGCTCTGATTTGAACAAAATGCCGCGCCCTCTGCCCTCACACCATCCGGGTGACTCGAGCCTACGTCATTCCCCGGGATGATTGGCAAGACGATGGGTTCGACGATGTCGAGGTGGTGTATGATGCCGATGGCGGCTTTGTGTTTGTTGGGTTAGGTTGAGGTACAACATCGGCGTAGCTTGAACACAAGCATAAACATGGCGATTACAAGGTGCTGACTCATATTAAAAGCCACATCCGGCTTGAATTACAAAGCCACATCAAATCGCTTTGCATGGGCAGACTGATTGGGGCCCCAGCTGGCCCATCAGACATGTTGTGCTGGTGACTGGGCTCCGGCCAGGCAAGAGGCACGGTCGGCCCCTTCGTGCAATTCTCCTTGTGCGCCTTGGGCTGAGAATTGCTTGTCATGATTGCACTTGAATGGATGACCATGGTTGAGTCCCGTTCGAGTCTAGATATAGTCCGCAGTCAATGAGGAGTAGTGACCGTGGTCAAAGAAGCTCCTCATTTTCCGGTGATACCACGCCACCATAAAACCTGGATCTTGGACGGCGGATCTAGTCTCGTGGCTCGGCTTCTGCTACATGCTAAGATGTTACTCCGGTGGTGTGTTGCGACCCAATCTTTGAGGGACTCAATCATCGCCCATTGACCACGGTTTGGTTTTGACTCGGCTTCTCTTTAAGATGAATCGGCCATTGATGCATTGATCTCCATTCTTGGCAGAACCCAGAATCGATGCGATGGAGGATGAGGAGGCCCAGTCTCCTCGATGGCGACTGCACGTTGTTGCACGAACAACAACAGAGGACATTGAGCAAGCACGCACTCAATATTCACTTCCATGGCCAAATGCTTCACCAGATCGCCTTGGAGATGGAACCGATGAAGCGGAAAGTCCAGAAGATGGGTTCTACAGTCGCGACACCGTGATCCGCCTCTTCAACTTTTGCATGGATTGTGTGATTTGCTCTATGCCTTTCAGGCCCTCAGACATCACCAGATGCCCGAGGCACAAGAAGTTGGTGGCTTAAATGCCGGCTGTGACCAGAATCCGCTTCTTCCAAAGCAGGCGTTTGGGTGGCAAGCCAAGCAAGCCATCACCACCTGTGATGGAAGGTTTGCATATAGTTTTCATCATTCGGAAGTTTTCACATTGCACCTATTGTATGTTATCGATTTTCCAAAATACCTAATCCCATGCTCCTATTGTATGTTATCGATTTTCCAAATTACCTAATCCCACACGGCTTGACCTGATTTGGTATTGGAGTGCATATCATCCACCTCCTCCCCGCCACGGCATGATGTCGGGGGTACAAAAGGCGACATGTATGGGGAAGGTGTATGGGCCGGTCTTGTGGTCCCGGCGATATTGGTATGGTTTCCGGTGTCAATGTTGTAAAGCCCTTTGAAATCCATCTCCATGGACCTTTGGCCTCCTAGTCATGCCTCAAACCAATCCACCTCAAAAATGAAGAAGCTAACGTTTCCTTCCTCACCGCAACCTCCGATTAGGCAAGAGGCACGGTCGGCCCCTTCCAGGCAATTCTCCTTGTGCGCCTTGGGCTGAGAATTGCTTGTCATGATTGCACTTGAATGGATGACCATGGTTGAGTCCCGTTCGAGTCTAGATATAGTCCGCAGTCAATGAGGAGTAGTGACCGTGGTCAAAGAAGCTCCTCATTTTCCGGTGATACCCTGCCACCACAGCCTGACGGATCTTGGACGGCCAGATCTAGTCTCGTGCCTGCTGTCTCTGTGCTAACTGATGTTACTCCAGCTGGTGTGTTGCGACCCAATGCTGGGGACTCATCAATCATACGCCCATTGACCACAGCGTTTGGTTTTGACTCGGCTTCTCTTTAAGATGAATCGGCCATTGATGCATTGATCTCCAGTCATGGCAGACCCGGGCTTACCTGAATCGATGCCAGTGGAGGATGAGGAGGCCCCAGTCTCCTCTGATGACAGCACCGAGTTGTTGCCTGAACAACAACAAGAGGACATTGAGCAAACGCGCACTCAAATCGCAGCCATGCAGCTTCCATGGCCAAATGCTTCACCAGATCGCCTTGGAGATGGAACCGATGAAGCGGAAAGTCCAGAAGATGGGTTCTACAGTCGCGACACCGTGATCCGCCTCTTCAACTTTTGCATGGATTGTGTGATTTGCTCTATGTTTTCAGGCCTCGACATCACCAGATGCCCGAGGCACGAGAAGTTGGTGGCTTCTGCCCGACTGTGATGAATCCGCTTCTTCCAAAGCAGGCGTTTGGGTGGCAAGCCAAGCAAGCCATCACCACCTATGATGGAAGGTTTGCATATAGTTTTCATCATTCGGAAGTTTTCACATTGCACCTATTGTATGTTATACGATTTTCCAAAATACCTAATCCCATGCTCCTATTGTATGTTATACGATTTTCCAAATTACCTAATCCCACACGGCTTGACCAGCAGTTTTCGCTGGTATTGGAGTGCATATCATCCACCCCCCCCCCGCCCTGGCATGATGTCAGGGTGTACAAAGGCTTGGCTGACATGTATGGGGAAGGTGTATGGGCCGGTCTTGTGGTCCCGACGATATTGGTATGGTTTCCCGGTGTCAATGTTGTAGAAGCCACTGAAATCCATCTCCATGGACACTGGCCTCCTAGTCATGCTGCACTCAAACCAATCCACCTCAAAAATGAAGAAGCTAACGTTTCCTTCCTCACACGCAACCTCCAGTATATCCCGAATCTGGCCGAAAAATTCCTGGCCTGCCACGTGGCCGTCCATGGCAAAATTGCCGTGAACCTAACTGTCACATGTGGCTCGCCAGGTTTCGTCCGCCTGCCTGGTGCGGAAGTGGTACCCATGGGCCTCGAGGCCACGATATGACATGACCTTTGTACGCGGACCATATGCCAAGGCCCTTATGACATGGGCGTGATCCAGCCCATCGAACCCGCCTGCATCAGCCGTTTCCAGGGCCCATGTCATGAAGTCACAGGTATGTGGACCGGTCGCAGTGCACATTTGTCGGGCTAGCTCCATTGTTGCTGAATGAGACAATAAATACCAATGAAGGCGTGTCCTGTTGTCTGCACTAAGCCCTTTTTTGGTACCCTTGCCAATAGGCCGCTCTCCCTCCGTGTTCGATAATTTCACCCAAACAAGTGTGCACGACTTGGGTGCATAGCTCATATACTCACGAAGCATAGTGCATGGCCTCCATAGCCAAATAACCTGTTGCCATGCTCCCTTCCGGACGAGCTCTTTGCCGCACATGATTTTTCAAGACTTGCATATATCGCTCAATTATATACATCCACCGACAATGTACGGTACCATGTGTCTCTACTTCGTCAACTAGATGTATTATGATATGTTGCATGATATTCCAGAACAATGATGGCATATGGCATTCCAGGTCTACGACCGCATCAATGGCTTCCTGTTTTTTCATTGGTATGTGTGGAGTGTAACCTTGTGTCCCGGGACACCGTGAGGTCCACATTTACCCTCAATGTCGTCGTAGTCTTGGGATTCGCTCCCAAGGGAATGATTTGTGCCAAGAGACGCTAACTTCTATCGTTACTGACCTTTACCTAAGTTAGGACTGTTCCTGCTATTCCTCCTCTCACCTATCTTTTCGTCTACTACTACTTTCCAACTTGTCTAACTACCACGGATCTTTTCCACGACCTCAAACTTATTCTACGACCTCCGTTCCCGAGCTACTACCGCGGTGGCTCTTACCACTACCGGGTAGTTACTACGACCACCGAGGTGGGTCCCACACCAAACCCTAGCGACTCATCTCTGGCGCACGGCGCCACGGGTCCCTATCATGGGCGGCTACCGCTGCTTCCAGATCAGGTTTTATTCTGCACCCCACACTCCGTACTCACACACACATCGATTCTTAGGGACCAACGTTCCACAGATCCCTCTCAACCGCTTCACACACACACACAGGGGCCGCCTTCACACAATTCTGGAAGGAATGATATTTCCTCTTGTGCTCACCTTCACGAACAGCTCCGTTTTGGGATCCTCTCTGATCTGCGCAATTTCCACTGTTAGTCGCTTAGTTAGTTCTCTTCCTCAACTTCTCCACACTGCCTTACACCTCGCATCGCGTACAGTGCTCAGCCACTCTTTCTTCTCCTCCTCGATCCACCTCCTCCACTTTTCTCTCTTTCATCACGCCCTCAGGCTTCCATTCACACACACCACATACACTCTTAATTTCGGAACACAGCCAGCAGAAGGAAGGGTAAGGGGAGGAAGAATTCTCAAGGCCACAGGCACAGAGCAAGCTCCGACCCGCGCCAATCCCTCGATTTTCCCCTCCTCGGTCGTGAGGATGCTCACTCACCTCCCTCCGCCTCTGGAGCAAGCTCGACCACCCCTAGGCGTCTCGCACACCCTACCTCATCGATCGGACGTCTCCAACCAGCCACAGGCGGGGATCTCAACCAAATTATCTCGCCGAGGGGCACACGCCCTCTTATACATCGGATGGGCGCCATGCCCTGATTTTTAGGTCCCAAGATGGCCATCATGAAGGCGCACCCACAATTCGGGCGATCTTAGGTCCAAGCAAGATCCTAACCAAATCTATCCTTAGGATGCTATCACCTATCTCGCCACGCTTATCGCGCCTCCTCGACTTGGCCGGCCTTCGTCCTCCATCGCTGCCACGAGCCCTCCCGCCACGCCCGATCCGACAGTTTTCCACAATACTTCCACCTCACCACCGCTGGACGCCCCTAATTTGAGGTGTATCGCCTGAGCTTCCGCTTGCCGCCTATTGCCGAGGATTATTACGGTTCCTCGTCCACCCAAGCTGGACCTCCTCCTCACTTAACTCCTCCAAAGTCGCCTGATAATAGGGGGCCAACCCCACACTGGGCGCAGGTAGAAGTATGCACTTCGAGTCCTCACTTGCAGTAGGTAGGCCCTGATCCCTCCTATTTCCACACGCACATGGATAGTGAGGTTAAGCACTGCCCCATTCACATATAGACCAGAACATAAGTTTCCTCATCCATGTGCCGCAACATAATAGGACCTCCTCGCAGTGAGGTGCTTACCCCTCCTCGGGCTTTCATTCACACACCACATACACTCTTAACGGAACCGTGGCGAAGGAAGGGTAAGGGAGGAAGAATTAGGCATCCGCCGGGCGTGCAGGCAAGCTCCGACCGCCCGCGCCAATCCCTCGATTTCCCCTCCTCAAACTGAGGATCGCTCACTCACCTCCCCTCCGCCCGTCTGCCGGAGCAAGCTCGACCACCCCTAGGCGTCGCACACCCTACCTCATCGATCGGACGTCTCCAACCAGCCACAGGCGGTGTGGGGATCTCAACCAAATTATGCTCTGGGAGGCTGGTCGCCCCTCTTATACATCGGATGGGCGCCATGCCCTAGATTTTTAGGTCCCAAGGTGGCCATCATGAAGGCGCACCCACAATTCGGGCGATCTTAGTCCAAGTAATCTTAACCAAATCTATCCTTAGGATGCTATCACCTTCTCTCACGCTTGTCTGCTGCGCCCTCCTCGACTTGGCACAGCCTTGTCCTCCATCGCTGCCACGAGCCCTCCCGCCAGTCAGCGGGTTTCCCTGATACTTCCACCTCACACGCTGCTGGGCGTCCTAATTTGAGGTGTATCGCCTGGAGCTTCGCGTCTTCCGCTTGCCGCCTGTGAGGATTATTACGGTTCCTCGTCCACCCAACTGGACCTCCTCACTTAACTCCTCCAAAGTCGCCTCCGCATAATAGGGGGCCAACCCCACACTCAGGCGCATGGTAGAAGTATGCACTTCAGTCCTCACTTGCGGTGAGTAGGCCCATCCCTCCTATTTCCACGCACATGGATAGTGAGGTTAAGCCACGCGTTCCCCATTCACATATAGACCGAATATAAGTTTCCTCATCCATGTGCAACATAATAGGACCTCCTCTGCGGTGAGGTGCTTACCCCTCCTCCGTGGCTACACACAGTGGCTTGGCTCATGTCCTCGCGAGGCGCCACGTCGCATCCTCGCCGCCCGCCTCTGGCCGCTTGAGTTGGGCTCGCCAATGCGGTGGCGGCTTCCGCTACGCGGTGGTGGACTCCACGGTTTGCCCGCTCAAAGAACCCCAGAGTGCCACCGTTGCGCTTTTCCTTCGCGTAGTTCCTTCCACTACCCGGTCGTGGTCCTGCTACCTCGCCTTTTCCCTTATCCTTTCGCTCGGCCACGTGCCTCATCCCGCCTCCGCTTATACTGCTCCGCCAGGGCCTTTCCACAGAGGCCGCCTCTTGCTCGGGCTAACAGCCTCCCCTGCATCTCTTGGTTCGTCTCATGGGCATCCTTAATTTGAGCCATGAGCTTCCGCCGACATGGCTCAACTTCCCGAGCCCCGCACAAATCCTCCTCAATCTTGGCTCTTTTTCCTCTAGGTCTCGCTTGTCTTCCTCCGGTTGCTTGCGCTTGGCCTCCCTTCACAAACCCGGCCTTCACTACTTCCTCCGCCGCCTTGCACATCGAGCCATGTGAGAGCCAAGGCCGCTTGATCTAACAAACTGCAGTCTTGACCATCGATGTGGCCCCTGCAAATCCAATTGTGGCGGCCCGCGCTGCACGCCATCCCTCGTCGAGCACCTTCCTTCCCAGAAGGTGCGCACCACCAATCTGGCCGCATCCACTGCTGCTGGAGTCCTTGAAAATCTCCTCCCATGCCGAGGAGAGGTCCGCTCGAGGTTCACCCTAATTCCTCGAGGTTGGTTCATCATCATCCGTCCAAGAAATTGCCTTCCTCCCGCCTCTTCTTCCGCCACCTCAACCTGCCGATTGGCCTTTACTTTCTGCAGCGCCCGCCTTCGACCTGGTGACGCGCGCGTCCACCTTCACCTTTTCACGAGGCCCGCCCGCCTTCCTCTTCTTATTGGTGGAAATTTCTTCTTCCTCGTAGCTGCCCGCGCCACGACTCTGCACTGCCCCGATTCCACCTCGATTTCCTCCTTGGGCTCCTCCGCCTTCCACTTCACCTCCCTAACCGGCTTCCACATGTGAAGGAGGCCACAATTTCCACCTCCATTGGCATGCATAAAGATGGACCAGAAGGTGAAATTAGAGAGGGCCGGTAGGAGCAATCGTTCATCCTCTCTTCACACAATTTGTCAAAGAGAATCCGTCATCGATTTTGCTTGACAACTTCATGGAGGAACAATGAAGTGGTCGACAAATAATCCCCGCTTCTTGTCAGAAGAAACCCTGGACCACGGCCAGCCCATCAATCAGGTCTTTGTGCCAAGTCAACCAAGGTTCCCCGGATTGCCCGCCTTAACGGCGATGCTGCTGGCAGGCTCCTTTCCTAAAGGTTCCATCACCAACCCACGGCCTCCTCCATCTAGCCCATGTACCCTCCTAACCAATTCCAGATCCCAATCCTAGGGCCTCGCTCTAATCCCTTCGCCCGATTGCTTGCCTTTCAGATGGCGGGCACACTCTGTCTCCAGTTTCACGTAATTCCAGCGCTTCTCCATGAAACCCATCCTTCACCAATTCCCCAAATTTCGGACTCTCAATGGTCCATGTTTGGCCATTGCAAACACAATCTCAGAATTGTGACCTTGGCGCCATCCCCTCATTCCCGCCTCCGCTGAAATGGGTGAAGTCTTGCTCGAAATTCCTAGCGGGTCCCGGCCGTCCAGTGTTCCTTCCTTCTCACCCTACTAAATGGGCACCCTATGTTACACTTTTATTAAGATTTGGACCCTGGATGTAACACTCATGTTACAATTTTATGTCATGTAACACTTTTGGGCCCCTTGTTACACTTTGGCTTGGAAACCATACCACGGTGCATCGTTGCAATCATGTTGCAATGGTGTTGCAATTATGTTAAGATGAAGTGAGAGGTGGTTTTGCCCTCTCTCAAAATTGCAACATGATTGCAACATTCAAAGTGTTACAAGAGAGTCTTGTAACACTTTTGGAGAGCAATGCCAACCTCCTCCCCATCCACCCGCCCTTTTACTTTTGCCCTTTGAAATACCACGTTTTACTTGGTAGTTACCAAATACGCCCTTCAATACGACCATATACAAATACTGTATCAATACATCATTGTACTATATGCATGTAGTCTACTGATGATAAATGTAATGTATTATTCTAAGTGCTATACGGACGTATTCAATTTCATATAAAATAAGTTTGTATATTACAGCGTATTACATTACCTTTGATGCATATATATTCATGGTATGATACTTTGTATTTACTATACGTGTAAATAGCGACTCCCTTATAATTCCCTACTTTATAGCATGCTGGCTTGCGGTTTGTCCTTCCACGTCAACAATAGCCATCGGCTTCATCATAAGCGAAGATATTGTCCCCACCTATCACCTTATTGTGACGTATCAACGAGGTTATGCCCCTACAAGATTGTCAGGCGGAAATTTGGTATGCGGCGGCTTATGCTTTTACGCCTCCATGTAAGGCACTTCCACTGGCCATGATGCACCCAGAAACTTCCGCCTCCCGCTCGATTCGCAATTTTCTTCTTCCCTCCCACTTTGCGAGGCAAGCTTTGCCACTTCCTCCGCTTCCCTCACACGCCGCACATATTACACATACAAACCAAGCATGGCCACAGTTATCCAGTTAATGGGTTTCCACAAGCTGTCCATTTGCCTTACCTTCCCTCCAGCCCCTCCTCTTTTCTTACGCCCTTCTTGCTGGACATTTTCTCTTCCGTCCTCCTTCTTCCATTTGTAGCCCGTTGTATGTCTTGCCCACATGGCCGCCTCCTCTACTCCTCCTCCTGTTTTCCTCTTTGGCCTCCACCCTTTATCACGGTGGCATTGCCTCAACTGGGCTCCACTGCGAGTCCATGCATGCCTCAAAGATCCGCAAGGTATATGTCTGCAGCATAGTAGGCTGTCGTCCTCTTCAAGCCTCCTCTCCAAGGCTCCATGTTCTCTCGCAGGCGTCCCCGTCCCTGTCCCCGGCCTCCATCGCATTGGCCTTTTGCCGATATCAACTGCACCTGTTGCCCTCTTAGTCCTCCTTCATTCTCTCTCCCCTCGACATGCCTCATGTTCGTTCGCCTTTTGCCCGGCTCATGGTCACCTGTGGGTGATCCACTCTTGTCCGCCTCCGCCACCCGCTCCTCCTAGTCCCCTGCGATTTTTTATTGCCATAGTACACAAGTGTGTTTCTTCCTAGTAATGACGGATTTGCCCCCTCCATTATCACCACCCTCACCGCCTCCACACACCTTGTTCCCGCCTCCATCAATCGTCGCTCCACTCCCCAGTCCCAACGCCTCCACCCTCCCCATACATGATCACAGCGGTCGCGGGCACCCTCCACCTCTTTTCCATTATTTGCTTGCCGCCCACTGCAGCCCTCGCTGCCGTGCCTCCATTGACCCCAATCCGGCATGCGGCTTCCACCATCCCTAGGCAATCCGTGGTGTGCACCACCTGTCACGTCCACCTGCTGTCCTGGTTCCCCTCCCCTCACTTCCTCCCCTCCACATGCTTCCTCAAGATCGCGCCTCACTTCCACTTCCCCGCTCCTTGTTCGCCGTCGCTTTCCCCATTCAAAGTCCTGTCCTCGCCTCCTGGCCTCCTTCCTCCCAAGCCCCTTCCGCGCCATCCATTCCTTGATAGCCTCTCGTCGTCCATGTCACCACCTCGTACCATCGTTGCCCCCACCCCTTCCTTCCGTCGTCTCGGAAAGGCCACCATATCGAGATCCATCTTCAATTCAATGTCGTTAAGAAAAATGGTCATTTCCTTGTTCTCCTTGCAATAGCCTCGAACCTCTAGGATCTTTTCATACACTCCCTATCTTACTCAAAGGAACTCGTGCAGAACCCCACTATCGCCCCTTTCCACGATTTCCACCCTTTCCCTTCAAGCAATCGTGCCACCGCCCGCCCCTCGAAGGTTGCCTCCCCTGTCTCCAAGCTTGAACGCTGCCGGCATGCGGTGCACATGTGTTACCGCTTGTCCACCATGCCCACTCATCGCCCGCAAACTTAACGTGTGCACACTTTGCCACTATTCTTGCCGTGCGTCTGCGAAAACCCACCTCATCCAATGTAAATAGCTCTTCATCTATTTCCTTCACTTCGCACGCGGTGCTCCAACTCCGCATCCGTCGGGGCCGAGGTTCCACGCCCCAAAGTTGTCAAAATCAAGTCCGGGCTCGTGATAGCCCTCGCCTCTTTTCTCCTCGACGTCTTCGACGAGGAGGCGCTTCTTCACATCGCCGATGTCTAAATGGAGACCACTGGGTGCGGTGGATGAGCGATAGCCCGAGGCCATTTGGCCCCTCATCCTCCCCACCGATGCATCGTCGGCGGCTGTCACAGGTACTATGCAGCGCCAGAATGCTGGACTCCCCTAGCAAGCTTCACCTCGCCATACTCCCCATCTGCCACCGTTGTCCACCACCTTCGTGCCATGCTGAAATGGCTTCCTCTCAGTGAAAGGTGCCAGCCATGAGTCCCGGTCCGAATTCAAGGCTATTTTGAAAAAGCTTTGTTTGCAAAGGCCCGGTGGTTGTCATTTACTCCTCTTGGCATCGTGCACATGCTACTTGCCCATAATCGTAAACAATTTTCACACAACCTTGACAGACTTGGGAGCAAGTTTCATGTCCCATTAGTTACGACGTTACTCATGATGTATTATATTGCCCATGGCTTAATCTCAATCAATTCGCATTTACCATTAGTATCGCCTTCCACCCACCAAAGATTGCCTTGTGCATCCGGAGGGAGGAGACAATAGACTATAGCATGCAAACCAATCACCATACATGATTTATTCCACTTCAGTGACGCTGATCGTATGACGCAGCATGTGTCATGTCAACGGTCAGCGTATCATGACGGGCACCAAACCATACCCATCCATTCCGCCAAGCATAAGACAGTCAGCCGGTTTTTATTGCGTGGCGGCATGGGAAGTACAAGTAGTGATCAAGGATGAAGGACTTTCCCATCCCAATGTTTAATTACGTGTAGCATATGTCCCCACATTGTGAGGTATAAACCGTCCACGACTCACCGGTTGCCGTGCCCCGAGACGGCAAGAGCTAGGGACGACGGCCCTCCAGTCCTTGATGGTGACGAGGAGAGCAACCTCCCATCCATCATCCTCGATGGCCATCGTCATTGACGGTGGCCTTGTCCTTGTGGCCATCGTCGGTTTCCACCACTGTGCAACAATAATGTGCACACACTTCGCAATGATCCACAAGACCACGAATTGAGGGCGGAAGGCGGCGGTTTTGACTTATCACAGTTCACAAACACTTTAGCCCGCAGCATGGACTTGTAGGTAGGCTTAATAGGGCCAAAAAGTGTTCACATCCGCACCTCACTGGGCGAACCCCGGCCATACTGTGTGGTCACTGAACACCATGCCGCACCACGTGGAAGGAACCACCTCGCCACCGAGCAACCAAGTCCCCACGAGGGATAGCCACGTGAGAGGCTGCTCCACGCCATGAGTGGGCGGTGACGCCCTCCAACCTTTGCAAGGATCCTTGATGGCTATCAAGATTTCTAGTTGTGCACCAAGATGGAGACATGAACACACGCCTGGTGGTCACCACCACCCGCCCATTTAGGTTTCCGACGGAAGCTAGCTCCAGGATACGCCAACATGTCCGTCATACATGGCATAAGGTAGCAAGGAGAGCGCGCGGTAGGCATATTTCCTGAAAGATGTGCTCTTGCTTGTTGCGAGGATGACCAAGAGAAAGGTAGTAAGCGTGAAGCGAGGGCAAGGTGGTGACATTTAAAGCGGACCACCACCTTCTGACCTCTTGTGCCCCAGGCCACATCGGGTTGCGTGATGAGAGGATCTTGAATTTCAAACCCGGCCCTTACATGCGACAAACCAAACATGGCGGGCTTTGATGGTCGACCGTCAATCATCAGGACGATTCTGTTGCCGTAAATACAGCAATGAATGAGGTGAAGCTGGCTCTACCTGACCCCATGGGCCGCTGAATGCGAAGTTTGTTTTCATGTTCCCTATAGGGTCGGAAACTTTGCGCTACTTGACCTATGCACGCCATAGTGACGCCGTGAGCCGCCACCCTAGCATGGTGCCGGACTCATTGCGTGAATACATTATACGTTCCCGCCATGATGACGCCAGCATGTGATTGGTGGAGAGCGTAATGGGAGTCTCGAACGATTTAACATCATTATTATCTAGGAGAACCGGGAAATTGGCATATATATGGCAAACCACAGTATCGGACTCATCTCTTCATTCCTTGGCATAATGAAAGGGGCATTAGTTTGCTTGAATGGCTCTCACGTGCCACCCACCGTCCTTGCACAATGGTGGTAGATGTTGATATAGATTATTACCTAAACAAGTGGAACAAAAGAACTGGCTCCGCTTCGACGCTCAAACCATCTTTTCGCACGACGTGTGGTGGCTGTTTTCTTCCATGCCATGAGTTTTCAATTATTGTAATGGTTCAAACACTCCACCTTCAGCTTGACCATGGTGGAGGGAGAATTTTATTTGAGAGAAAAGTGTGGAACCATTGTCCTTGGTTCATGGCTAAGTTAGTAAGACGGCCAGCGACCTTGTCATGGCATGGCACTCGGTCATCTGCCACTCGAAATCAAATCAGACAAACACTCTGTCCTTGGGTCACGAAATGGTCATAAAAAATCACTGGGACTATATATGGCATGCATGGAAGAATGGCATACCGCTCGATAAGGAAGGTTTCGTGTTACTCGCACAAACACGGAAGTAAGCGCCAACATGGAAGGTGGCATGGCAAGATCGTATAGCCATGCCACGTAGTCCCCTTCTGATGGAAGCACGGCGAAGGATGGTCCTAAGCGGCCGGCAAGTGGAGGTGGGCACGTGCGGGAGAATGCGGATTCAACCTGGGCGGGAGTGGAGAGGGTGGATGATCATCAGCAGGGAGCAGGAGGCGGGCAGTAGAGAGAGGTGTTGGCCGGAGGGAGAACTTCCAACAGAAGTGGGAGTTCACGCCAGTCTGGCCAAAGAGGAGGACGATGTTGAGAGAAAGCGCCCGCAAGGGGAGGGGTGTCTCTAAATGTGTGGGAGAGCTAATGCTGAGCCGACGCTTTGTTGCAGAGAGAGAATCCAAAACTTTTCAGAGGAGGAATCGCCAGTGGCCGGCCGTGACATCGTGAGGGGAGAGGAATTTGGCGTGGAGTCCGGAGAAAGAAAGAGGCATCGGGTGATCGGGAGGAGCATGGTGGTGTCATGAGGCCCAAGACCGCCTAATCGTGGGCTGTAGAGAGGCGGCCATTGGTCTTGTGGACCTTCTTCTGCTCGGGTGATGGCATGATGGATAACCCCAACAACGTGGGAGGAGGATGTCTCTGTGAGGGGAGGAAATTGTACTGCCCGGGAGATGGGGCTGGTTCAAGCCACTGGAAATGAGGCGGTTGCGAGGCGGCCAAGAACGCGTGCATATGATGGTCGAGGAGGATCAGTGAAGAGAAGGATACCTGGCAGTTAATGATGGGGAAAGCGCATACAGCGTAGAGGCTGATGTGGAGATGGCGGACGATGAGTGGAGGAGACCCATTATACCACCATATACCCACCTACATTGAAAGGAATTGAGAATTGATGGAGGCAAAGGTTGGCGGTAAGCCACACCGACGCCATTGCCGTGTTGTGTGTGCTGATGGGCGGTGGGGAGGTACATGGTCAGTGGAGCCTAAGGCCTATTATGTGCGATGGAGGTTGGGTGGAGAATGAGGTTGGACCGAGTTAACTGCTGGTAACGTAGATATGTAGGACGCGTGAAGCTCTAAGTGATGTGTGTGCATGACTGCAGGGAAGAAGGGAAGTGGGAAAGTCAGGAAGGTAGAAGGCCATAAGGCTGTCGAAGGAAGGCACAGCATGTATACTAGTGGAGAGAAGGAAGATGGAGGAAAGGTGGCAAATGGTGGGGCGTCACCGCCAAGTGATGCATGGAGGCAACGTGAGATGGTGAGTGAACCCGATGTGGGAGCGGAGCGCTCGAAGAGATGGTGGGGAACACGGATGTGAGGAGTAGCACCTTTGAGAGATGGTGCAGTTTTGGATGGATGAGAGAATGCGGGATGCAGATGCAATGAAAACAACTAGTGGCAGTGGGCCCGTTATGGAGGTGGAATGTGAATGTTCGAGCCATTTTCTTGCGAGATCGGAGTTCCCAGATGCGGGTGGACCGGTGATGGTCAATCAAGAACAAAGCAGATGGAATTGGTATTCCCACCTTTATAGCCTAGCATTTACGAGGGGTCCTTAAGTAGTGATTGAGGCTGGATAGGTCTAGGAATGTGGAACCCCCGAAACAATGGTGTTGTCTCAGAAGTCACCAAGTGACGCCGACCATGACGCGTATGGCTATCACTTGGAAGAGCATATGTTTGTAGATAAAGTTAATTGTATGGCAAATTGGCAACAATGTGATAGAGATAGGGGAACAGACTGTCCAAAATTCCAATTAATTTGTCAATAAAATCAAACACTTATATATGCAAGGTGCTGAGGTAGCAGGGTTTAACGCATATTACAATATAAACAAGTCTTGGCTATATACGTATAATGTATACAAAGGAGGTATATAAGTACACTAATATAATATAAGTACTCAGATGGATGTATATATATGTACACATACCCGTATGTCTTGAAGCCTATATACTTATATGTATACAAAGGATATACAAGGAGGTAAAATAGGAAGGAAGGACGGCCCCATGAGGGGAGGAAGGTCCTTGTTATAATCATGTTGCAAGGAAGAGGGAAGAGTATAAAATGGTTGTGATGGGGAGGTCCTTCTCCAACAGTCATGATGGAGGAGAAGTGAAAGAGTATAAAAAGTGGTGTAAGGGGAGGTAACTAGCAAGGTGAGGTGAGAGGAGAGACCAAGCATTGTGTTAAGATGGGGTGAGAAGGTGGATAAGAAATTGACACCACCAAGCCATAAGAGTGTTGCAATTTTGAAGTGGTACATGAAGTGAGAGACCAAGCATTGTGTTAGGATGGTGGGAGAAGGAAGAGAAAAATGGACCAACTTAACACCAAGCCATCAAAACATGTTGCAAGTTGGAAGTGTTACATAAAATTGCAACACGTAATAAGGCGGTGGGAAATTATTAATAATGCTTGTGAGAGGGTGTACCCGGAAGGGTGAGGTGGGAAGAGAGTGCCGGGTTCGTGTTAAGATGGCACAAGCGGGACAGAACTAACAAACTTAATACCAAGCCTCCAAAACATGTTGCAATGTGGAAGTGTAACAAAAATTGCAACATCGGTAACATAGGGTGCCCTTTTCTAGTAGGGTCAACAGCAGTAGCGCTGACACGCCTCCCTTCGCGCCCGGGATTTACCTGTTGGTGAGGGTTTGAGGCTGCCTCCTCGCGATTGCGCCTCTCCGGTGATTATCGCGGTATCCCAGAATGCAGCTCCTCCGTCTCGGCGCTCCGGCCAGATTCTTCCATTGCTCACTCTCGCTCCGACTTCGCCTGCGCCGCTGAGCATTACATTGCTTTCCAAATCTTTAGGGTTAAGTTCCCGGCCCCCTACGCGATTACTTCTCGTTTCCTCTTTCACGACGCTCCCCGGTCATCCCCTTCACGCAACCTCTCACCCTTTCCAACTACATGCGGATTTGGGGTTCGACCTCTAACCTATGGTGACAAAACCCCTAAATACGCAACCCCTACCTCATATATATAGACTTTTTAGAGGATGTCAACCCATGGGCCAAGGAACATCAGTGGGACACTTATTATCTAATCTAAGAAACAAAACAAAAAAACCCCATAGGCCAAGGTCATTTTACTATAAATACCTTTGCCTCATCAACACGACTTATTTTCACCACACTTGACCCAAAACAAAAAAAACTTCAAGCACATTTCATTGGGGGTTTGAGTCTAAGTACATGCATGTCGTGGGTTAATCTCCTTACTACATATCCATGATAGAGAGCACTTAGCTTCACAGCGCGCCTGGGACCATCCAACCATCCTCTGGGCAATGGGCAAAAAGCTGGAAGGCGATTACCAATCATGGCTTTTCATGCCCGTCACCTTATCCCCGTTAAAACAACGGCACATAGATGCTCCAAAGCCTGTTGGGGGCTTCATGTTAGCGATTTCTTGCTTCACTGCTTCAAGTCGATCTCTGGATAAGACATAAGCTGCATCGAGGAGATGCGTTTCTCGATTATCATGTACGGGCCAGTACCACAATTTGGAGTCATATTCTTCCATGTCAATTCTTGCATTGAGGGTGTCCCACTGCCCGCTGAGTACATGCCAAAGGGCCTGGCAGTTATTGGCCTCTACATGCATGACATCCTTGGTCTTTCTCAATTCCCTGCATTCGGCAAGGGTAGGGTTATTGGTTACGATAAATAATTAATGCGCTTGTGCGCGAACAAGGTATCAAAGTCATAAGCTTGGAGATATGGAAGAGCTTGGAGCAACGATTGCATAATGGAGCGTAAAAGTTTGCAACTTGGGTCCAAAGCGGCCAAGGACGAACCGTTTGATTTTTTGGCTAGAACGATTGAGAAGAAACATGCCAAGAAAACTTTTGAGAATCTCTTGAGCTGGGTTGTAAAATATTGTTAGAAGTGAAAAGGATATCGGGAAGAAGAACGAGTCAAAATGGCTCCAGGGCGAGCGGGAGGCGGTCAGGTTGGTTGGGAGACTACGTAAACTCCACCTGCCGGTGGGTGGTGGGAAAAGGAGACCAGCAGTGGTGGGACTACGTGGTGGTTGGCAGTCTCGGCCATGAAAAGAATTAGTATGGGGATATCCACTATATGCTCACCAATAGGGAAATATATAAATAGGACTAATTAGAGGAACATTTGGGGTAGTAATGGGCGAGGTAGGTAATCCAGATAGAATCAGGTATTTTGAACATGATGAACTCAATCTAGGGTTGCGAAGCCTCAGTGGTGATCATCCAGGAAGGGCAAAGTGCAGTTTTGGAAGCCCCAACTTTCTCTTCGAGTTGGGACGTCCACACTCCAGGCGGGCTGGGCGTAAACACGGAGGAGAAGGAGAAGCCGCCATCGCCCTCACCGTCACCACGGCCGGGCGCCTTGAAAGGGAGGCTGCCTTGGGGAAAACCACAGGTGGAAGTGAAGGTGGAGGAAGGAGAAGAAGCAGCGGCGTCGCCACGGAGAGTCTCCTCAGCGCAGCCTTGGAAGGAGGCGTCGAGGAGGGTAGTTAGAGGCGTTTAAAAGCGGCACAAGGTTGAAGAAATTGGCCGGGTTGAAGAGGAGAACGACCACCATCGGTGACACTGCCACGAAGAGGAATCGCAAGGAAAATTGGCAGCGAGGCGTCATCAAGTCTAACGTGGGAATTGTGCCTCGGGGAGGGTTTGTTGGGCGAGAAGGAGGCGTTTGAGCAAGTCGAGGCGCCAATTGGAGTAATTCCTTCCTTTGAAGCAGGAGAGAAGGCACCATGCCTCGAGCGGGAAGGCAAGGAAGGAGCCTGAGGCTCTTCCTGTGAGGAGGAAAAGAAAGCGAGAGGCTGCGCCGAGGCGGTGAAATGCCCATTCACTTGCTTTGGGCAACAACCCCGATTTGGTTGATTTTGATTAGGCAGGAGGATAACATCAATTGGGATGGGTGTATGGCGCCAATGGGCCTACACCAATTGGGATTGAAGAATGTTTCATCAATCTTCACATCAAGAGGCACCCTGCGCGTTACGGAAGAAATGCTGGACGGATCCTCTGGCTGGACCGTAAGGAGCATTCGTCGTGTATGGAAGGCGGAGGAAGAGCTCGGGAATCTCGCCTCGAGAGGACAGCAGGGGAGGAAGAGGATTGCCCTCTCAGACATTCCACAAGAAGTCCTCGACATGATGGACGGAGGGGTGAAAGCCCATGCCAAGAATGGCTGGAAGACGGATAGCATCAAGGAGCTGAAGTGGAGGCTCTTTGCAAAAATTGTGTTGGGGTTGGTAAACTATCAGCGGACCTCTTACTTTGGCACCAACTTCCTACAGTTTTTATGGAAGATTTCAAGGGGAGCCAAGCCAGATTAGGGCACTATCATGTATGAGGCCTACATCCACCGAGAGACTCCTCAAGCCGGTGGATGAGGAAGGGCGGCCTTGTTACCTTAGCACCTATTTGGTGCATTTGTGGGAGAGGCAGGGGCTTCTCACAAGCAAGGAGTTAGAAGATGCTTGGCATCCTTGGAGATAATTCATCTCGACCAGCTTGGAAGGCCTTGCCTTTTTGCTAAGGAAGGCGTGGAGGTCGGACCTCCACAGCGTGCGAGGCAAGGAAGGAAGATGTGGAAGCAACAAGTTGTTGGAGTGGGAGATTTTCCGCCAGGGGCAAGGCGGGGAGAGAACAAGAATCGGCGAAGGCGGTTGGTGGTGTATGAGGAGAACCACCAAGGAGTGGTGCCGGGTCCAGGGTGGGGGTCCCACCATCTCATTTGTGCCTAGTGAGCGGCACCCGGCCCCCTACCTCGGTAGGAGGCGGCCTACAAGGGGTGGGCGGACTACCGTGGTAGTGTCGCCTCGGTAGGTGGCAAACTACCGTGAGAGGAACGACCCCAGTGGCGGGCACCCTACGCGGATAGGCGGTGACCTGGCGGTAGGAAGAAGGAGGCGCGAGCCATGAGTGGCGCCAAAGCCGCCACTACCGCGGTGGGGAGGCGGATGGAGCTTGATGAGGGACCCGGCGCCCGTAGTGTGGTGGCGGGAGGCTGGAAATTTCAGCAGAAGGCAGGAGGGTGATTGGGACCCCTAGGAGAATTCTTGTGAAGTACCGGTGTGGATTTGAAAGGAGCTAGAGCTAGCCCTCCTTGTGGGCATGCCAAGAGAGCGAGATCTCAAGATGGCGGAGGAAGGCGGGGACTAAGTGGCTTTGGAAGCCATGGAGTCCGGCCAAAACCAGCCAAGTTGGAAAAGGTGGAGAAGCTCAGACGACCTCGTGGAAACAGGTGGAAAAAATCTGGAAGGAAAGTGTATGATGAGAAAGAGCCATTCGGGCAACAACCCAAAAGGACTCTTGGAGGCAAAAGGCGGAGAGCATTTTGCCCAATTGGAGCAAGAAAGAGAGAAGGGCCGAGGCACTAGGAAGGGAAAAGCGATCAATTGGACGCACAAGAGCAGTGTGATGGCTACCCAAGCCATCAAAATGGGGACATGGGAGAGGAATTGAGAAGGACCCAGATTTGAGGAGAAGGCGAAAAGAAGCTCAAGCAAAGAATTGCGTGAGCGGAGAAAAGAATGCTTGGCAAGCGTGAGAAGGAGGCTTGCCAAGCAAGGACTGGAAAGGAGGTCCAAGAGGAGGAGCACCACAAGAAGGTGGTGCATGGATGTGGTGAGGAAGCGAAGATTTTGGCGATTATGCCCTTCGTGCAACTAGCCAACCAAAGGGAGTAAGGAGGAGAATGTAACCTCCATGTCAAGGTGGGGAATTGACCACAGAGATGCCTACAAGGTAGGTGTGAAGATGGAGAGTGGCCCACTGAGATTGATGATCTCCAAATGCAATATCATAGCTTGGGGCTCACCTCCACAATAGATTTGAAGGCCAACAATGAGGTGTTGCTTGGCCAAGAGGAGGACAATTGGTCCTCATGATGATGATCAAGGAGCCAAAGTGCAGCCTGAGGCCTCGATTTTGATGAGGCCATCATGACATGGACTCCGAGGAACTGAGGAGTGGGAGATGAGGAGCGCCGTGGCACCAAGGGTGGAAGACGGAGAGCAAGGAGGGGGACAGCCCACCTCTGGGGTCCCACCACCAGTGACCACCACGTAGTCCGCACCACCGCGGTAGACACCACACCGGTAGTCCGCGACTACCGGGGCAAGGGCCCAGGAGCCTGAGAGTCGAGGAGGCGGAGGATGAAGGGATCCGCAACACACCCCTGAGGAGACAGGAGGGAGACAACCCACCGAGGAGAGCAAGGACGGTCCACCTGGGAGGAAGGAAGGGTGAGAATTCCTCACCCACGAATAAGGGAGGAAGGCCGGAGGAGTCCAGACGAAAAAAGGCCCGAGAGATTAGGGAGATCATGATTGGGGCAAATGGGGATGAAGACTTTGATGCTCTATGGTAGGTATGGACAAATCAAACAAGGCAAAGAGCAATGGAGATCTTGACCAGAAACCTCACCGACGCGAGGAAGGAAGGAAGGAGAAGAGACTACCAGTAGAAGAGACGCCGGTAGAGACTACCGCGACGCCGCGCGGAGGGTGCGGATGAACGGGCGCTGCAGAGAGAAAGGCGCGGAGGGGCGCGATTGCCGGAGGAGAAATTGGGGCGCCACCTGGAGATGGAGGAAGGGGTGATTGTACTTGCCCCACACATTAGGAAGGCGACAAGATCCGGGGAAGGGACAGAGCAAAAGGAGGCGAGGAGCCAATCCACAAGGACATGTCACCAAAAGAGATAAGGACTAGAATGGTCAAAGACCATAAATGCTTTGGAGGAATAGAAGGATAGGTGTAGACCGACATCCTTTAAGGATGATCTTAGGTGAAGTTACTAGAATAGAATTTACCAAGGAATCGCATATTAGATTAGGTGCCATTAAATGTCGGTAGGAAATAATAGAATATTGGAAAAGGTGACTGCAGAGGGTCACCCAAGGGAGGTTGTATGTGGAAGGCCTCCTATAAGAGGAGGAGGATTTCACAAAGTAAAGTATCATGTCTTGCGCCCACCCTCATCGAGTCCTTTGCCATTACAGGAATTTCGTGCGGCCGTGAGCCAACGCAGTCCTGTAGAGAGGAAGTCGCGGTGGTCTGAGTGCTTGGTGGAGGACTTGCTCTCGCAAGTGCCTAAACGAGTTGCCCTTGTGAATGGTTGTTGTGAAATTGCTTTGCTTTGGGTGTGTGGCAATGCCTGTGAACACTGGCTTGAGACCACTGGAAAGACTGAGGTGGCGCTCGAGTGGTGTGTCAAACTCACAGCAACCGCCCAAGGAAGAACTTGCCGGTGGAGGCCGACCCTGTGGCCAGCTGTAAAGCCGGAAGCCAAGAATCGAGGTTAGAATAGGAGGAAGAGGATGAGGAGATGAGAAGATGAGTAGAGGATTAGAGGTGTAGGTGTTAGTGGAAGGCCACAAAGAGCCTAAGGGACGAATCCCAACTGCAAGTAAAAGAGCCCCGAGTGGAGAAGAGTGGTCTTAGAAGTAGGGACGAAATCGTGTGGACTGGGGTCCCGGCGCCGTGATAGGCTCTCGCCGAGGGTGACCTGCAATTGTGTTGTGTCGCTGTAGGTCGAGGATTGGTGATTTTCGAGCAAAAGGCAAGTGGTGCACCGAGAAGAGGGAGAGTAGAGGCGCCTTGCTTGTTTAGAAGGCCGAGAAGTTGTGTCTCGCAGTAGCGACGGGCATCACAAGACCTCGAACTTTCACACAAGTCTCATGGGACGAAACCCAACGCATTTGCGGCTGGGATAAGTGTGGCCGCTATAGTGGGAGGACCTCGAGTGCCCCGGTTTTCCTACCACATGCCGCCATACACGGCCCGCCTGCCCACGCTCGTCGGCGCAAGCCGCCCACCATTTATTTCCTCTCGCACCACGCCTTGCATGCATCGCGGCTAGCTCTCTTCCTGGCAAGTCAGGTTAGAAATGTCTACGAATCTTTGGCACAATTTTAATGGCGGTGGCCAACATATACAATTTTGGCCGAATGGGGCTCCAACGAGGCATAAGTTCTTGCCCACAATCAACACCGCCATGTATCCTCGACTGAATGCCCGAACAAATGTCCAGGAGCCGGATAGTCGCATGTCATTGACAATTGCTGCCCATGAGACAAAAGTGGCGTGAAGCATCTCTCTCGGTCATGAGAATCGATCTGAGAATGCCTTGGAGCAAGTGCAAGTTCTTCCACGGGGTTGTAAGAAGTTGTCAGTTTTGGACTTGTTGAGGGCCGGTACAATCAAGCAGCAGGATGTGATTTTTCTTGGAGGACGACCAAGGAGGTAGTTATGAATCTGGAGAACAACCGGCCATATGGAATATGTGCTTGACCTATGCCCTCCAGGAGTTTATGCAAAATACATGGAAATTCCGAACGATGTTCCTCACTTCTTGTCAATTCGGCTGCTGTCAAAGGCCTCCCATGCCGGAGTGTCACCAAGATGCGGATGTGACCATCCGGTACGATTCACAGAATACCGGTCATGAGCTCTACACTGTCCCAGGGGCACATGAAGGTCGTTTGAGGCGGTCCACAATTGGAAAGTAGAAGAGGGCTTTCCCGGGATGGGCGCCTTGCGAGGCACCGGCATGTGGCGCCTCCCACACCGTCCGCACACCAAATCCTGCGATGTTGCGCGGAAAATGCCACATCCTCGGACTGGCGTCAATCCGGCTGATGTGCCCGATCTTCAACATAGTAACTTGGGCTCCTTTCTTGGTGTCGGGAAAGGCAGGTTGCCGGTAGCAAAGAGTGTTGGCCAAGAGCTGGAAAAGCGCAGTCATGCTAGAATCTGACCAGGAGAACCGGTCTTGAATGCTGAGGAGAGCCAAGATCGCAGTGAGCCGGGATGCCTTGCTGGTGGAAGGTGATTGAATATCCCACAATGGGGTGTTGGCTTCTATCGCCAAAGCCTCTTGCCATCGATTATCGACACCTGCCAGGAAGACTTCGGTTGCCTCACCTGGGTCCTCCTCACTACTCATATCACTAAGCACCATGGTGCCTGTGCAGGCTGCTTCCATGAGGTCTTCCCATCGTCGTGTCACAGAGGGGGTGGAGGCAGACGGGAATTACTTGAGTGGGGGCCTTTTCGAGATGAGACCTCTGGCGGGTGAGTCACACATGCCCGCAGACCTTGGTCAATTTACGCACCATTTATTGGGGAAGCGGATAACTAGCGAGATATGCATCTTTGAAGGGTGGATGTTGCAATCAGCGGAGACAGCGCTTGAAGAAATGCATCCACTCTGGACATGGCGCTGATGAAATATCTCCTACGACACGCAGGTTGAGGAGCACACTCACGGGCGGGGACGATTAAATCGATGGAATACGCCTATAAGCGGACATAGCGCCATCGGCGCTGCAATTCTCACGTTGGGGGAGAGGCGAAGGAGGGATTCGGAACCTCCTAAAGATGAGAGCAGTTGGGCTTGTGCGAGGCACGCGGGTGTGACCGTCCGGGGCGCCTCGGCCTGCCCAGGTAATGCCGACCGGCGGCCCGATTGCGTATGGAATGGGTGTTTGTGTCCGAAGGCGCAAGGAGGCCACATTTACCCTCTACGTCGTTATAGTCCTAGGATTCGATCCGAAGGGAATGGTTTTGTGTCAAGATGTTCTAAAACTATGGGTTCTAGCCCTATCACACCCAATCATTACTCCACCATGACCAGCTACCATGTCCGAACCCACCACCGTGGTAGGCTCGGCCACCACCATGGTAATTCGATGCCCATTTGGTGATTCAACCACCGATGGGGACCCACCCATCCAGGTAGCGTATCTGGTGACTATTTGACACCCAGTTCCTCTTGCGTGGCCTTAAGGGTTATGGTCACACACACACACAGATTCGCACGTACTCTAAGTCACACTCAGGGGTATTCGCCCCGAGAACTCACTGGTGGATACGTACCATGGCCACGCACGCCGCGTGTGAACAATCTAGACTCGGAAACCCCCTGTTGAAATGTGCCTTGAAGTGTTTTTTTTTGTTTTTTTGGTTAAGAATGGTGTGAAAATAAGTCGGGGTTGTGATGCGGCAAAGGTATTTATAGTAGAAATGTCCTTGGCCTATGGGGTTTTCGTGTTTACATTTCTTAGATTAGATAATAAGTGGTCCGGTACTCGATGTTCCTTGGCCCATGGACTTGGATATCACTAAAAGTCTATATATGTGAGGTAGGGGTTGGCATAGTGGGGTTTAGCCGGTCTATGAGCTAGAGTGGAAGCCCATGGGCGGTAGTTGGAAGGGTGAGAGGTTGCGGAATGGGATGACTGGGAGTCCGTGGCGGGCGATCTGAGGAAGAGAAATTTCCACCCGCAAGAAGAGGAAGGTGGCGGAGGCAGGCCTCGTGAAAAGGTGAAGGTGGGCGGCGTCACTAGGTGGCGGGCGCTTGTTGCGAAAATGAAATAAGCGGATTGAGGTGGCGGAAGAAGAGGCGCGGTCAGGAAGACAATTTCTTGACACGGATGCGGATGATGAACCAACTTGGAGGGATTAGGTACGACCTCGAGGCGGACCCCTCCTCGGCATGGGAAGAGATTTTCAAGGGACTACCGCAGCAGAGGTGGATCTGGGCCGAATTGGTGAGGGTCGCACCTTCTTGGGAAGAAGTGCTCGGCGGGGATGGCGTGTGGCAGGCCGCCACAACATGTGGTTGCGGGACCACATCAATGATCCGGGCCCAAGCGGATGTTAGATCAAGCGGCCTTGGCTCTCACATGGCTCGGTGTGCAAGGCGGTAGCGAGGAAGTGGTGAAGGCAGGTTTGTGAAGAGGAGGCCAAGCGCAAACTGGAGGAAGACAAGCGGGCCCTAGAAATAAGGGCCAAGATTCGGGAGGAGTTGTAGGCTCGGGAGAAGTTGCGAGGCCATGTCGAGTCGGCATGAGCTCATGGCTCAAATTAAGGATGCCCAGAGACAAACGGGAGATGTGGGGAGTTGTTGCGAGCCGGGAGGCGAGGCGGCCTCGGTGGAAGGCCCATGGCTGGGCGGAATGGTATAAGCAGGCGGGATGAGGCACGTGGCGAGCCAGAAAGGACAAAGGAAAGGGGAGCGGTGGCGGGACCCACGGCGGGGAGTGGAAGGAACTCTGAAGGAAAGGAAGCGACCAAGTGGCAGAAACCTACCGGGTTCTTTGAGCAGGGCAGCGGTGGAGTCCACTACTGCGGTGGTGGCTGCTACCACGTGGCCCAACTCAGGCGGCCATGAGGCGGAGGCGGCGTGGCACCCATGAGGACATGGACGGGCAACCAGTGTAGCCTACGGGAGGAGGGTAAGCACCTCGGCTCAGGGAGGTCCTATTATGTTGCGGCCATGGATGAGGAAACTTATGTTCCGGTCTATATGTAGATGGGGGCAGTGCTTAACTTCCTTGTCCATGTGCGTGTGGAAATAGGAGGATCGGGCCTACCTCACAAGTGAGGACTCAAGTGGATACTTCTACTTTGCACCCAGTGTGGGGTTGGCCCCTATTATCGGAGGCGACTTTGGAGGAGTTAAGTGAGGAGGAGGTCCGGGCTTGGGTGGACGAGGAACCGGTAATAATCCTCGGCAATGGCGGCAAGCGGAAGATCGGAAGCTTGAGGCGGTATGCCCCCAATTAGGGGCGTCCAGCGAGCGGTGAGGTGGAAGTCTTGTGGGAAAACACAGCCGGATCGTGGCGTGGCGGGAGGGCTCGTGGCGGCAGCGGAGGACGGGCAGGCGGACAAGTCGGGGAAGAGATGGCGTAGGCAAATAGGTGATAGCATCCTAGGAATGGAATTTGGTTAGGATGCCACACTGGACCTAAGATCGCTCCATTGTAGCGTCTCCTCACGATAGCCGTTTTAGGACCTGAAAGGGGGCGGGGGTCGGGGCAGCCCGGTGATGTATAAGAGGCGAATTATGCCTCCTTCACAGCGAGATAATTTACGGTTGAGATCCCCATCTTGCCTTGGTGGTTGGGCGATCCAATTAGCCGGAGGCGGGGGCGAGATGCTCTATGGATGGTGAGAGCTTGCTCTGCTGTTGGAGGAGGAAAGGCGATAGGCGCTCTTGGCGACAAAGGGAGGGAACCAAGGGATTGGCGGGCGGGTGGTGGAGCTTGCTCGTAACGCGCTTTCTTTGTGGCATGGGTTTCTCTTCCTTCGCTTCTTTCCACATTGGTTGTGTTTTGAAATTGAGAGGAGGCGTGTGTGCGTGATGGATGCAGGACGGAGAGAAAGGGAGGCGGATCGGATGAAGGAGAGATTAAAGTCTGCTGCGATCACGAGGTGCTAAATCGTGAGTGAGGAGGAAGAAGAAGCAGTGGAGGTTCTGGTCGGGTGATGCGTGAAATCGCGAATTGGGTGGGTCTGTCGAAGAAGTGCGCATGGACAAGTGTTTCTGGAGGAAATAAGGCAACGTGGCGCCCTTGTGTGTGTGTGCATGTGTGTGGATTGAGTGTGGGGAGGCCTAGGAATTTCCAGTGTCAAGAATCGGTCTGGGCATAGTGTCTGGGAGGTAGAGTAACATCCAGACTACGGTGAGCCAACCCGTACCGAGACGAGTGGCGCGCCGAGCCAGATCATTAGGGTTTTGTGTGGGTCCCACCTTGGTAGTTGTAACAACTACAGTAGTGACCGGACTCTGCGCTGCGAGGTGGGAAGCAGTCGAGGGTTAGACTGGGGGGTTGGAGAGGTCAGGGGGTAGTCGTAGTTGAGGAGATAGGTAGAGGAGTAATAGCAGGTAAGTCCTGACTTAGGTGAAGGCCAGTAGCGATAGAAGTTAGCGTACCTTGGCACAAACCATTCCCTTGGGAGCGAATCCCAGGACTACAATAACATTGAGGGTGAATGTGGACCTCACCGTGTCTCAGGACACGAGTTTACACCCCACACCGCGGCGCCTCACTCCGTCCCTGACTCGCTCTGCCCCCCCCAATTTATTTCCAACCTTCCTCAGCGTTCCGCGTTTTCCAGACTCTCGTGCCCACCACTTCCTAGACTCCTCCTCACTGGCACTCCTCCACCCCTTTCTTCCCGGACCTCATACACCACCGCGCACAAAGATGTTCCCAGATCCTCCTCTCTCGGGCCACCAGCCTCTAAGTGGGCCACCTGAGACCCTCCTTGGGCCACGGACCCCTCCTCGGGCCACACGGACCTCACCTTGGGCCACCTGGACCCCTCCTTGGGCCACCACAGGATGTAAAATTAAAGCCCAATGTGCTTGAACTAATACACTTAGTCTAAGTTAGGTGTCGGTTAAGTATCATTAGTTTAGCTTAAGCTAATCACTAGGAAGCTTCTTGTGCTCCTTCCTAGGAGCTTCTTGTGGAGCTTCCTAGGGAGCCTATTGGAGGGTATAAATACCCTCCAAGCCTCATCTCAATGTGAGAGAGCTACTCTTGCCTCCTCCTCTCCTCTCCTCTTTCCACCAGCATGGCTGCCCCACGATCCTTCAACTGGTATCAGAGCCATGGTTTGGTTGTGTTGTGATGCTAGAATTTTCTAGGCTGCGGCGACTCGTGGGCAGTGATCCGAGATCGCGGCGGAGCGCTGCGCCCGCGGCGGGTGGTGAGGCGCCCGCGACCGCGCGGCGGCCGCACGGCGGAGGCCTGCGGCACGGCGGGCGCGGCGCGAGGGCGGCGCGGCCGCGGGAAGCGGGCCGGGCCGCGAGCCATCAGGCCGGCCAGGCCGCAGCGCGGCCGGCCCGGGCCGGGCCGGCCCGGCCGGCGGCGCCGCGGCCCGCGCCGCGGCGCGCGCGCCGAGCCGCCAGGCGCGGGCCGCCCGAGCCAGCGGGGCGCGCGGCCGCCAGGCGCGCCGCCGCCCCGGCCCAGAGGCCGGCCGCGAGCCCAGCAGGCGCGCGGCGCCCGCGCGGCGCCGAGCCCGCCAGGCGCGGGCCCGAGCGCCCAGCCGGGCCAGCGCGGGCGCAGCGCCGCCCGCAGCCGATGCGCCCGGCGCAGCCGGCGCGCCGCGCGCGGCCGGCCGGCAGCGGCGCGCGTGCCGGCGTGCGGCCGTCGGGTGGGCGTGGCGCGGTGGCGTCGGTAGCGCCCGTGGTGTGGCGGCGGCGCGCGGAGCAGTGGGGTGAGCGGGGCGGTGGCGAAAATTAGTCGAGCGATTGGCGGATTACTCGTGGAATCAGCGGCAAAATACACGGACCGTGATTTTCTTCTTTGACTTTTCTAACAAGGCGAGTTGAGTGTTTAATCATATCGATTTTTGAGTCATGATGTCTTCATCGTGCGTCATGTTCAATATCGAGAAGTTAGATGGTACTAACTTCCCGTTGGAAAGAACAAGTGTATAATGTTCTAGTGCGAAAAGCGGATCAAGCCCATAAAGTTGTTAGGCGTCAAACCGGATAGTATGACTCGGGATGAGTGGCGGGACTGGATGAGCTTGCTAGATCTACTATCATGCTAACATTGTCAAAAGCGGTGTACTTCAATGTGAAAGATAAGACCACGAGTTACGGATGGCGGTATGTGACACAGATGAGAAGCAAAGTGCGGCTTCTCGGTGTATTGGTTGAAAGCGGTGGTGGACTTGAAGATGAAGGAAGGGGAGGATGTCCGATCATCGAATGATTTCAATACCATTTTCAGCCACTCTCATCTCAAGGTATCACGTTGTTGTGAGAGCTATGTTTTATTGGTCACATTACGGAGTTGGGACACCTGCGCTCACGAGTAATTGCCTTTGCTAGTGGTCTTACCATTGTAAATGTAGAAGGTAGCACATTGGCGAGGAGGTGAGCAGGAAAAACATGGAACCTTCAAAGGTTCCGGTGCCCTCATAGTGAGAGGGAGGTCCGCTGCGAAGGGAAGCAAGCGGACGGAAGCTTCTCTCGTAGCAAATCTCGTAGTCGTAACAAGAATGTGGAGTGTCACTATTGTCACAAAGGGTCACTTCAAAAGAGTGCGAGAAGTTCAAAAGGACCAAGGAAAAGAGAAGAAGCGGGGGAGAAGGCGACTTAAATGCATCGAGTTGGAAGAGTTAAACTACATTGAGGACGGAGATGTCCTTATCTCTTCTTACTTGAATCTTTGCACAATTAACGCCGTGGATAGTCATTTATTACGCAATTGGATAATTGACTGGTGCATCTTTCCATGTTACTCCTCATAGAGTGGTTTAGCGTATGATGCTACAAGGAAAGGATCGTTAGGCTTGGAAATAACTATGCATGCGGATCGCGCGTGGGTGATGTGCAACTCAAGTTTGACAACGGATCTTCATTCATCTTTGAAGGGCGTTAGGCATGTTCGAAGTTGACAAAGAGCATGATTAGCGCGGGGCGGTTGGATGATCTTTGGTTACTTCTGGTTTGGGGATCACTCTTGGAAGATCTCCAAAGGTTCTCTTGTGTTAGCTCGTGGATCGAAGTGTGGCACTTTGTACTCACTTGGTGTAAACTTCAGATCATGTGATCGTGTGACAGAGCGACCAAATGTTTCCTTGTGGCATTGCGGTTAGGACATATGTCTCGAGAAGGGAATGAAGGTTTTATCTAGATTACGGTTATATCCATTTCTTAACTTCTCGATCTCTCGATGTGTGAGCCTTTGTTTATATGGGAAAGGACAAAATCATCACATCGAACACGGTAAAAGTAAGTAAACCTCTTGAGTTGGTTCACGGATGTATGTGGACCTATGCCTCTCTTCATCATTAGGCGGTGCCTCTATTTTGTCACTTTCATAGATGATTTCTCACGCAAGGTGTGGGTTTATCCTTTGAGGAAAAAGGATGAAGTTACGGTGTTTGAAATTTGTCACCCTTGTAGAGAATCGATCAGCCACCGATTGAAGTGTCTAAGGGCGGATAATGGTGGAAGTATGTTTAGCTTTCCGGTCATTAGATTCCAAGGGAATCAAAGAGAATTATTGCTATATCTCCTCCACAAAATGGTGTGGGTGGCGGATGAAACAGAACCATTCGAGGAGAGGATCGTAGTTTGTTGTCAAACTACGGATTGCCTAATGGGTTTTGGGCGAGCGATGTCTCTGCATTCATCTTATTGATCTCCTAATAAAATGTTGATGGAGTTCGAGCTATAGTGCGGAAAGAAACCATCCTACAAGCATCTGCGAGTGTTTGGTTGTGAGGCATCTTGCCATGTTCCAAAAGAGTTTCGGGACAAGTTGGCACCTAAGTCCAAGAAATGTATTTTTCTTGGCTATGGTGATTACGGTGAGATGGGATACCGTTTGTGGGATCCGAGGCTAGAAAGGTTGTTCGTACTAACGGCGTGTTCTTCAATGAGAACAAGATGCACGAAGCCTACTCCAAGTGGAGGTGCGAAGGGTGATCTTCAAGAAGATGGACATGATCATCATGGGCGGGTTGATAGTAATGCGAGCACATTCCTCCACCGATGAACCAAGAGTCGAACAAGCTCCTATAGAGGTGCACGGCCCGTGGGTCGAGGCGGATTACGACCTCGGCGGTATGATCCATCTCTGGATTATGTTATGTGACAGTTGTGGGAACCCTCTTCTTACAAAGAGGCTCATCAACGAGTAACAAAGTGGGAGAAGGCCATGCGATCGAAATGAATTGCGCATAAGAACCAAACTTGGGAGTTGGTTAGTTGCCTAAGGATAAGAAGGCACTCGTGCAAATGGGTGTACAAGATGAAGGTCATAGCTTGATGGCAAACCAAAGTACAAGGCCGATTGGTTGCTAAGGGTTTCAAGCAACAACAGGCATTGACTTTGATGAGATTTTCTCACCGAGTCAAAATGACAACTGCGATGTGTTCTTGCTTTGGTTGCGAGGATGATATGGAACTTATGCGGATGGATGTCAAGGCGGCATTCTTGCATGGTGACCTTCAAGAGGCGTCTACATGACAACGGAAGGTTTTGTTGAGAAGGGCAAAGAGCATCGGTGTGCGAGGTTGAGGAAGAGCCTTTATGGTTTGAAACGGGCACCAGTGGTATCACAAGTTCCACTCATTTATGCTTTCTCAAGGCTACAAGCGTGGCGATGAGGATCATTGCCTCTATCTGAAGCAAGCTAAGGATCAAAGCTTGCTCATTTTGATCCTCTATGTGGATGATATGCTAATTCTTTGGAGCGATCTTGATGAGATTTTTGAAGTCAAAGTTGAATGCTCACTTTGAAATGACAGACTTGGGAGGCGAGCCATATACTTGGCATGCGTATTCGTCGGAGCAGACATAGCGTGCTTTATTTGTCTCGACGGAATACATTAACGAGGTGCTTCAACGTTTCAACATGGAGAAGGGAAGCCATTGGGTACTCCATTGCCTCCATATGTGAAACTTTCAAGCGCGGATTGCCCAAGCTACGAGGAGGACAAAATGAAATGGAGAAGGTCCCATACTCATCAGTAGGGAGTTTGATGTATGCAATGATTGCTACGTCGACATTGCCTTTGCGGTGGGAGTGGTTAGCGAGTTTATGTCAAACCACCCAAGAAGCATTGGGAGGCGATAAAAGGAGTTATGAGGTATCCGAATGGTACAAAAGCTTTGTGCATATGTTTTGGTAGTGAAGATGCATGTGGTTGGGTACGAGATCTCGATTATCGAGGATATGGACAAAAGGAGGTCCACATCGGTTATGTCTTCACGTGCCTTTGGAGGCGGTCTCATGGCGATCTCGTTTGCGATCGTGCATTCGCTATCTACCACAGGCCGAGTATGTTGCGACAGCGGGGCTTGCAAGGAAGCCATATGGCTTGCTCGTTTAGTGGGAGACTTGGGGATCAAGGTTGTGCCGGTGTTGCATTGTGATAGCAGTGCTATCAATTGGCAAAGAATCCGATGTTTCATGCGAAGACTAAACATGTGGATGTGAAGTATCACTTCATTCGAGAGGTGTTGGACGACGAGGGTACAACTTGTCAAGGTTCACAGGCGAACCCTAGATATTCTTACCAAGGGACTCTCTAGACAATTTGCACAAGCTCGGACACGATGGGCATGAGATAGTCCATTCTCCTGAAGGTAAATTGGCCTTTAAGTGGGAGGTTGTAAGGGTATTAAAGCCCAATGTACTTAGACTAATACACTTAGTCTAAGTTAGGTGTCGATTAAGTATCATTAGTTTAGCTTAAGCTAATCACTAGGAAGCTTCTTGTGCTCCTTCTGGGAGCTTCTAGGACCTCCTTGGGACCACAGACCCCTCCTTGGGCCACAGACCCCTCCTTGGGCCACCACGGCCCCTCCTCTTCCTGAGACCTCACCTTGGGCCACAGACCCCTCCTTGGGCCTGACCCCTCCTTGGATTAGAATCTGGTTACATTGGGAAAGTTAAAAACTGGTCGGCTCCACAGGCGATCACCAGCGATCTCACCCGGTCCCTAAATTTTCCTCTCCTCACCACTAGTCATCTCGGGGAGCTTGGTCACTCGGCTCTCGACCATCCAGGATCTCCCGGCCCTCTTGTGAGAGGGCGGCTGCGAATCAGCCCGTCATCGGTCGGACGTCTCCAACCAACCACGCACACAAATTCGACACACGGGAGCTCACACATGAAATTGTCTAACGAGAGAGACGCGAAGGGTTCTCTTGTACATCCGGCCGCGGAGCGCCAGAACTCACTTTTCCAATGTCTAAAGATGGCTAACCTACCTCCAGTATCTAAAGATGGCTAACCTACCACGAGCGCGCCTACCAATTCGGGTATCTATAGGTTCACAGGCTTTTCTAACACCTTATCCTCTAATCCAAGTGAAAGCCCCTGACCTATGATGCGCCCCTCTAAAATCAGCCCGCTCATTATTCTTTGCCTAGCCTTACTGACCCATGGTTATTCCCTGCTCTCCTACCGCCTCGATCCAAAGATTCTCCCTTAATACCTCCACCTCACTTGCGCTATCAGGGTCCTCTCACTCCTGCAAGGAGGTGCGCCCGTCTCGCAGCGCGTTGCCTCGCCTTCATCTGGACAGCCAAATAGTCGTTCCTCCATCCACGCTCTAGCCTCATCTCTCTTCGCTTATACCTCGCTAGCTTCTTGAACTTCTCGGAGGTGCAGCGTCTCCACTTGTTCTGAGCGTGAAATTTCATTAGCTCCTCATTCGTCATGTATCCTTCACTTAACTGCTGCGGTCCACCGTTGCGAACTTGGCTGGCCTTGAAATCTCAGTCACAGTACCAAGGTCGGTCTTCTTCAAGTGCGCTCCAACTCTTGTGCTCAGCTCACTTATCAGCCCCGGCCCATAACTAGGGTTGTTATCTCCCACAGCTGTATCTATCGTTCCATATTGACCACCGTTGTGGAACTAGCCACCTCCACTTCCTGCGCCTTTTCTTGAATGAAGGATCCCCCACCTTATATAGACAATTTTATTCTTAAAAATCCCAAGGTCGGACCTTCTAGCCTGGCCTGACATTCACAGGTTCGAGGTTCAAGGACTAAAAAGTAATATTGTCATGGGCCAAGGACCACTTTTACTGTAAAAGGCCTTGCCTCGGACATTTCCTAAGCACTCCAGGTTCGAGGTCCAAGGACAAAACATAAGAAAAACAAAAAAGAACATTCAAACCAACAGTCCAGGGGAGGGTTAGTGTACATGTGGTCTTCCACAGCCGCACACAAAATCTCTAGGCAGCGAGCTTAAATAGTGCAGGGCCCCCACCAGAATCGACAAGCTGGCTGGCCCCAGCAGCAGGGCGGGATGCTCACCAGCATCGGACGGACATCCGGGCCTTGAGTTTGGGCTCTGACGGCTTGTTACAATTATGGTTGCACCTTTGGAAATGGTCGCGATAAAGCGTCTTGGCCGGTGTCAGGAAGTATTTTGGCATGGATGGAATGCAATGGTTGCGTGTTTCCTAGGTCCACGGTTAAGGTGCCTGCGTTTTGCGATACATGGTGGGCACGTCATTCTTGGTCTGGATGTCATCACGAAACTATCTCACGGGAAAGGCGTGGGCGGGGCGTCGTTGCGTCTTATTGCGGTGCATTGTTGTAGTGTCGGGATTGCACGAAGAGCAAATGCGTGTTTGACAACAGCGTCAACAAGGGCTACTTGACAAGAAAGTTCTACAATCTTGAATGGCGGTCGAGAATCCGTTGAGCACTTCATAAACACCTTTATGAACCTCAAGGATGCGGTGGAACTTCGCAGGCACCATGTCGACCATGATGCCTGCAGATGCTCCAATCCATGCCACCCTCGTAGTCTTTGGTCATGACAAGGCGCCAACCCAGGCCCTGGATGAGACAATTGCTGTTGTTAAAGCAAGAGGAGCAGCGCCGCAAAGGTGATCCTCCGTGTCTAAGGGCATAGCCCTCTATAATCTTGTCGGAAGATGTCGGGCCCCTTTAGGACGTCCTTGAGGCTTCCCTAGCGAGGGGGACACCCCTCCATAAAACCCTAATGAAAGCGAAAGCAAGGACTTGCTTACCGCAAGTTGGCTGGTCACTACATACGTGATCATGCAAGAGGCTTGCGGACATGAAGAATCAATCTTCCGAGCGCCACCCATGGTGCCCGCCTTCGATGTTTGCTTGAACGACACCTTGGATTCTTTGCCGGTTCATCGACTGAGCGACTCAAAGACATGACCGGGCATGAGAGTGGTTTGTCTCTTTTCACCCTAACACTGTCGAGAGTTATGTGTATCTCGATGACGATTCCCGGCGTGCAATCCGAGGCATAGGTACTGTTGCTATTACCTTACCGATGTGTGAGAGAGCTCCACAATGTATTATTCGTTCCTCATTTGAGCAAGAATCTGCCTCTGGGCAAGCACTTGAGGCCGGCTTTACCTTTGTGTTTGCCCTAACAAGTGCTTTTTGATCAATCTAACTTGTGGCTACATGCCATGTTTGGTATTGTTTGTCTTAGGCACGAGTCCCATTTTCATGAGCGAGATGTCCTCCAACAACGCAGGTGGGTACTTTGACTCATCCCAATAACTCATTTAGCCTTTGTGTCCTCACCATCTAGCAACTTGTGGCATTTCCGTTAGGCATGCAGTGCAGAGGATGAGAGCTTTTATCGCAACATGACTACGTGATAGGTTTCCATTGAGTCACATCTACCCAAGCCACGCCTTGGGCAAACAAAGAGAAAAATTCGCTGGTTCCCATAGAAGTCCTGAACCCCTAGGTCTAATCCATACATATCTTCTAGGCCCCATGCAGACCCCCTCCTTGCAGGGTTCGCTCTATCAAGTTACCTTTATTGATGACCACACCCGTTTTGGATGGGTGTATTATATGTCGGCCAAGTCAGACACATTTTCTACTTTCTGCTCTTGGCAATCAGAAGTAGAAACTCAATCCAATAGAAAGGTCAAGATCCTTAGAAGTGATGGTGGTGGGGAGTTTAACAATGCTGCTTTCAATCATCATTGTCTATTACATGGTATTACTAGACAGACTACTGTTCCCCATACACCTGAGCAGAATGAAGTCGCTGAAAGGCGCCATAGGACTCAAGTTGAGATGGGTAGGTCCATGTTGAAGCATGCATCTCTCTCTAATCACTTTTGGGCTGAAGCTCTTAACACAGCAAACTACCTTCTGAATCGACTACCTACGAAGGCCGTCGAGGGGCTGACCCTGTTTGAAGCTTGGAGCAACCGTAAGCCTAACCTCAGTCATCTCCGTATTTTTGGATGTGCGGCCTATGTCCATGTTCCCAAGGCCCTTCGTAGGAAATTGGATTCTAAGTCTCAGGAAGGCATCTTACTCGGATATGGTGAAAGAGGCATCGTGTTGTTGGACTCTCAACGTCTCGTCTTTGCTCGTGAAGTTATTTTTAATGAGCAGCCGCTCTTAACCTCTCCTTTCATTGTGAAAGTATCTTCCTCGAGTGATGTATTTTCTCCAGATTCCACTCAGGGGGAGGACTTGAGCTTCTTGGGGGGAGGATGAGTGGGAGCTTTTATCACCTAGTCAAGCCCCAGAGCCAGCAGTTGTTGCCCAACTGCCAACTCCTCCAGTTGTGCCTGCGCTACCTGCGCCAATTCTTCCAGCTATGCTCTGCCTCACCTTGCCCATCGTGGCCTCACTCCACCAATTGCTCAACCTCCTGACCCCGTTTTGCCATCCAGCAGTAACACTACTGGTGATCAAGATGAACCTGTTTTTCCTTTTCCAGCTGAAGACGTTACTCACCCTCCGGACTTGCCTTTACCGGTGGAAGAGCCTCCTGCGCTTCGACGTTCCACAAGGCTAAGACAACCAAGCTGGAAAGTCCGAGACAATCTTGAACAAGCTTCATTCACTTGTAACGTTATCCATTCTCCTCAGGAGGTACAGATTACCTCAAGTCCTCACTTGAGCGCCTCCCCAACAAAGCGCGCGGTTCTTACTTATGCTAAAGCATTCATGGCTTCACCGGATATCCAAGAGCCATCGAGTTATAAGGAGGCTATGTCTGGGCCGCAAGCATCCGAATGGAAAAAGGCAATCGATGACGAGTTCCAGTCACTCAAAGACAATAAGACATGGCGTCTTTGTGAACTGCCTGAAGGACGTTCGGCCATGGGGAGTAAGTGGACATTTAAAATTAAGTATACAGCTGATGGCGCAATCGAGCGCTATAAGGCTCGCACAAGGTACACTCAAAGGGCAGTCTTGATTCGATTACGAGACCACCTCTTCTCTCCGGTTGTACAGATAAGTTCCCTTCGCACTATCTTGGCCCTAGCTACCATACATGATTGGGAAGTTGTCCAATTAGATGTCAAGACAACATTTTTGTACGGCCGCCTCAAGGAAGAAATTTACATGCGTCAACCCGAGGCATACGAGGAGAAGGGGAAGGAGCATCTTGTATGCTTACTCTTAGGGAGTATTTATGGTCTTAAATAGTCCGCCATCAATTGGAATGAGTTGATCAATGAGGTCCTCATTGAGTTTGGATTTGTTGAATGCCCATCCGACGGTAATGTCTACGTTCTTAGGTCTGGGACTGCGCTTGTCATCCTAGCTCTCTATGTTGATGACTGCATTTTAGCTAGCAATGATAAGTTGGGCTTGCTAGCAAAGACCATTACCATGCTTAAGTCTAGATTTCGTATGGCCGATCTCGGGGATATACATTATTGTATAGGCATGAAAGTTACTCGAAATCGACATGATAGGTGGTTACATTTAAGTCAAACTCAATATATTAAAAATACACTAACCAAGTTTAACATGATTGAGTGTAAGACTGCTGTGGTAGGGAGAGATCAGGCGCTCCCGGGTCACTCCACTATAACACCTATCCACGCCAAGCCGTCGTTGGGTTTCGTC